>LPNX010245296.1:841939-889682 GCA_001517045.1 Pseudotsuga menziesii
ACTGTTTCTAACCAAACCTGTACCCACACCCAGGAAAATATCGTTGCAGAGGACAAAGAGGCTTCAAACCCTTGCCCCAATTGCAAACTGTGCTTCAAACCCTTGCTCCAACTTCGGGCATTGAGCGTGCAGGTGATCAACAATTGCAAACTGTGCTTCAAACCCTTGCTCCAACTTCGGGCATTGAGCGTGCAGGTGATCAACAATTGCAGACTATGCGAGTGCGGGAGGGAAGGAAGAATGAATTTCACATAGAGCCCATGGTTCATAAAGCAGAATATCCCCTTTTTGTTCCCCGATGATGTGTTTATTGGCTATATTAGAAAATATGTTATTGATTCCGAATGTGGGCTAAAAATAGGCCTCCTTGGATTTAGAATGAGATTTTTCCCCATAAACCTATGAGTTTCACTGGCTAAAGTAGCATTATGACTATAAATAGGGAATAAATGAGGTTATATGTATATGCAATAGTGGGTCAACCTAGTAGTGGAACTACATGGGAAATGAGTGACGATTATATATAGAGGTCAATGTAGGCACTATTGTACACATGGACTTATGATTTGGATATATTAATGTACTTGGGTTATTTGGGAGTTGTTATCCTAATGTATAAAGAGTTATTACAAAACTCACCATCATTATTATTCTTAGAGATATGCTCGACATCGTGAATGCACATTATGTATATGTTGGTTTAGCATGCTATTTTATACCGGGTTCATGACATTTGGTATTAAAAATGACAACTACAACAAATTTGAGAAGCCATAAGAATGCATGAAATCATAGGACATGAATATCTAGAGGATTGACACCAGAAATAATTAAATACATATCTATGGATAATCACCAATTGTGTCAAGAAAATCAAAATCTAAAAAAAATAGTATAACTTAGTGTCATCACATGCAAATCCATTAATTACAAATATTTTAAAATGGGATACTATATTATAATTCTAATGGGGTATATATATGGTTAATTGCTTGTGTAATATTGGGTCTGCCTAGTAATGGGCCTATATAGGCAATGCATTAGAATACTCATAGATAAATTAATATTGTCATTATTGTACATATAAAACTACGATCTAAATATATAAATACACATTATTGATTTAGAATAATTCCCCTATTATATAAAAAAATTATTATATAACTCATCCTAAATTGTACTCCCTACTTAAATTTCATATAAATAACATATTAATTCATCATGTTATTTTACATACTAAGTTTATTAAAATATATTTAAATAAAAAATGAATTTACTTATATCCATAGGTTAGACTAAACTTTTGAAACTTTTCCTTACCTTTATCCATATAATGACTAAACTTTCAAACCGTAGAAAAGTGTCATCTCTTTGTTCTTATTCTCTAACATATTATAATCAACTAAAATATAACATATTATAAAATATAACATATTATTCTCTAACATATTATAATAAACTAAAATATGTCCCTCTTGTAATTATTTACCCCCGTAAACTAACATCTATTTTGGAAAAATACTCTCTTTATTATAAATATTTTTGTTAATGATATTTAAACTCTTTATTTTTTATTTCCAAAGTGATAGTGTTCTTATAAATTAATTTTAAAATGATATAAATTACTCCCATTAAAAAACAAATAACATTTTCTTACACATAAGCAAGATTCCTTTCCAATCTTATAAACATTTTATCAAACAATCCAATCTTTTACACATAAACAATCCAATCTTTTCACACATACATAATTAAATGTATTTTTTTGATGATTGATCAATTTATGCGTCGTCGCTTAAGCGATGCTTGCTAGGCTATTCGTCGCTTAAGCGACGCTTATGAGCCCTAGCCGTCGCTTAAGCGACGCTTATGACCAAAATTTTAAAAAAAAAAATTTAACTTTCTGTTTTTTGGTAGGTTTAAAAGAAAAAATCCACGCGCCGTCGGAAGTAACCGTCGGATTTTGGATCGAAATGTAGTAGTGATTATCCCAAGTCACCAGTACCCTACACCTCCTTCCATACAAAGCTTCATATGGACTCATCCTCAAGGATGCTTTTTGTTCATTGTTATAAGCAAATTCTACCAAGTGTAAATAATCTTCCCACTTGGTTGGTTTATTCATCACATACATGAGAAGCATGTCTTCAAGCACCCGATACACTCTCTTTGTCTGCCAATTAGTCTGAGGATGGTAGGTAGTGATGAAGTTTAACTTTGTACCCAAATCTGCAAACAACCCCTTCCAAAAATTGAAAGTGAACTTGGCATCCCTGTCAGAGACTATTGCCTTAGGCAATCCATGCAATTTGAAAATCTCCTTCATGAAGATCTTTGCAATGTCATCAGTCTTATGCATAGACTTAACCGATATAAAATGTGTTGCCTTTGTCAACTTGTCCACCACAACCATGATAAAATCATGTTGTCTCCAAGTCATTGGCAATCCTGTAATAAAATCCATGGAAATAACTTCCCATTTCCATTATGGAACTGGAAAAGGCTACAACAAAGTTGCAGGGTGTTGATGCTCAACCTTTACCTCCTGACATTTCATGCACCTTGAAATATATTCAGCCATGTCATTTTTCATTCCTGGCCAAAAGTACTGCTTTCTGGCTGTAGCAATTGTCTTCTGATATCCTAGGTGACCAGAACATGGAGCTTGATGGATTTCATCCATAACAACTCTCCTCAACTCTGCTACATTTGGAATATAAATTTTGCCTTTATAAGTAAGAAGTCCATCTCCTTCCAATTAATATCCCTCATACCTCTTCTCAAGACTTTTCTACTGCAATTTTTCTTTTACCTACACATACAATTCATCTCTAGTAGTATGATTAACAATCTGTTGTCTCAATTCTGATTGGAAAATACTAAGAGATGCCACATGCATTTCCTGCACCTTCCTGCTGAGTGCATCAGCTACGTTATTCTCTTTTCATTTTATGTGTTTGATTTCAAAATCAAAATCACATAAAAACTCCAGCCATCTTGCTTGCCTAGCATTTAGAGTAGGCTAATCAAATAAATACTTTAGACCACAATGGTCTGTCCTTAACTCAAATCTTCTTCCCATCAAGTAATGCCTCCACATCTTGAGAGCATGTACTATGGATGCAAGTTCTACATCATGAGTGGCATAGTTCTTCTCATGCTCCTTCAGCTTTCTTGACTCGTAACATAAGACGTGGTTGTCTTGCATAAGGACTCCTCCAAGCCCTTGTCCACATGCATCGGTACACACCAAAAAATATTTCTCTGGGTCTGCAACTTTCAATACTAGTGCACTAGTGAGAAGATTCTTCAACTGTTGGAAGCTTTCTTCACACCTCGATGTCCATTCAAACTTTATCCCCTTCTTTTGCAAAGAAGTGATGGCATGTGCAACTTTGGAGAATCCTTCAATGAATCTCCGGTAGTATCCTACAAGTCCCATAAAATATATTACATCTGTCACATTTCTTCGAGTAGGCCAATTCATAATGGCTTCAATCTTTTCAAGGTCCATAGATATACCCTCTTTTGAGATAATGTGACCCAAATACTGAATTCTATCTCTATAGAAGTCACACTTTCTTAGCTTTGCATACATCTAATGCTCCCTAAGCAATTGCAATGTCAATATCAAATGCTCTTCATGCTCTTCCTCATTCTTATAATAAATAAGAATGTCATCAAAGAAAACAAGAACAAACTTGTCTAAATACCTGCTGAAGACACTGTTCATAAGGCGCATAAATGTAACTGGTACATTTGTGAGACCAAATGGTACCACTACAAACTCATAATGTCCATATCTTGTTCTGAAGGTTGTCTTATGAATGTCTTCATCCTTGATTCTCACCTGGTGGTAACCAGACCTCAAGTGAATCTTGGAAAATACCTTTTCTCCTCTCATTTGATCAAAGAGGTCATCAATCCTAGGCGAAGGGTATTTGTTCTTCACAGTAACCTTGTTCAGTTGTCTGTAATCAATACACAACCTGAGTGTACCATCTTTCTTCTTCACAAACAAAACTAGTGCTCCCCAAGGAGACACACTTGACCTGATATACTTCTTCTCCAACAACTCTTGCAGTTGCATCTTCAATTCTAGCATTTATGGTGTACTCATTATGTATGGTGTCTAAGACATTGGTGCTGCTCCTGGCACAAGTTCAATTGTTAAATCAATGTCCCTCTTTGGAGGAAGCCCTGGAATCTCATCGGGAAACACATCCCTAAATTCCTGCAACACATGAAAATCCTCCAACCTAGGAGTTTCATTCTTTGTTTCCTCCAAAATATGAGCTGCATACAACTGGAAACCTTTCCTACAGAACTTCTTCAACTGCATTGTTGAAATCTGCCTCATAGAAATCACCTTTGGAATTCCTTTCACAATCCTTAAGTTTCCTTCTCCATCCAAGCACTCAAATGCCTTATTATAACAGTCAAGCTTTACCCTTTGAGCTTCTAACCAATCCATTCCAATGAGAACATCATAGAAACCAAGTGGTAGAACATTCATATCTACACAAGTGACCAATCCATTCATGACCAATGTACATTTCTCTACCACTTCACTAACATTTCTCTTAGTTCCAGTGGCTAGCTTAACTAACCAAGATTTTCTATGTTGTACTTTCTTAAAAACACAAATCTCCACTACACTAGGACTAACGTAACTGTGAGAAGAAACAGGGTCAATCAAAATAGAAATAGATTGATCAACAATATTACCTGCAACTTCAAGCACAATTGACTGATGATCATCCTGGCAGTCCTCTAGTGCTACATAAATCCTAGGGACTTCCCTTGCTACTTGACCCATTGTTTCTGCTTCTTGAATGTTGTAAGCTGGCCTTGCACACTCATTCTCGAGTGGACAATTCCTGCGCATGTGGGGTCCTCCACATTTCCAACATTGGAGAGGTTCTCTATTATGGTGTGGATCTCTAGGATTTTCTCCCATCACTTTAGCTGGCTGCTTCTCAGTTTGTGATGGTTGCTTCTGCTGATTTTTAAAGTTAGAAGGTTTGAAACCTTTCTTCCTTTGGTCGGACTTCTCATTCTTTTTGTCCTTCCATGTCTTATGATAAGCAGGTTTACCATTGTTTTTCTCATAGCAATACTTAGCCTTCTTTATTGTTTCTTCAAGAGTTCTAGGTTCATAAAACTCAATTCTGTCTTTGTAAGACTGCGGCAATCCACTCAAGAAACGTTGGATCTTCACTTTCTCATCTTTGATGTACCTGACATACCTCAATAGTTCCAAGAACTTATTTGCATACTCTTCCATGGTTTGTTGTCCCAATCTCAGCTCATGGAACTCCTTAATCTTATCATCATAGTACCTGTCAAAGAGGTACTTCTGCTTGAAGTATTTCTTGAATTGTTTCCACACAATTCTCCTTTCATTAACCTTATTTACTTATCTATGGTGTTCCCACCATATGGATGCTCTCCCAGTCATATTGAACATAGCTACCCTTGCTTTCATATTTTTGGAGTAGTCTTGAACTTGGATACTTCCTCATCCCAAGAAGCCAAGCCTCAGCTTCTTAACCAGTCTTGACCTCACCATTAAAAGTAGGAGGCCTTTCCTTTTTGAATTCATCTCGTGAATTGTTCTTGTAACATCTCCTCCTCTTATTCATGCGAGATGGAGAGCTTGAATCCCCACTGGGTTTCTCAAAATCAGATGACCCACTGGTAGGCCATTCTGGAGTATTCCTTTTGTCCATGGAAGCCTTCCTAGAGACATGGGACCTTTTACGAGAATCTCCCCTGGCGCTACTCCTGCTTCTTTCTCGATTAGTTGTCTGATGCCCAGAGTTTATCTGTCCCTGGATGTTTGTCAAAATCTGTAGTATAGTTGCATTTATCTGATTTTGATCTTCTTGAGCCTTAAGCATCCTTTCATTGTCTTATCTGCAACTTTGCAACTCCAACCTTAGGCTCCTCATGGTGGCTACAATATCTGGGGGAGTCTCTTGATTTCTCCTCCCATTGGACTCTGTCTCGTCACTTCCAACTCTGACATTTTCTCCCATAGCATCTTCCTCAAACTCATAGGGGTCATGTGCATCATTCGTGTCATCGATTCTCATCTTGGCCCAACCAAGAACGAATTTTTGAAACTGCTCTATGTGGAATATTGCCTTTGCAGGTGACTATAATTCTGCAAAATGTGTTAATAAACACAACTGTTATCTGCATAACAATCTCATGAGTTCATAATTACTTACCTGCATTTGGAAAATACTATATTGACAACTTTGTCAAAACACATAATTTTCTTTTCACCAAGAATGACGGTCTTAGGGGGGTGATGGGGGTCAAGGGGGTTTGCCCCCTTGTAAATATTTGATTTTCGCGCAATCTAGTGCATAAGATCGCTACCATTTTTCACCTTTTCAGCACTTGTAAATCCCTCTGAAATCCTGCTTTTCCACTGAAAAACAACTGAAAATCTGTTTCTGGAAACTCAGCTTTTCCCATCCGATAGGTAAAAATTCAGGTTTCTCACCCGATGCTTTGGCGGATCGATCTTCACTTCCCTTTCAACGCCTTATTGAATCGATCTTCATTTCCATCCCGATGCCTTATCAGATCGATCTTCCTTTGTATTTCGACGCGTTATCATATCGATCTTCCTTTGTCTTTCGACGCCTTATCGAATCGATCTTCCTTTATCCTCCAACGCCTTATCGGATCGATCTTCCTTTGCCTTTCGACACCTTATTGGATTGATCTTCCTGTGTCTTCCGATGCCTTATCGGATCTATCTTCCTTTGTATTTCGACGCCTTATCGAATCGATCTTCCTTTGTCTTTGGACGCGTCGGATCCCTTTTGGCGAGCCTTGCCGACACCTTGGCTCTGCTTCAACAAACATCTTCCGATGATTTTGACACTTAGAAAAAAAAATCAAATTTTTTTCTCCATTTTCTTTGTCATCTGGTTTTTGGGTTACTAGTCGATGTATCGGCTCAACCCAGTCAAGACCATCGGTTCCACCCAGCCTAGACCTTCGGCTCCTCCCAGCTGAGACCTTCGACAAAATTCAAGCTTAGGAATTTTTTTTTCAAAATTTTATCTCTGCTTTGGTTTCTTTGTCGGATAGACTTGGCTAAGTTATCCGACGTATCGGATGGACTCAACTTAAGTCATCCGATATTTTCCATACTTAAAATTCTTTTCTGAAATTCTCCCTGCGTTTCACTTTTTTCCTCTACTGAGCAGAGGGTAACCTTGCCTCTGTCACTGCTTCCTCATGGCCCATTGAGCCCCATGCTACAACGTGTGCTCTGATACCACATTGTCATGTCCCCGCCCCTCTACCGGAGAGAGGACGCAACTATTTCTGCTATCAATCCGGGAACTAGCCCCATAAACGTAAAATAAAATGCATTGAACTCAAGATACACAAATGCATAAAGAATTAACATTCAGCGGAATCAAATTACATTTAATTCAAGCATTCAACACATTTTAACATGTTCATCATAATTCAAATAAACAATACAGTTGCATGGGTAATTACATAAGAATACTTATCTTCGAATGAAGCTCCCCGCAACGTTCCACCCAACCATAGGCTAGTGTGCTGATCGATCTCTCGGCATCACTACCACCCCCAAGCTGGGCATAATTCCCTAAGGAAAAGGAAACTAATCAGGCTCACACATAACCAAAGATATGTCAAAACTCAGTCAAGACAAAGCTATGTTTGGGTTTATCAGACCGACAAGAGGATGGAAAGGCTTATTTGCTAAGCTAGTGAGTTCAACTATAGAGCTATGGACACCTACACAAGACCTGATGTCACGTCCCCATGCCTCCGGCCGGTGAAGAGGACGCGACTACAAGCTTCAAACACCCGGGCTAAAAGCCCATGAACATGTGAATTCATAAAATGACATGCCGATATGCTGAAATAAAATGCATTGAAGTAGAAAATGCATATATGCAATTGTTTATCATAACAGCGGAAGAAACATTCATTCATACAAGCATTCATTCAACATGTTCAACATGATTATTAACAGAAAATATAGTTGCAGAAGTAAAAATGGACAAGATCACTTATCTTAAGATGAATTCGTTCCGCAACCAACTACGTCGCTGGAACGTTCCACCCAACCATAGGCCAGTGTGCTCCTTAATCTCTAAGCAACGCTGCCACCCCCGAGCTGGGCATGATTCTCCAAGGAATAAGGGAACAACAGGCTTACACGTAGCCAAGGATACACAAAACACATAGCCAATCCAACAGAGTTGGGTTTATCAGGACATTAGGGAGCTGGAGAAGGAAAATTGCTAAGCTGGTGAGCCCATTACAGAGCCAAGAACACCTACACCAGAACTAGCCTGACCTCTAAGACACCCAAACACACCCAACATAAGGAATCAGTCCCTTCTCTGCTACACAGTCCCTCAGGCCCTGCATTCCCTTCCAGTGCTATTCAGGGGTGATGGAGAAGAAGGACAACCCTCTAGCTCTGTCTGTGTGGTTTCCAGCCACCAGATTTATCAAGCAACCCAAGCCCCCATCCCTTCTCCTTACACGGTCCGAAGACCAACCATTGCACACAAGCAATTAAGTCAGCTGTCACAGCTTAAACAAGGAAACGAATTCTGAGTCATTCTTGGCCCTATCGTGGCCAAAATGACTCTCAGGCGAATTTACAACAGTCCCCAACATGTAAGGAAGACCACAACAACCACAGCCAACAACGTGGGAAAACACAGCCCGTCTTGGGCACGAGATCACCAAGAAAACATATACATACCACGCTAGGGAAGAAATTACAGTCTCCCAGCCTGTGGATGAGCGTGAGCAACAATGCTGAACCCACAATCAGTCGGTGGGGAGTGGATACGACCACATCATCCGCAAATCCACTGGGGAAGAAACTACGTGGGTAAAACCCAGAAGGTTCTGTGCGTGAAGACGAAAAACGGGAAGGAATCCCTCTGCGTGAGAATGAACAACAATGGAGGGGACGCGAATTGCAAGTGCGTGAGCGTTTTTGCACAGTCGTAGGGAGAGTGGAAAAAATCCCTGCATGAATGATGGCAGTCGTTTTTCCTAGCCATAGTGAAGTCAACCATGGTGGAGTGTGCGTGTGGGTGAGGACTGACAGTCCTGCCACCCCACTCCCCAAAACTGCCTCAACCACCAGCAGTCTTTCTTAATGAAAGTGGTTGGAATAAAACAGAGGAAGAAGACACATGGGTTTTTCTCTCCTTGGCCAAGGCTGACAATTTCCCCACCCTTAGCCTTGTGAAAATCATGCCCCTTTCTCATTTTAGTTGCCGCGATCATAGCTGGTCGGGTTCATTTTTAATTATAGATGCATATTTACATGATGACCGTCATAATATATGCCGCATGCCCCGATATACCATCGGTGACAATTCAAATCCAAAACATAACATAACCGATCGATGGTGGGGCCTTGGCCTTTAGCTCTGCACCCTGATCATTTAATATATACATCATGTACATCTAATGCAACGGGGTCAAAACCGGGGCATTACACCTAACTTAGCTTTCCCAACACATACACATCCAACACAAGGAATCATCCCCTTCTCTGTTTTACAGTCCCTTAGGCTATGCATTCCCTTCAAGTGCTATTCAGGATGTGCAATAAGGAATAATCAGCCCTCAAGATCCCTCAGCAAGGTTTCTCGTGCACTAGGTTTATCAAGCAATTTACCTCTTCCACTCCTAACTGGTTTAGACCCAAAGTAGGGTGCATAACAGTTTAGACCAAAACAAAATGCCCATAACAGCAAAAAATGTATTTCCTGGCAATTTACAACACGTGGGAAACCAAAAACGAATTTCATATGGGAAAAAATACCAGGGCGAGGAAAACGATTTCAGACCCGTTCTATTGAACCCCAGAGGCAAAATCGACCTCTACAAAAACCCAACTCAGCAAATCGATTTTAGAAAACGACTATGGGGATCTCGGGGAAAAAACGGCCTCTACCAAACCCAAAAACGTGAATCTTATTTGCCCACAAATTCTGAGGACGGTTATGGCATTAAGGGAGCCAAAACAACTGCCATAAACTCCCAAAACGAAAAATACTCCTTTCCCACTTGCTGAACAACACCAAAACAGATTTCCTGGGCATGTAAGATAAGAAAAATGAGCAAAAATGTGAAGGATGAACACACAAAAAGCTTCAGCTGCATGAAGGAAACCAACGTGAAGGAGAATGGTGAGGTAAAAATGGAAAACGTAGGTGTATGGCAGAATGGCATACGTTTTTGGGAATTTTTCTTGCCAGGGAAGTCAGAACACATTTTTCCAAAAATGGGTCCTCTGCTCGATTCGAATTTGTGCCCATACTCTTCCCACTCCATGCAATAACTAACTCAACCACATTCTGGCAGAATTTAATGATTGGGGAAAAAGACAAAATGGGTAGTTGAGGGTTTGATGGGTTCTCCCTTTGACATTTGGATTTTCCCTATTGGCCCAAAGGTTTACATAATTTCCCTCCCTATTCCTTAGGAAAATCATGCCCCCATCTCTTTTAATGATGCATAGACATAGGTGGTTGTGGGTATTTTAATTAAAATGCATATTTACATGATGCCAACAATTATAATGTGACGGATAGCATGATATACCATCGGCAACGATTTTAATCGTCGGAACATAAAACATTAAATCGATGGTGGGGTTTTTTCCTTTAGCTCCACACCACGATTAATTACAATATATACAGCATATACATTTTTAATGCAAACGGGGTCAAAACCGGGGTGTTACACAAGTGGCCCATGAAGCTTCGAAACCCAATGCTTTTGATTATCTGCTATATTGGAGCAATCCCACTGCCACATAAAATTAAGACCGCTACAAAGAGACTGCTCGGTTTGATGAAAAATAACATAGTTTCCAAATATGTGCTCAACCAACTCCAAAGCACAGTTACATAAAATACAACATCCAAGGCCATTGTAACCACTACGTTGTAGAGTGTCCCAAGTAAGAATCTTATGGTTAAGTGATAACCAACAAAAGTATTTTATCTTGCACGAGATCCTTACTTTCCATGGAACTGAATTCCACCAGAGACTAATAGGCTCACAATGTGATTTTAAGATTTCAAGATATGCTAAGTTAGCCTTCACCACATGCGTTTGCTTGTTAACTGCCCAAAGCAACAAATCAGTATCAAATGATAAAACGGTACCTGCATGATAGAGGCTAGAAATGTAAGTGTCCCATTCAATGCCCAATAGTCTAATGAGGCCCGGCTCCTCTAATGTCAGCCACCTGGGATTCTGATAATCCCCAGCAACATAAATTTGTTTCAACACCACCAATTGTCTCTAGTGCAGCTGGGTCAGTAGGGAATGTGATAAGTGAAACTGTGATACTCCTATCCATTTTGATACAAATCAATTTGCCTCTACCAACTTGCCAACTTTAGTCCCGAATAATATAAGGGAGTGTTTCCAAAATACTGTGCCAAACTGCCGAGGATGTGGGCATTATAAATATAGCTCTTCAAAACCAAACATCCAAAAGGAGTCTACATAAGTATTTAGATTTGATAATACCCCCCATATATCGGTATTTGTGAAAGCTCTCCAAATACTTTTGGCGCACAAAGAGAGATTAAAACATTTCAAATGTTTAATCCCCTAACCACCCCAGGATTTGGGCCTCAAGAGGGATTCCCAACCAACCAGATGAAACTTATTAATATCAGTAATACCAGTCCATATAAAGTGGAACATCATCCTATGAAGGGACAAAAGTATCTTAGCAGGGAGATCGGATACATGGAGAACCAATAAACATGAACAGACTGCAAAACCAATGTTTCCAGTGAAACTCTACTCCCCAAGGGATATCCACCTAGGAATCCATCGATTCATCCTACCTTGAATTTTTTTAAGAAGCCATGACCAATCCTCAAGCCAATAGCAGGTGGGCTTAAGATGAAAGCTGAGGTATGTGAAGCCCTCATCCAGATGCTTCAAGTTATATGGGAGTTGAGAGGCAATCGTATTGATTATTTCTTGTCTAATACCAAGATAACTGAAAGCAGACTTGCTCGCACTGATGGAGATCCCCACTGCCCCACATAATATATCAATCAAAGACTTGATATGTTTCCATTCCATAACACTACCATCACCAAAAATCAGCACGTCATCCACAAACAGTGTGTGAGTAAGATAGATAGACTTAGTCACCTTAATACCTTTGATCTTTTTTGTCACCCTTGCATGAGTTAGCAATCGACTGAGACCCTCAATAATCAGTAAAAATAAATCTGGTGAAAGGGGGCAGCCTTGTCGGATTCCCCGAGAGCCATTGAAATATGAGGTAGGAGAACCATTGATTAACACTGCAAAGCTAGTAGTAGAGACACAAGACATAATCCATTTTACAATGTCATAAGACAAACCTCATAAGAAAAACCAATCTGTAGAAGTATTAATATGAGAAAGGACCAATTTACCTTATCATATGCTTTTTCCAGATCTAACTTCAAAATAATGGCCGACAACTTCTTTGTTTTAACTGAATTGATATCTTCTTACACAATCCCAACTGCATCAAGTATCTGACGATCGGGTAAAAATCCAAATTGTTCATCCGAGATAACCCTTCCAAGAGTAGGTTTCAATCTTTCAACAATAATTTTTGGGATTAGTTTATACAAAAGGTTACAAAGTGCAATCGACCTATAATCATTGAAAGATCCAGGACTATCCTTCTTCAGGATGAGTGTAAGGTAAGTTAGATTTAGTGAATCCGGTATCGTCTCAAAACATCTGGTGTCCTCAACTACCTTCACCAATTCCATACCCATAAGATCAAGAATTCAACCATCCACCCATCAGGCCCTGGGCTTTTATCCTTGGAAAAGCCTTTGAGTGTCGCTTCCACCTCCTCCAATGTCATTGCTTTACTGATAGACAAGCAATCATCCTCCGAAAAAAAATTGGGAAAAGCTTAATGATGTCCAACTGATCACAAATATTGGAGGATCCAGGTTCTTAATGCAAATCTAAAAAAATGTTGTCTCGCCACCTGCTTAATGGAACACTGATAAAAAAACCTATTGTCCTTCGTGTCCACCGATTCCCAAACATAATTAATGAGCCTTCTTTTCTTTGCATGTTTATGAAAATACCTAGTGTTTTCATCACCAGACTTTATCCATGTCGCCCTGCTTTTCTGTCTAAGGGTTTCCTCTTTGTGTAAAAGAAGTTTCTGCTTCAAAGAGAAACAATCCTTCAGGGTTGTCCTATTTTCTTCAGAGAAACTATCCATGACCAAGAGATCCTCCAGAGTAAGAATGTCAGTTTCGACCTTGCATAAGTCTAAATCCATTTTACATTTCATTTCCCTTTCCCAGGATGAGTCCACAGGCTGCAACTTATATAACTTGTACAATAGAGCCCGCATTGGACTCAAATTGGAAGGTACAACAGTAGTGAGCTTCCCCCACTCAATCTTTACCAAAGAGGTGAAGTCCTCCACTTCTAACCAAGTTGTATTAAATTTGAAAGGGTATGGCACATGGTCCCGATCAATTTCCACTTGGAGAATAATCACTCTGTGATCCGAGACCCTAGTAGAATAATGCCAAGACCTGAATTTCCCAAAACAATCACATAGTGCTTCCGATATAAAGTATCTATCAAGTTGCTTAGATATAGAGGAGACACCACTTCTGCCATTTGACCAGGTGGGCTAGATAACCACCGAGACTATGTCCTAAAGTAATGCATCCCTAAAGAGTGGAGTGAAGTATTCAGCCAAAAGATCACAAGAACGCCCAACCCCCCAAACTTCATCTATGGACCGGGTAAAGTTTAAATCACTGACAAGTATCAAATTAGGCAACTAAAAAATATCACTATGCTTCACAGACTCCCAAGAGTCTACTTTATACCTTTAAAAGTTCCAGATAAAAGAATACCCACGAAAGACAACACCTAGATTTAGATTAATACCTAATTTGAATTGAATGTGACATTACGTGGTGATTTTTCCTCTTATTTCACAAGAGGGTTATCTAAAGCCAAGAATAATCATATGCATGTTCCTTTTGAATTTAGACATTCCATTCCAATTTAGAAGGTTAAAGAGGTAAGAACAATAAATCACTACATGTAAAAACTCTCTTTGAATTAAGAAAAATATACAAGGATAACGAAGAATACTTTTAAACAAGTGTATTCACTTTAAATTTAAAAGCTTAAAGAGGTGATATTTTGAAATTCTTTTGAATTAAGAAAAATATATAAGGATAAGTATAACGAAGAATACTTTTAAACAAGTGTTCACTTTAAATTTAAAAGCTTAAAGAGGTGATATTATGAAATTCTTTTAAATTTAAAGAGATGTTGCAAGATAATTGGAAATTGAAATTGAAAATGGTTTAAAAATTACTTATAAATGTGAAGGAAGCTTAACTAGTATAGTCCTCGAGGAGGCAGGTGTGGGTGGGATCATTTTTTATCTCAGAGGAAATATAGTATCGTCTTATGCTTGCGGACTTGGTCGAAAAACCAATAATTAAGTCGAATGACTTGCACTCTTCTTTGGATTGGAGCTGGCTAAACAATTAAAGATCACCAAAATAATTGTCTTGAGAGACTCCAAACAAGTAATACACAAAATGATCAATGGTTACAACAAAGGAGCAATAAAAATTCGAAGAATTTATGAGCAAATTCGACAAGTCTCTGTAAATGCTCAAGTTTCCTATTACAACATTTTCAAAGGTAACAATTCCAATGTAGATAAGCTGGAAAACCAAGGAGCCAAGTTAAAAATGGGATTTTCCAATGTTAAGGGCAACTTGAAAAAAATAAATTATGTCTCTTAGGAACATTTGCAAGGATGAAGGGGTCTAAGGGTGGTCTACACCTGGCGTTTGGCCTCCCCTCAATTTTACTTTGTTAATTAAAAAATTAAGATATTTTTTTGAATGAGAGGAAGTCCCCACTCATCGTTTCCCCTCCAGCCAGCAGGCTTCATGGTCTCCAGCGCCCAGCTGTCTTCTCAAAGCCCATGTGACGGGCTTTAATGCAGCCCCAAGCCCACTCAGTGGGATTAGATCTCCTGCACGAGCCACAGAAAACTTTCTAATGAAGTCTCCTTCAAATCCATATGGTCATTATGTTCCTGTTTCTTCTGGTGCAGAGAGTTTTTTCGATGGTATAGAGAATGAATTTCATGGTGCAGTGAACGTCTTCCCCAGTACAGAGGTTGCTTGCGGTGCGATAGGATATTGTGCAGCGAATGGTCTACCTGGAGCGACGAATGAATATCATGGTGCAGTGAATGGTTATTCTTCTAGTGTAGGGAATTTGCTTCTTGGTGCAGCAAAGGATTGTGCAGTGAACACGTCCCCTGCATAGCCTTTGTTTTCATTGGGATCCCTAAGCATTGCAGAAAAGGACTGGTTGCCCAGTTCTCAAGCGGTAGTTCTCGTTGCACACTCTGAATCGACATTATCTCAGACAATTATGACATATAGGGACGTTACTTTGGACGAACTCTAGGCATCTCTCAAGGATATCAAGCAACACAATATATGGTTATATGACATTATGAAAAGAGGGGTAACAGAAGGTAGCTCAACAATGAAAGAATTCAAATGGATGGCTAGACAAATGGGGAACCACGACGCTCGAATAGAGGACAACCATAGAGATTTGCATGAGCTAATGGGCGCAATTGGCTACGTGAAGGAGGATTTACAAAAGTTGGTCAACATGAACCAAAGCAGCCATATTCATGACTCTCCTATTAGAGATCAGGCAATGGAGGAAACCTCAGTAGTCCAGCTAGTAAAAGAGCCAAAAGTAAAGCATCAGGAGTAATCCAAACTCAAATGGTATTCTATGTTTTTCTGCATTTTGGTATTAGGTGTCTATGTTCGCATATACCCTTCGAAGGGTGATAGAAGTTTATTTTGGCATAGTTGTTGGTTCAAGTCTTTAGTTTCCACCACAAACAATTCTGAAATTTTGGATATAAACAATAATTTTTGCAGATTTCTGACTTCCTTTTTTGTAAGCTTGGTTGGCTATAACTTTTTTATATAAATAAAATATCTTCCTAATTTCTGTTAAAAAAAAAAAGTTAACTAGTATAGTCACTTAATAATTTATAGTCAATGAAAATAAATTAAAGTTTTTTTTTCCATAGAATAAAATCGTAAATATTATTTACATTCTTCATATGGATCTTAAATGTCCATTCTCACAAAGTATATCAGAATTCTCAAAACCAAATCTATACAATAGATCATAGGAGATCATAGATAGATGTATACATCTTATCACCACAGATAGTGATTTACTTAAGCAAAAACACAAAATACAAAACCACAAAATTATATGATCAAAATAAATGATGATATAAACTCATCATCATCCTCATATATGTTCAAATATTATCAAAAGTATCTCAAAATCATCAAACTAGGCCCATATGAAATAGTCCATACAGACCCATTCAGAAAAAGAACCGATCATCATCACCATCCCCAATTAAGTCCCATATTCATATGATCATCATTAAAGCTGCAAACATCAAACTAGGTCCATTAACAGATCCAATCAGAAACTGCTAAGTTGTAGTAAACTGATCCCTATTAAAGTCCAAAAACTATCAAAAGTAATCATCAGATCATCATTAAAACTCCTAAAGTAATAGTCATAGGTAAAACCAGTCAGAAAATCTGATAAGTTTCATAGATTGCATCCTCCTGAAACTCTTTGATATGCCAGAAACCTTCCGGGACCATCGCTCCAACCTTTGCTAAAGAGTCAGCTAGACTATTCCTTTCACGGTATATGTGTTGTAACTGCACCAATTCAAAACTATCAGAAAGTCTGTGAACTTCCTGAAGAATTTGGGATAACTCTAAATTTACCATTGGCCCAGTTTATGACTAACTGAGAGTCACCATAAATCTAAATTTTTGCAATATCCTTCTTCCTAGCCAGAGTAAGTAGAAGTTTTAAAGCATAGAGTTCCGTAGAATTGTTAGTACCAGCCCCTAATCCAGCTTTAAAGAAAAAAAAAGATTATCAGATATGTAAAGCATACCTCCTGCTCCACATGAAATTGGTGCATCAGCTGCTGAACCATCAAAATAACCCCAAGGGTAAGTTTTGTCAATAGTTTCTGCAAACACAGGTCTGATTTTCATAACAAAATCACCTTGCGGAAAAATTCTCAGCAATCCCAGACTGAAAGAGCATACCTAAGAAGGCATCAAGGTATGGTCTTCAAAACAGCTTTGATTTCGAGCCTTCCATAAAAACCACAATACAATAATAGGTAAAGACCTAATATGCTTAACCTCCATGTTAAGACACCAATTCTTCATGCAAGCAATCACAGAATCCCCTCAAAAAATTTTGGATTTCAAGGGACACTTAAGTTTCCATAATACTTTCCACCACCAATAGTATTCCATCCCATTCTTATCCTGCAACAAATGTAAATAACCTTCTTTTGGAGAGTATTTACTATTTTTTGACAAATTCCATACCAGTATATCAACATTGTTAGTTAATCTTACATGACTAGCTTTGATAATAGCTAGGAAACCATTCCAGCATAAAACATCCTAGATATCTGTTAACCCAAGATTGTCTGCAGACAACCAACCCTGATCCATCAAAAAAGTCATTCCAAGGCCTTCAATATCTTTAAGGAAAAAAATACCAGCAGAATGTAATTTGTCAATCAGTAAAGATGGTAAATGATGTCTCCATTTGCATCCCACCCATGGGTCAATACCAATACGCAGATCAGCACCATTACCAACATTCTAAACAAGATGATTACTAGTAATATCAAAAGCACATAAAACAGCTTTCTAACATATGGATATATTCTTTTTCTTCTTGTCCAATACTCTGATCCAGTCCATAATTGACATTGGATGAACATATTTCTGAACTGCAATCTGAACCCAAAGTCCTGAACCTACAATAAGATTCCATACACTCTTGGCTGAAAGCGCTTTTGCAAAAATAGCAGGGATTTTCAACCCCCATCCACCCAGAAATTTTGGACAAGCCAAAGTTTTCCATGAAGTCCATGGTAAACCAACGGAATCCTTATTTCCAGACCATAAGAATTTGAAACACAGCTTCCTAATCTTCTCAATGATACCCAATGGAATCCAGAAATGCATCCAATAAATCGGAATAACTTCAAGAACAACTTTGACCAAAGTGAGCTTACCTGCCTTAGTTAACCATCGATAGCTCCAGTTCATAATCAGTTTTTCCACTTTTGCAATAAGCTAGTCCCAATCCTTCAAATAATATCTGCAGGGTTTAAGATAGAAACCAAGATACTTCATGCCATTCTCAAGAGTTATAACAGAAAATGAAAAAATATTCTTTAAAGTAATGATCTCATATTCATCCAAGCCAGAGTAATACAATGCATATATTTTTTTCATTTATCTGCATTCCAGATGCCTTACAGTAAACCAATAAGATCTCATATAATGAAGATAAATATTGTTCAGATCCATCAATAACCATGACAATGTCATCTACAAAAAATACATAAGGAAATATCATTTCCAAAAGAAATACTATGATAAACCCCACCATCTTTGGCACAATAGAGAGCCCTACTCAATCCTTCAGCGATGATAATAAATAGTAAAGGGGCTAATGGATAGCCCTGTCTGAGCCCCCTTCCAGACTTAAAAAAAGATGAAGTTGCACCATTAATAAGTACAGCAAATTATATAGATGATACACTGCTCATTACCCAAGTAATAAAAGGCCCGGAAAAACCCATTTTGGATAAAAGGACCCGTAGGTAAGTCCAACTGACCCGATCATAGGCTTTAGACAAATCTATTTTTAAAACCACAGACCTTAAACGTTTACAATGAATGGTATGCATACCTTCCTGTAATACCCCCACCGCGTCATGAGTCTGTCTTCCAGGTAAAAAACCAAACTGTTCACAAGAAATATAACGTCCTAACACCTTTCTAATACGAGTAGAAATGATCTTACCAATAATCTTGTAGCAATAATTGCACAAAGATATTGGCCCTGAAGTCCTCAAAGCAAGTAGGATAATCAGTCTTAGGAATCAAAGCAATAAATGTAGAGTTAAAAACTGTAGGAATTTTACCATTTTTCCAAGAATCTTCAATAACCCATAATAAATCCATACCCAAAACATCAAATACAGCCCTATAGACCTCGACTGGTAAACCATCCGATCCTGGACTCTTATCATTCTTACTCAGAGTAAGGATAGATTGGATTTCCTATAAAGTAACATGTTTCATGAGGTCTTCATTCTCCTCCTCAGATATAGATGTGGGAAAGTACCCAGCACTCATCACAATTTCAGGGAGATGAATATTGCTCTCCTCCTGGAACAATGACTCAAAATGTTTAACTCTTGCCTCAGCAATAGCATCAAATCCTTCAACCATGTTATCATCACCATCTACAATCTTCCATATTGAACTGATAATTTTTCTGTAATTGGCATACTTGTGGAAAAAATGAGTGTTGTCATCCCCACATAAAAGACACAAAGCTCTACTTTTCATTCTAGCCTCATGTTCACGTTTTAATAAAAAATTTCTCTTATGGGTTTCCAAATCAACCAAAGAAGACTTATCCTCCTCGGATGCAAACCCAAAACCCATCTTGTGAAAAGACTCGGCCAATAAAGTTTCAATCTCCACTAAATCCTTGCTCTCCTGTAATTTTTTCTCAATCGGCCAAGAGATTGAAACGTCTTTAATTTTCTTAAGGTTTGAGGCAAAGTGCGCTGCAAGAAGATTTTAAAAAGGGTAACAAACTCTTCATTCTTCAACCAATTAGCATTAAACTTGAAGGGACTACGAGGTCTAACATCCTTATTCAATATTTGCATAAAAACAGGATTATGGTCCGATTCCCCACCACATCCAACACATTGCCGAAAGTGAAGATCACAATCCATAAAATCAGTTGATAGCAAAAACCTATCTAATCTCTTACAAATATTTTCACACCCAACTCTACGATTAGTCCAAGTGGGAAGTAAGATAGTTGGAACAATACCCACAAGACCAACAACCTCCGCCTGCCTAATGAAGAAATCTGATAAATTATCGGCTCTAGCCTTAACTCCCCAAATCTCAGATAATCCTACAGAATAGTTCAAATCCCCACCAAGGATCATTTTAAAGCTCATTAAACCCTCCATTTTAAACAAATTATATTAGAAACTTTCTCTATCCACATAAGGACCGTACAAATTAAGACAACAAATCGTCAATTTAAGCTCAAAAGAATGCAGCGAAGCACACAGACTAGAGCCCACATCCCAAGCATTAATCAACTAAAATTGACGAGTCCTCCATCCTAATAGTAACCCCCCAGATTTACCTTTAGCATCCACAAATAAAAACTTCCAACCATTAAGCATATATTCCATCTCACTCACCAAAATATCACCGCCAGACATAGTTTCTTACATGAATAAAACATCTATAAAATGTTCACCAATCAACCTACACACCGCTAGTTTTTTGGGCAAACTAGCCAACTCTCTACAATTAAGGGTCATAACAATCATAAGGGTACACCCAAGGGGGTATGCACAGGTCTAAGTGCCCCAGAATCAACCTTATCAATAGAAACCAAACTCGAATGAACACCGACAGGGTTTGTGCAAGAAATATAATTCCCTTAAAGACCACTATCTTTGTCAAGTATAAGAGGTTTATCCTTCACAATCTTAGCACTAGACCAAAGAAAATAACCATCATATGAAACATAATTACTTCTAACATGGGAAACAAACCTTAAATCCCCCAAAGAACAATCAACCCGTCTTATACGACCCGCACCCCCATCCCCAGAAATCTTTAAATTCTCAAGTGAAAAATTAGGGTTATCTGTCACTGAAAAATATAGAGGTTTCAGGGAGTCCAAAATTGGTGTCTGAATATCAGCCCCAAAAACAAGAGCACTACCCACCAATCCCTCCACCAAAACATCATCATTAATAGAAAAATATTTTACCCCGGATAAAACCTTAGTGCTCTTAACGCGCCAAAATGATTTGGTCTTAGATA
Organism: Pseudotsuga menziesii; assembly: GCA_001517045.1. NCBI lineage: Eukaryota > Viridiplantae > Streptophyta > Pinopsida > Pinales > Pinaceae > Pseudotsuga > Pseudotsuga menziesii. The sequence goes on from LPNX010245296.1 coordinate 863,065, forward strand.
CAAAAGCAAGTTTAAAAGATTTACTAAATGGCAAAGTACAGTCAGGGATCAAATGACCGTAAGCATGGCATCTGTTACAACGAAAAAGAACACCCATATAATCTAGAGGCTGGTTAAACTCAGAACCCCCTCTTGATCAAAATATCCGCAGCTAATCCATTCCGTAGGTCAAGTAAAACTAGGACTTTACCCAAACAACATACACCCGATTCAAGAAACGAAAGGTTTGCCTCCAAAAAAGTTCCTAAAGTATTCCCGATCAACTTAAAGAAATCGACAGACCAAAATTCAAAAGGTAAATTTGGTAACTTAACCCAAATAGGTAATAAATCATACCTTTCAACTCTCGGATCAAATAACAGCGACCATCTTTTCAACAATAGACCAGCATTATGCCATCTCCAAACACCAACCAGAACTGATGCCGCATCAACTTCAGAGAGAAATTTGAAAGCAATCCATCCACGGGGTAGAATGAAAAATTCAGGACCAAGACTAACATGGTCTTTCCAAGTAACAGCTGCCCAATTCTTGACACCGTCATAATTGTATTTACGACCACTGAATCTCTCCACCAGAGTCATGGCGGTCATCGAAACGATGTCGTTCAAACAAACGTCCTCACCGACAATCATCATCATAGGTTTACCAACTTTCCTGATAATTTGCCTTGGCTGGTTCGGATGTTTATCTTCAACTGGATATGCTTTATCCCTAACCAAATGTTGGTCAAAACAGAAATCCTGCAACTTCAGATCAATCTTGACAAATTCTGATCTCTGTTCACCCTTAACCGAAAAAAAATCCTCAACAGATAAACCCACATCGAGACCAAGCTTCAATAAATCATCATTAGAGGAAACATATTGTTCAAAACCCTTAATAGAATTAAACCCATCACTAACCGGCAATGCAAAACCAGGATGCATGTAAGTACAGACCATACTCTCACCCGCAGCACAGGGCATCCCGTCGACCTCACCGAATAGAAAAACATCAACACACAAAGGCGAAACAAGGTCATCAACCCACGGTTTTTTCCCGAAGGTGACTTAACTGCACCGAAATCCTTTGGCGGCGTGCGAGCCAAGTGTTTAAACTCTCGAAACGACATGATAGTACCCATGCAGGGGCAATAAAGACAATAGAGAACGTGGCACCATTGTCAAAACCTTAAAACCTATAGAACCTAGTTTCATACACTGAGTCGTGATTTGAGTGGTATTTTTTCCACGAAATATAACGAAAATTGTCCTTTCACAAACGAGGAAATTTACCCGTCTTTTCCTTTTTGAATTGTGCTTATACAATGGGAAGGATTTAATAATATTCACGCCACAAATTATCGGGTTTTGCTGCACTTCGCTTTAGCCAATTAAATTTTTTAACTGGATAGCTCTTTCATTTAGGATATCGAGGTTCGTTTCCTTTCTTCCGGTTCAGGGCATTAACCTTGAGTTACAATTTATTTTTTATTATTTCTCTCGTTTGAAACCTCAACAAATATCTTGAGTTACAATTTATTTTTATTATTTCTCTCGTTTGAAACATCAACAAATATCTTAATTCTGACATTCAATGTTTCTTTTTATCTACAGATTTTGTTTAAATTATTTCTTTCAACCCACTCAGAAATGTAAACAGATTATTTAAAACACAATCTATCATAGAAAGTGCATTGATACAGTCAAAACATTTTCAAGAAAATTAAGTTTCAATTACCAGCATTTTTAAGAAGCAAAAGTGAATACAAACCACAACTCATTTATTATGATGAAACCCTCTGTAACTCACATCATCAACACATAGCTTGACCCACACAATGCCCTCTCTATGCACAAGCCCAATACATCGTGAAGAAAAATACCAGTAACACGGTAAATCAAGAAACACAGTCTACTGGAGAAGCATTCTTCATAAAGCTTAGGGTTAGGGTTCAAGAAATAGGAATGGTGACAGATTTAGGTTTCTCGGCGTCAGAGGGCTGGCGCTTGGCCACAGTGACAGTCAATACGCCGTCCTTGTAAGTAGCCTTAATGTCATCTAAATTGGCGTCTCCAGGCAGGATAAACTTCCTCATGAACCTCGCCCTCCGCCTTTCCAATCTGATCACTTTCACCTCCGGATTCAGCTGCTTATTCTTCTTCTTTTTTCCCGCGACGTGAAGGATGTTGTTCTCCACTTTCACCTGCACAAAATCCATCCAAATGAATAACGACGCGCTTAACTACACGACATTTTGTGCCAATTTAGCAAGAACTTCAGTTGAAACCAGAAATTTAACAAGCAAGCAAGAAAGGGGGCGAAAACGGCATTCAAAAGCTATATTCAGGAAGCCAGAAAGCAGACCTTGATATTATTAGCCTCTAGGCCAGGCATATCGAGAACGAAGATATAGCTCTCCGGGGCCTCCAAAATATCGGCGCTGGTTCTGAACATTGCCTTTGTTTCCCGAACATATCTGCGCGCTGGCTGCTGCAGAGTCTTCTCCCCTTCGTCGGATATGTTGAGCAGCTGCTCCATTTCTCTAGACAGATTGTTCATCCTTCCTTCCAAGGGTTACTAGTAACAGGAACTCTTTGTTTCTTTAGCAGAAAAAAATGCAATGCAAATCAGATTCTTTAAAAATTGTAAATATCTCCAACTCCGGGATCCACAGAAGGGAGTAGCAGCATTTAAATGAGGGGCTGCATCCCACCCATGTGCTCAGTGAATTGTGTAGAAGCATCGACGGGTTTCTCGTCATCGTCATATCTCTAGAAACCTGTATGTTATATTCTAGAGACATCTACAAAACAGATCTCTAGAAGCTTGTATGTTCTATTCAAGAAACATCTACAAACGGGGCATATAGTTTTCTTTTTAAAGTTCCTGCCATAGGCAGATATGCGCACATATTTATATGTTCCATCTTTTCTTATTAATTTGTGAAAATATATTGATATCATTTACACAGATATGAAAATATTGAGTCGAGAGGGTAAAAATATTTAGTGTTTTAGAAATTAACTTTTTTGGGGGAGACACCAAAGGAGACACTAAATACATTAATGACATCCTGGATCTCAGGATCATTATATCTCTCCCCGGCTCTTTCACGGCCCCTCTTTCCATATCTCCCTCCCGTTCCCTCTCTCCTAGCCTCTCTCCCTCTCCCTTTCCTTAGTAATGAAAAGCATATTATTATTTATTTAAAAATGAAAAAACATAGGTTGTAAAGTATGGATTGTGGTCCACCCCAAATCTCAAATAAAAAATTATATCTACCTTATTATATAAAAATCACATGCAAGAGAATCAGATCCAAAACTTTCATAGAGGGTTCATGAAGATGTTAGAAACTATCATTACAGTGCAAGCATGAAAGTAGAGAAATTTACGGGATTTTTTATCAACCATCAACTATGAGCTATCCTTGATCTGGTACCAATTATAGATTCATCAACTATGGGTATATGAAATGAACAATTATATATATATATATATATATATATATATATATATATATANTGCCTCATCATTAATAGATGAAAAAGCACAGGCTTAGTCCACTAGTGCCATAAAATCAATCTAGACACTAGTGCCTCATCCTCATTAATAGATGAAAAAAATGAAAAAGCATAGGCTTAGTCCACCCCAAATCTCAAATAACTTAAGATTATTGTTACTTTTAATTTTAATGTTACTAAATTACTATTAATAATAATATTAATTTAATTTAATATTAATATTTAATTTATTTACAATTATTATGTTTTTTTTTATTTAAAAAGTTTTAAGAAATAATTTTATAAATCTATAAATGTTTTATAGATTTAAAAAACGGTTATTTGCTTATATGTATAAAAATAATTATAATGTATATAAAAAATGTTTTATAGATTTAAAAAATTGTTTTCTTATCATCACTGATTTTTGAAAATTTCGCTCCAAGAAGATTTCTTCTGGCTCATTCGGCTCTCAGCTCGTTTTGGAGGACTTGATATTGCTATTACGGTTGAAACATGGCTTCGGTGGAGATTTTTATGTCTTAAATCTGAGTTGGACGAGCTTTGGTCGTTTTATTTTAGTGCTATGGGCTGCACAGAGCCCGTCTCTTGATTTTCGTTCCAAGAACGTTCTCCTTGGTGAATCAATCATAGGAGGAAATTTCTTTTCAGCGCTGGTGATTTGTGCTTTCCTTCTGGGTTTGTCTGCATTGTGTGCCTTGAGTTCTTGTTCCTCTGTTGGCTCTGATTTTATCGCAGGGCTGCTTATTTTGGTGGATTTAGAGATCTTCTAAGATCACTGTTTTGAGGTCATGGCGGATGGAGGGGGCTTCTCCCCTATCCCTAACCTCAATGCCTTCAAGAGACTGGAAGCTTCAGGCAGCAAGCGAAAACTCACCCAAAACCAGCAGTCTTTCGTTAAGAAGCTTGACAATATTCCCTCGATAGATCTTCCAGTGGATCAAACATGCCGAACATCCCTAAATATTGTTGATCGAGGCCTCATTGGCCAGTTCACTGGGCTATGACCCTCCCCTAAGACAATCGAAGGGTGGGTTCAAAGGAATTGGAAACTTCTCATCTACGAAGGCATTTGCAGCAATTTGATAGGTAAGGGATATTATCTTTTTCTTTTTGAAAACTCGGTTGATAGAGATTTAATCTTTAGAAATGGGCCATATTTCAGGGGTCCTCAAGGGCTCTAACTGAACAAGTGGACTTCGGACTTTGATCTGAATAAATATGTCCCTTCTGCAGTTCTTGTTTGGGTTAGGTTGGCGCATCTTCCTCTCCATTGTTGGAATTCGGGATCTCTAAAAGCTATAGGAAACACTCTGGGGAAATATATTGATAGGGTTGATCGAAGAGATCAATATACCTATGCCAGAATATGTGTTGAAGTGGACTTGGAGGTAAGGCTTCTTGAAGCTATTAATTTGACAGTAGCAGATTGGTCTTACGTACAAGAGCTAAACTATGAGCAGTTGCCCTTTAAGTGCATATTTTGTCATGGTTATGGGCATTTCTTGCAAGAAAAAAGTTGAGGAAGAAGTTGTTAAAGAAAAGGGAGATCAATGGACTTAAGTTCAAAAAACTAGCTCAACAAAGCAAGGAAATAAAGTTAAGGGACAAAGAAGAGAATTGGGGACAAGTAGCAACTCCTCTGGGCAGAAACAGAAAGAAAATGGAGCAGCTATGAAGGAACCATCATCTCAAAACAATTTTGAAGTATTGAGCATCACAGAAGAACAAGTTCTCTTAGTGCTTGAAGAGGGAGAAATCCCTCAACCTCAAATTCAAACAAGTGAAGAAATCAAAGGCCCTGTTGAACCAAATCTCAACACTCCTGTGGAAGGACATTCTCTTACATATGCAGACGTGGCAAAAAAAAAGAAACCTATGGACAATTCTGGCTCATCCAATGAAGATCCCCTTGAGAGGTCATCCATAAAAGGGCGAAAATCTCATAAGATGGTTCGAGAGGAAGAATTCGAACGTCTTAAGATGCAAGGAAGTCAAGCAACTATAGAGATGTCAATAAACGGGAACACTCGGGCCAGACCTTCAAAAGGAAGCCCTACCCCTTCCGTCAAATAATGAACATCATCTCTTGGAATTGCAGAGGACTTGGCAATTCTTCAAAAGTTGAAGTTGTTAATGACCTTATAAGAATGGCTTCTCCAAATGTTCTTATGCTCCAATAGACAAAAATCGATGAGGATAGTATTCTATCCATTAGCAGTAAGAGATGGAAAACGAATGTAGGGAAGGTGGTGAGTGCCAGAGGCATTGCTGGTGGAATTACTACCTTATGGAAAGAAAATGTTTTTTCTATGGAAACTCCCACACATCACAGCACTGGATCTTCTCAGAACTTCGGCATACTCCAAGTCAAAAATCGATTTGCCTTTTTAACCTTTATGTGCATGTCAATTCCCAGGGAAAAAGAGACTATTGGAGCTCGCTGGCAGCCTTTCTTGATGCTAATTCTTTTTCAAATATAATAATTGTTGGTGACTTAAATTTAATAATGAATGCAAAAGAAAAATCAGGTGGTGTTTATGGGAGAGATCCCATGCTGAAATTGGTGGATAATATCATTTTAACGTGGGAGCTGATCGACTTTAAGCCAAAAAGAGGAAGGTTCACGTGGACAAACAACAGATTGGGAGTAGCTAATATCTCTTCCATATTAGATCGTTTTATGGTGCATAGTTCTATGTTGTTAGATAAAAAAGTCATCTCCTCCAGTATCTTTCCTAAGATCACCTCAGACCATAAGCCGATTTTGTAACAAATCAAAGATGAAGAGGACCTTGCCCCCATTCCATTTCGATTCAGTCCACTGTGGAAAGACAGAGATGGATTTATGAGCATTGTAACTATGGCTTGGGACCTTCTAGTTGTTGGATCTTCAAACTTTGATTGGGAGAGGAAGCTCAAAAACACCAAAGCTACGTTAAAGGACTGGGTCAAACTTACCCAAAAAAATCCAATCAATGAAAGGAAAGAAGCCCTTCAAAAATTGGAGAAGATCCAATTGCAAATGGAAGAATCAGAAATTAGTCCTTCCTTGCTAGAAAAAGAGCAAAAATCTCAGTTCAATTCTTTTCAATATTTCAGGCGAGAAGAAGAATACTGGAGATTAAATTCACGAAGTACTTGGTTGAAAGTTGGAGATCGGAATACGTCCTTCTTCCACAACCAGTGCAGAGTAAGACTTTCTCAAAATCATATATCGAAAATCTCCTCCCAGTCCGGTGAAGCGATAAAAGGAATTTCTCAAATCAAACAATTGGATGAAGTTCATTTTCAGAACCTATTCAGGGAAGATGGCTCCTCTGATTCAGATTTTACCTCTGATTTTTTGTCCAACATTCCTAGTTTGGTGAGTGAGGAAGAAAATGATGAGTTAACGAGGCCTTTTTCAGAGCAAGAAATTATTGATCTTATCTGGTCCATGGAGCTGGATAAATCTCCAGGCCCTGATGGTTTCTCCTTTCATTTTTATCGAATTTGTTGGACAATAATTAGGAAAGATTTACTCTGAATGATAAAAGCATTCCAGGTTAAAGCCAAAGTGGGTGGTTGCACAAATTCCACCTTTCTTACATTAACTCCTAAAGAATCTAATCCATCTTCCTTTGATAGATTCAGACCTATTTCACTTTGCAATGCTTCTTATAAAATCTTTTCTAAACTATTACCAAACAGACTTAAACCTTTGCTCAGGAAACTAATTTCTCTTCTTCAAGGAGGGTTTGTAAAGGGGAGACATATTCTGGACAATGTTATTCAAGTACAGGAAGCTATGCATTCCATCTTTCATCGGAAGGAGAAGGGCATGCTTATCAAGCTTGATATGGAAAATGCCTTTGATAGGGTAAAGCATTCCTTTCTTTTCTCAGTACTCCATTCTTTTGGTTTTAGCTCTGCCTTTTTAAATTTGATAAAAGCTTGCATTTACAATCCTTGGATAGCGCCATTAGTAAATGGCAGACCAACAAACTTCTTTCAAGCTACTAAGGGCCTTCAGTAGGGCTGTCCTTTGTCACCATTTTTGTACATTCTTATGGTTGATTCTTTAAGCAGGAAGCTAACAACAGGAAAAATTGATGGGATCATTCTGGGCATAACTTCATCAGTAGGAGTTGAAGCTATCAACCATGCCCTATTTGCGGATGACACTTTGCTCTTAGGAGGGGCTTCCTTAAAAATGGCAAGATTTTTCTCAAAAATTATGCATCAATTATGTATTATTTCAGGGGCACTCATCAACAACCATAAGAATGGCGTGTTCGGATGGAATGTAGATCAATCAAAAGTTGAAAAATTTTCACAAATCTTGGGTTTTGAAGGATATGCTTATTGGGATAAGGTCAAATATTTGGGTCTACCATTAACTTTGGGACAAAATAACCCTTCCCTTTGGATGGAAATCATTAGTAAGATTAAACCAAAGATTGTTTCGTGGGGTGGTCACTGGCTTACAAAGGTAGGAAAGGTTATTTTGATCAAGTAATGTCCTCTCATCTCTTCCTATTTACCAATATTCTCTTCTCCTAGCGCCAAAAGCAATTATGGAACGAATATCAAAACTGATCAGAGACTTCCTTTGGAAAGGTGGGAAAGGAAATCAAAATCGCATGCATCTGGTTAAAGGGGAAATTGTAAAAAGACCAGATCTTGAAGGAGGATTGCAAATCAAATACCTAGGATTGTCTAATATAGCAATGGGAGGCAAATTGTTATGGCAGTTGTTTTCTAATAAAAAGCATTCGATGGGTCATCTTTTTTGGAAAAAATGCTTCATGGAGGAACACTAAGAAATCTTCAAATGGCAAAAACCTCTTAATGATCCATTATCTAGAATTTATGCAGAAAGGCCTCGAATTTTTCATTCAGCATCTTTATCGAATACCAGGAAATGGCAGACAAACCTTTCTGTGGGATGACAAAATTAATGGACATGCTCCTTTAAATTATGATGTGTCTATTATTGAGATTAAGAACTGGCTGATGAATAAAGGAATTTACAAACTGGCTGATATAACTTCATGGGATGCAAATGGAAATTGGAATGCATTGTCCCTTCCCATAATGTCAAAATGCGACCTCCCTAACTTCTCTGCTCATAAAAAATCGCTACTAGATAGGCTGTCTTGATTGGCCCCAATTCACCGTACTTGCAAATACACGTGGGGCTGGGGAATTTTTTGTTTTTACTCTGTTGCTATCGGTTTCAAACAGCTTCAATCTTCATCGCAGACATGCTCAACGGACTCTTTTGGCTCCCACAACGTAGCATTTTGGAAGTTGGAGTGGAATCTTCCCTGCATTCCAAGATTTAATTTCTTTGTTTGGATTATTATACATCAGAAACTTTTAACTGGAGAAAGCTTGTTAAAAAAAGGTTTTTTCGGACCATTCAAATGCTACTTTTGTCATCAAGCTGGTGAATCTTCAGCTCATATTTTTGTTAAATGCGATTTTGCTCAAAAAGTCTAGGCACTTATTCTGCGTGGGATTTCTTACTCTTATTTTCCTTTAAATGTTGAACCTATTACTCTTTTTAAAAATTGGTTGTCAAGGTATCCTGGTGCTCTTCCTTCCAGTTATGCATGGAGAAAAATCTGGCAAGCCATTCCAAAATTTATTTGGTGGAAAATTTGGTTGCCTAGAAATGATTCGATCTTTAATAGCAAAATCTCGAAACTAGAAATTGAAGCATCAAAAGCTAAGGCATTTCTTTTGGAAGCAGTAGGAAACCTTCAAATAGATGGAACAAAATTAGAAGTTGAACACAATTGGCTTGGTTCTAACCCAGTGGATAAAATCCAGATGTGTTTAAGCATGCCTGTTATTAAACCATTTTGGCAGGTCAGGCTTTCAGAAAAGGAATTTTCATATTGGTGGCAATTCAAAAATAAAGCCTCAATATTCTTTGATAGAGCGTCAAAAGGAAACCCGGGGAAAGTTGGGGCAAGGGGCTTGATTTTCTATCCAGGCGGAAATCTAGAAACAAGTTTCAGCTGGGGAGTAGGACAAACTACAAATAACCAAGCATAATTATTTTCTCTTCTGAAATCTTGTCAACTTGCAAAGGAAGCAAGTCATAATAACTTGCAATTTTTTGGAGACTCTGATAACTTGCAAATTTTTAGATAATAAGAATCTAAAAATTCGCATTTAAAATTATCTAATTTAAAATCCAAAATTATTATTAAACAATCTTTTAAAATAGATGAACTATAAATGCATTCAGTCATCTTGATGTTGAATCATTTTTAAACTTCATATTTATTAACATAACTAATTGTTATTGGATCTTTCATATACCCAAATCAAGCTATTTAGGTATATTGGATCTTTAAACTTTATATTTATTAACATAAATAATATATTTAGATATATTAGATCTTTAAATTTCATATTTATTAATAGAAATAATTGTTATTATTGAATCTATAAACTTCATATAGGATGGTGAAGGAAAAATATAAATCCAATATAACTTAAAAAAAAACTATTTCTTAGAAAATTTAGTTTATAAATTAAAATTTATTATTCTTTAAAATGATTAAATTTTAAAAGACTTTTTAGCTCATTTCTCTAAATTAAAAAAAAATCATATAAATTTTCAATATATATAAACAGATAAAAAACACATTATATATATTATAAATATTTTTAGTTTATAATATTTATAAAATTGAGTTTATAAATAGGTCTCTAAATTGGTACGATTTGCAGGAAGAAGAAAAAGAACAGGAGAGAAAATGCAGGCTATTGCAGGAAGCAAAATTTTCCCACCTCTGGAGGGGCGCAACTGGGTTCAGGGATGGAGAATGTTTTGCAGTGGATCATCGATAAGGCCGCTAAATTTGGCAGTGACTGAGGGACCTTCTGTTAAAATTTCCAAGGACACAATAAGTCTGAATTCGTCCCTTGCAACCATTTTAGATACGTCATTGTATTCATTATTTCCTACAATTTCAGCGATGAAGATTGCCATCCTAGTAGTTTTTATACGTTTTAAAGTAACCCAAATGCTCCAAATTAGAATTTAAACAATGTAGATTTCAAAATTTACACATATGTTGCTCACCAAATTTCGGCTATGCGGGGCGATTTGGTTGTCCCATTCCGATCTTGACTTTTCTTTAATTGCTCATTTTTTTTTATTTGATTATTCACTTTCCCTCAATATCGATGTTTTTTTAATATTTTTTAAAGCTTAATTATAACTGCACAATATACAATTTCTGCGTTATAGAAAAAAGAAGAAAATTCAACAAGCGTTGTTGAATAGAATTTTCAGAATATCCATTGGGTTTATTCTTCAGAATACATTAAATATCACCGATACTTGTCAATGCATCTCATTGAATCCATAACTGCAGAGGGACCTGCCCTTTGTATCTTCCCCTTGCGAAATCAGAATGAAAGCAATCAAAATTTCCATTCATCTTTGATTTTCGTAAGGCCTGGTTTTGGAAAATCACAAGGAATTCCTGAAACTCTGTCAGTCTATAGTCCAGAGGATCACACCTTCGTATCTTGTGAGTATATATAACCCATGTCAGATTTTAATTTTGGTTTTAGTTTCATTTATTCTAGTTTATTCATTTGGTGGATTGGATTTAACCATATAGATTCTATAATTTTGAGTTCCATTCCCTTTTCCGCGAAATCTCATGGTTTCTAGTTCTTTTCTTGTGCAATTTAATAGGAATTTTCTTGATAATTGGTATTAGTGTTTCTCCAGTGTATGTCAATAAAATTCTGTTGTCACTGCTGAAAGAGAGCTTATAGTTGCGAGAGGCGTAAGTATTCTCACTTTTGTTCAATACCAAAGCAACGTACCTTGCGAATCACTACTTTACGAGCAAGATGGGCCTGGCGGAGTAGCACTGGCGGAAACCAATGGAAACTGTGTGGGACTAGTGGACAATTTACGGTATACACACGCAGCAAAAGGTCATTGATGGGAGGGGGACACCTGCAAAAACCAATGGACAACGGATGAAAAACAATGGACAATGCCCAGCTATGGAGGAAGACATGTGGATAAATGTTATTCGCTAGATGACGAAATTGGTACAGTTTTTTTCAAACATGCCTTCAGATAAAAATGCCTATTAGTGGTTTCCATCCTGGTAGCACTAACGTGAATCGACATGTGGCGATATTATATTTGCTAAGGGGACGAGGAATCTTCTGAGACAATGTCTCCATAAATAATGCCTCCGGCATAAAGACAACGTCTCCATAAAGAACGCCTCCGACGTAAAGACAATGTCTCCATAGAGAACGCCTCCGACGTAAATATATTTGAGATATATTTAAAGTTAAATAATGTTTTATATGTTATTTTTTTTTTGTTATTAAGAAGTATGTTTTTGAAAGGGTTTCGAAGGGTGAGTTAAATTTTTACATTTCTGCAGAAAAGGTTTTCCAAAAGAAAACTCATCATAACTAAGTAGGGTATAAAAATTTATAAGAAATGTGGAAAATAACTCTGTAGTGGATAGTTAGTCTCCTCTTGATTGTTTAGATTTGGTAAATGGTCAAATATTTATCATAGAAAATGGGATTTTATTAATAGCATTACTTTTCTCTTCCAATGCATTCTATTAATGATAGGGTTGTTGATGTGGGGGGTTTTGTGAGACTCCTTTTTCGTCCCCTACTTTAGATGTTGATGGTCACACTCCTACTATTTTTTATTCCACTATTTCCTTGACCTTTGGAACAAACCCTAATATCCCGAATTCAACCACATCTCCCTAGAACATTCCTATTTATTCTACTTCCTATAACGAATTTTTAGTGAAATCCCTTATGAAAGTTTATTCAAATAAAATGACCTCTAATCCTAATGTCTCTCGTTACTTCTATACATCATCAAAATGTTACCATCCGTAACAAGAAAAAGAAAGGCAAAAATAAACAATCATGTTGTACTTTGGAAAACTATGATTCCATAGGTTCTTATATCCCACTTTCCAAGAAACTATTAGAGAAAAATATTGGATCGTCTCCCTTAAATGTTCCTCAAACTTCCTCGGCCCTTAAAGCATCACAACCCATTTAGTGTTAAATTTTCATATGCTTAGCTAAGACAATAGTATTTCATTTCATTTTCATAGCAAAAGCATATAAACAGGATCACTGAAAGATAGACAAGCACAACCATACAAAAGGAACACAAATATTTGTCCTGGGAAAAACCTAGCAAAAGCTTCCTCAATATAGATGCCCCAAAAAGATAAAAGATAAAACCAGCAAGGAGATCAAAGCCTGATCCTCCTCCTTCTCCAGCTACTTCTCTTCTCCACTAATGCGCTACACAAGTGAGAGTGTGTGTGTATCGAATGAGGAGCACTACACCTCTATTTATATTCATCCGTTCACTTAAGTTAACTCATTTGACATGTAGGCTCAAGTTAAATCATGTAGGCTCAAGTTACACATGTAGGCTCAAGTAACCACACTGGGGTGCTAATGACCCACCTTTACAATTATAGGGGACTACCTCATGACTCTTATTAGTTCTTCCGATTAGGAGCATCAGGGTATAATGTAATACAAGTGGTTCTCCCAGTAGGACCATCGGGGACCACAAAAAGATACATATAGAATATTCTTCGAAGTTACAATATTTCAACATTTAGGGGGGTAATTAATGTATATCCCGTCCTTCAATATCCATGGGGTTGGGGGGGAATAAGAAGTTTAGGGCCCTTCCACACTTTTTAAAACTACCAACCTATATATTATTTTAGTACAAGAGACGATGTGTGGTGAAGCTCAAGGTATTAAAGTTTTTTCAAAGTTGTTACCTAGTTGGGAGTTTTCTGCTCTGGAATCCGATGGATTATTTGGTGGAATTCTTTCTTGTTGGAATCCATATAGTGTGGTTTTTAAACCTTTTAGAACATGTGGTGGTATCTTATTGAAGAGTAGTTTTCTTGGTAGAGACCAAAAGTTGACCATTCTCAATTGTTATAGGCCATATAAAGATAGAGAATCCTTTTGGAATTCTATGGATTATAGCGTTGTGTTGAGGGATCCAAGTCTTATCCTAGCAGGTGACCTAAACCTTACTTTGAATTTTTCTAAAGTGTGGGAACATTCTACTACATTGGATCCCCTTTCAGATTTCTTCATAAATATTTTTCAAAGGTCTAATCTAATTGATGTCCTCACTGTCAAATTTAGTCCCACTTGGAGTAATGGGAGGGGTGTCTCTACTGAAATTAGCAAGAGCTTGGATCGATTTTTAATTTATGAGGATTTGGCTCTTTCCCTTCAAAGGTCTAGAACTTGGGTTATTGGATTATTAATTCCACCATTGCTTATCATTCTCCTATTGTTCTTCAGATTGATGGAGTAAAAACCCCTCACAACTACCCTTTCAAGTTTAATAATATGTGGTTGAGGAGAATGAGTTTTTCTTCTACTGGAAAATAATTTGAATTCCTTATCTGTTCCTGAGGAAGTTATCCCCATGGAAAATATAGTTTTCAAATTGAAATGTCTTAAGAAGATGGTTGTCAGGTGGGAGAAGGATAAAAAGAAAAAAACAAGTGAAGATCTTGTAAACATTGAGAACTTGATGGAAGGGTTGTTAGGGGCTAATCCATCTGGTATATTTACTGAATAAGAGAAGGTTGAATTAATGGAGTTGGAAAGTCAAAATGATTTTTTTCTTAAACAAGAGGAAATGACCCGAAGATTGAAGAGTAGGGCTATTTGGGTGGCTCTAGGGGATAATAACACTATATTTTTTCATAACTATGCTTCGTTTAGAAGGAAACTTAATTCCATATGGGATTTGAAGGATGTTGATGGGAACTTATCCACTCTAAAAAGGATTTAGAATTTTCTTCTAAATCTCATTTTACAAATTTATTTAAAGATCCTTATACAAATGGAATTTCCTTCATAAGACATGAGATAGAGGTTGCATGCTTGCTTCATGAGCTATGAATATAGGATTGCATGATTGGTCATAATATATCAGATATAGGGCTTCATGCTTGCTTCATGAGATATAAATATGGGGCTGCATATTTCCTTCATAAAATACGAATTTTTGAACTGATATAGGGTTTCAAAACATCACATAAGATATGAATGGGGTTATGTCAAAACATTGATTTAGTCTATGTACATAACTGTGTGAACCATTTCCAGTATGTTGAAATTTTCATGTGATTACATTTCTTGGTTATGTAATGTTTTATTCATTTGAATATTTTTTCTTCTAGGGAAAAACATATGCCTTGACCTACAATAAGAGAATGACATGGATTCCTTTGGATGGTCGATCCTGAAAAAGAACAGATTGGGAGGTTCCTATGTTTCTTAGGAAGAAGATAGAATCGAATTCCTAATTCTATTTGGAGAAATGTGAAGACTACTAAAAGTAATGCATTTATCTTAGATATATTCATATATGTGTTGGGTATAGAGGAGTATGATTCTGCGTGATGGAGGACTCAAGTTTATGATTCTCGCATCCTGGATGTTGAGAGGGAGAAGGTAGATTTGCTAGCTCCTGAAAAAACTAGTGGAACTGGTTAAATTAACCTCCTGCTATGTAGAAACCGTGTATGGTACTCATATTCAGATGGAATCTATATGTGCAAATCTTGAATGATTCTTAAGTTTAGAGGTGTAACAGTCATTAGATAATGTTTTCTTCTGTTGAGAAAATGTCCAGTAGATTTCTTGAAAGGATTCAAGAACAATGGATTATAAATCCATGATCACACACACAGAGATAAATTTGATTCTTGTTCAGATTTGTAGAATCTCATAGATGTTAAATATATCTATACAGGTCCCAGGATCAGTTATATGCTTTACAGTCAATACATAGACATGTACTACAAAGCATTTGTTGTGTTACTATAATAACTCAAAAATTCATAAAAATTTAAAAAATTTCAAGTGACATAAAATGTCTAATGTCGCCTCTAACGTACCACTAACGGTTAGCAGATAATAAAATGGTTTATAAAAGAAACAAAGAGTTGCTTCTGTATAATATTTTGTATAATTTATAGGCATATCCTTAAAAGTTGTGTTAGTGTTGTTTTTGGACTGAGCAGTTGTGATTCTTCCAGAAGTAGAAAAAAGAACTTGTATTTTACTGTTGCTAGATGTACTGTTTATTTGTTTTGTCAAGTAGGGAAATTTCTTATGTGTGTTCAGGGCTTACTTAGCTTTAAGCTAACACAGTGGGACCGATGGTTCCTTACAGGTTTCAACAGGTAAGAGTAAGTTCCAGTAAAATAATATTTATAAACAGGTCAAGAAGATACTTCCCTAGCATGAATATGATGCTAGTCTTATATTATTTAAGAACAACTTGATTCCTTATGAGGTAACATTTATCTTATTTGCGTTGTCATATCTTCATAAATTATGTTTATAACAAACTGCATCTGCATGGGTGTAAAAACATGATTAAGGTACTATGCAAAAGAATTCAAGTTACTGGTTAATTACAATTAAATCCAAGGATACTTTGTGTTTTTGTTTATAGCAATTTTGATCTATATTTTATCTAGGATGGTATTATAATACTCTGACTTTTTGCTTAGTTTAGGCACACATTTGAAGTCTAGTTCTGAACATAAGTATATGAATCTTTTGTAAAATACAAAAGGAATACTTCATGATTATAAACTACAAATCTAGCCTATTTGTTGAAAAAGGTGTTAACTCTAGAAACTCTTAAGACCTCTCACTCAAAAAGATGTATATCCATTTCAACCTTATCCTCAGTTTAACATTATATAAAATAACTATACCTTCATACCAGTTGATTTGGTAAACTTTGAGATAAGTTTGTTGATTAATACAGTTTGATACTATACTATGAACTAGCACACATGGTTAGCAAAAGAACTTATTTTAACTTGACATAACCTAGGAGATACTTCCTATCTAAATTTTATGATTGGTAACCTAAGCATCGCTAAACTCCATGGTATTCATATATCATTGGCAATCATATAAATTGCATTGTTTACTTGATTAAAGGTTTGATTATAATCATTTTGTTTGCAGCATCGTGACTATAGAACTTCTACCCACGCTGGAGACAAATCTCGAAGGACATGTGGTGATGGTTCTATCCATGAGATGGTTGGCTTAAAAACTAAACCCTACTCATTACTTTTTTGCAGAGTGAGGGTTCCTTCTTCTAGTTTGGTCGAGCTGTGAGCTCGTGGCCATCAAAATCCTGTATACACCTCCATGTTTGCAGGTTGCTTTCTGAACAAAATGTTGAGAGCTAGTTTCTTGTGAGGACACGAGGTGGTTCCGAAGCTTTGTTGATTGTTGTGTAAGATTCTGGTGTAAAGAATTTTGAATCTTGTTGGCTGTCGACTGTGAACTGAGATTATAGTTTTGAAGCACGGTTTATGTGCTTCTGCCTCAGGTTGGAGTGTTGCTCGTTTTCCTTCAGCTTTGTGACTTGGAGTTTCAGTTGAAACCTACACACTAAACTTGTCCGGGGTTTTCCTTTCCATGTGCCATCGGGCTGCTCCAGCTTCTCGCGTCCACGTTTTCTCCAACAATCATCAAAATCAGGTAACTGTTGGTCACAAATTCTTGTTTTACAGAGATCTTGACTTTTAAGTTCATTTTTTAAAAACTGTATCTAATATTTGTTCTTCTGTGCAGGATTTTTCTCACAGCATAATGGGGTTAGCTGAAAGCACAACTTACCCATTCACGGCCATGCAAACCCTGGTAAGCCCTGGTTACACTAAGTGTTTCTCCTGCATTGGTATTATGGTGGTCGAAAAACAAGAGATTTCACTGCGTTGGTTAAGTCTCGGCCTTGATTTACTTGTTAGGTTACTTCTTCATGTTGTTTTGTTTGTGTAAAAATTTTAAACCCTAAAGGGTAATATGGCAAGAAATCTTTAAGGCTGTAGCAGCCATGACTTGTGACTTTCTTGAAAGTGCCTTACGGCCTTGGAGATGTAAAAAAAATTTCTTTAACCTTTGGAACTCGGCTCTAAGTCGTGATAAGGCTGTTCGACCTCTACCTGGTTAATTAAGTTTTTAAATGGATTTTAAAGGTGAAGAAAAAGACTGTTTACTCAGTCAAGATTTGTAAACAGTTGAAGGGTTATTAATAGTTTAAAGTTTTTGGGTTTTACTGTCTTTCTAAATTAAAATAATAATTCGTAGAGTTTGTTTTTATGCAGGCTTTAAGCCTCGAGTGAAAATTATAAAAGGCCTATGAGCCATTACATTACTTTCTATTTTGCCTCTTATTTAAATCATTAACAGTGTTATTAATTTTTATGTTATCTTGTAATTAAAATGATTTACAGTAAATTATTTCAATGGAAGCTTTTACCGTGTTAAAGAGTAAAATTTGTACTCTGCCTTGCTCAGAAGGGTTAATATTTTAATTACCCTACAGTTCTGAAAAAGAAATAGAATTTAGAGAAATGAATTTGGTTTTATGTTTTCTATTTTTATTTTTTATAAGTAATTACTTACAGCTGTTAAATGTTATGTTATGATTATGAATGTAAAAGTCTGTTTTTAGGGATTAAACCTACCTCTTGTAAACCCTAAGTAAGTCTGGAAGGTTACATTAAAAACATTTGTATTGCTGAAGAGATTGTAAAATATGAACTTGAAGTAATTTATTAACAAGTCCTATGGATTACTATCTTGGTTAAAACCCTAGTATTATCTTTTTACTGTTCCTGTGTTTATTTAATTAATTTTATCTATTATATTTATAATAATTATTAATACTAGTAATGCTTCTGTGAATGGTATGTCTATAAATGATTATATATATATATTCAGTTCTTTTCTTGAAAATAAGTTAATATAGATACTTCCAGTAGCTAGAGAAAGTACTGCTATTTTCTGTAATGATTCACATACAAACTATAAAATAAGTCATTTACATTTTTCATTCGGAGTTGATAAAGAAATCATGACATCTACTTAATCAACTAGATGTACTAGAGTACTGCCTATGCTAGGTGTGGAAAAATACAGTGTGGTAATTTAATTCTATTTACTTTTCATTTAGCAATAATACTATTGTTTTAAACATAACCTATAATCACTAATTTTATCAATACACAATACTCTTCTCTACATATCTTTGAAAAAACTAATAAACATTTGTTGAGTACAGTAAATAAATTATAAATAACCTGAACAAATAAAACTTGTCAAATGGTGAGGTGACAACATCTTAAGGAGGTTGTTCCTCCCAACCAACTCCTAGAGAAAGTTTAGTCTGCACTTCCTCAGGACCCCCGAGCCTGTTTCGTGGTCCTCCTCGTAGAGTACTAGGTGAATGATGTATCCTTAAGACCTTCTGTCACCTGAATGGTCAAATTACAGCAGTAATCCAAACCTGCTTACAGCAGTAAGAACTTCATCCTAATAGTTGCATAACTTCAGTTCTCAGCAGTTAACCCCTCAAACTCACTTCAATAAGTCCCCTCCATCGAATTTCTCATGTGCAATTCATTCACACTGAATGGTCACCATTCCATAAAAATGAGCAGCCTCAGCTGTCTTCAATGGGAAATTTTATAATAATGCCTAGGTCTTCTGGGTCAATCTTTACTTAATGAACCACCTGCTCCAATTCCACTTTCTTGGGGAATCATGACCACAAATATAGGGAAGTTGCCACCTGCAACAATTAGAAGTAGTTTGAGGATGCCGCCACTTGTCAGTATACTCACCACCCAGTCTCCTCCACCAAGTGACCAGTTAACACTCTTTTAACAGCTTCCCTAAGCTGTTGTCTCATCATTTATTTATTTATTAATAAAATATTATGAAATACATTAATTATTCTTGACCCCACTTGGTCAACAATTACAAACTTAGCATAAAATATAACATAATCTTTCTCAATAACATTAAATTGTTTTGCAAATTGGGGCATGTGACAGTTACCTACTTGGTACAAGTGTATGTGGATTCATAAATGTCTCGGTCAGTGAAAGTAAGTTTCACGGACATATGGATTCTGACTAGTACAGTGATTGAGAAATATCACATCAAAGATGTTGCTCAGATAGAGCATATTGTAAAGCAGTAAAACTTTACGAAGTTACTAGTTAGTTAAATCTGAGACATGGTGTAGAAAGGAGTTGTATAACTTATATACATATCCACGGATGAGTAGAATTTCCATCATATTTACTAAACCTCTGTCTGGAACAAAGCTTGGTATAGTATAAAAAGACTCCTCTAGTTAAATAGGGAGTATTGATGTATCTTCACAGGAAACAACAGTTAGTTAGTCATGATAGTACATGACTCAGGCAGCCAGGGGTTGTGATACCTTGTGGAGAGAGTCCACATGAGCAAAGACATGATCAAAGTCTCAAAGACTGTTGGATACTCTAGAAAAGTTATAGTCTGAACTGCCAAAGAACAATTAAACCTCTTAGAAAGGTAGTTGGGGTGTTGTAGTATAAAAAGAAGAATCACTGAGAAAGTGATTAGGCCTTGAAGAACATCACGGAGAATGGAAAGCTCGCCGAGAAATTCTCCAGATATAAGAAGATTCTTGAAGTTAACAAATATTGAAGATTGAAAGAAAAGACAAGACTTTCTTTCTGCATGATTTTACACATTCGATGTATTATGTTGTATATGATGGATATGAAATCCATTGTTTTGAGTTAAGAGAAACTACATTCTGGATTGGATCTAGATGATGATACTATGTGTAAGTAGTTGGTTGGTCTCTGAGAAGACTTGTTGTATTTATTCTTACTAACTAAGCATATGTTTGAGTACATTTGAGGTACATTATAATAGACTCTTTATTGTATTTGATACATGGTATACCTATTGTGCTATCCAAATATTGTTTTAGCATGAGATAAGCTATGTATATTGCAGTTAGTACCACAGAAGCAAAGTATTATGGCTAGTACTACAAAAGCAAGGTGTATTCCATGTAGTACTAAGTAAAGTGTATTGCGGATAGTACTACCCGCTGAGGAATAGTGTAGCTTGGGAAGCGACCTACTAGGGCAAAAGACTTGATCCTATATTTATTAGCTGTTAATAGTCAAGCTTTCTGGAAAACCCTGTGTGTTATGATAAAAACACATTGAGATGATTTTTTACTTCATTGAAGTCATGGTCATGGAAAAATAAAATTTTAGTACATAGCTACTGATGAGAAGATCACAATTTTTTTAACAAACCACTGTATTTTACAAAGTTGAGATACTTTCGAGATAAGCTTGGTATGGCAGGAAATTCCTGGTAAAGCAGAGAATGTCTCCCTCACTGAGAGGGAGATATGTTTGTACAACATCAGGAGTCATTCTCCGAGACTTGTGTTGTATCAAGTTAGTGACTTATGTGGTATCAAGTCAAGACATTTTGCTGTATCAAAGTCCTATCTATGTCCTCATGTATTGAGGTGGGATGCCTATACTGTGATCTTGAGTCAAGATTGGAGTCGTGTGTTGTATGAAGACTGGTTTTGTGTTGTATCAAGACTGTGGACTTGTGTTGTATGAAACCTAGACTTGTGTTTTATGAATCCTAGACTTGTGTTGTATCAATTCAATGATTCTCATAGATGGCACCCTATGAGGATGGATCTCCAATTATGGATATGGACTTGTGTTATATCAAGTCATGTGGTTATATTATGTGATATATTACTAGTCATGGTCACTTAGTGTTATAAGTATCCTTTAGGGCTTAGCTACCCCTAGAGTGAATACTTTAGCATATGACTATATGGACCGGGGTAATATATATGATCATCAATATGTATGGAATAATTCTTCTGAGTATGATATGATAAGATGGATAAATAATACACATATGGACCATGCATTAATTATTTAATGATAATGTGATACAACATAGAGAAAGAGAATTAGAATTTCCCATTCAAGTGTATGATTGAACTCAATTTATAATGCTTCAGTTAAATATGAATACCTCAATAAGTTCCTTACTCAAAGCATTAGTTGAACTATTAATTAATGTATTCAGTTAAGTAAAGAAGAGCTTAATGTTCATCAATAAACATGCATCAATTAACTAAAGAGATCCATGCAAAAGTTAATAATAAAAATTGTGAATGGGTGGCACTAAGAGAGAAGCAATGATGACACTTAAGTTATCCTGTTAACTAAGCGATCAATAATCAGTTAAATATTGAGTTCAAGTGAGTTATCATTCAGTTCAATTCAGTTAACATTCAGTTCAATTCAGTTAACATTTAGTTCAGTTAGTTCACAATCAGTTCAGTTAGTTCACTTTCAGTTTAAGACTGTGAACATACAATTAAATTTAATTGAGGAAAGGAAGGATGCTAATGTTTGCATGGAGGGAGTTCAAGTTAGTTCCTCCTTGTGAATGCACTATGTGGTTCTCTCATTGTGTTTATTGAGCCTCATATGCACTACCTTTTGCATGATAGGGTTTTGGCTTGTTATTAATATGCTGTTGATATGGAAACTTCAATACAGTTGCATACAATTGTTTTTGTAGGGTTACATTGGATCAGCTCTCTTCTCTACTGTTGTAGTGATATAGCTTATTGAGAAATCTACTTATGTGTTGTAAACCATTATCTACAAATCTATCTATCATACTCAAATAATTGTTGGGTTTTTCATCCTTTGTGTTTGGAGGGTTTTCCCAGGGTATATCTTGTCTGTCATGGTTTATTGATTTATATGGCTGATTTATGGAGTGATTTATATGGCCGATTTATTTATGAGATTTATATATGTCTGATATATATGTGCCTAATTTATATGTGGCTGATTTATGAGAATCATATGTGCTAAAATTGATCAATAAAATTTTTAAAGTTCAAGCATCTTCGATTTTGCTTAAACATCAACATGGTATATCATGTCTAATACCATGTTGATGTTTGAGCAAAATCAGAGAAGCTTGAACTTTAAAAATTTTGTTAAGCAATCACTGCATGTATGAATCTCATAACACAAATTATCCACATAAATCATTTAACCATAAGATACAAGGTATACCCTGGGAAAACCCTCCAAGCAGAGAGGATGGAAAACCCAACAATTCTTCAATTAATATAGATAGATTTGTAGAGAATGATTTACAACACATAAGCAGATTGCTTGATAAGAGATATCACCACAACTATAGATAAGAGAGATATTATGTAACCCTGCAAAAACAACTGCATGAACCTGTGTAGAACTTGCCATATGCCTTGCATATTAATATCAATCCAAAAACCCTAGCATGTGGAAGGTAGCGCATAGGAGACTCAGTAAATATAATGAGCGAACCATCTAGTGCATTCACAAGGAAGAGCTAACTAGAACTCCCTCCATGCAAACATCAGTGCCCTTCCTTTCCTCAATTAGCTTTAACTAAATGTTCACTCTCTTAAACTAAAAGAAAACTCACTTGAACTGAATGTTAACTATCTTGAACTAAATGTTTAACTAACTTGAATTGAATATGAACTTACTTGAGCTGAATGCTAACTTGCTTGAATTGAATGTTAACTGACTTGAACTCAATCTTTAACTAAATGTTGATCACTTAGTTAACAGGTTAACTTAAGTGTCATCAGTGCTTCTCTCTTAGTGTCATCCATGCACAATTTCTATTATTAACTTTTGCATGGATCTGTTTAGTTAACTAATGCATGTTGATTAATGAACATTGCGCTCTTCTTTACTTAACTAATTACATTCATTAATAGTTCAAATGATGTTTTGACTTAGGCATTCATATTTTACTAAAGCTTTATAACTTGAGTTCACTCAGACATTTTGCATGGGAAATTTGAATTCTCTTTCTTTATGCTTTTTTCATTATCATTAAATAATTAATGCATGGTCCATATGTGTATCATTTATCCATCTTATCATATAACACCTAGAAGAATTATTCCATACATACTAAAGAGCATAGAGGGTCCTTGGCTAGTTTATCGATTATGAGAAGCTCATATGTAACTTTCTTTCTTTTGCATAATAAATTGCTCCAAGTAGCTATTTGGCTGGGGTCGTGGACTGTTTCCCTCTCAAGGGTTTTAACCACGTGACAAACATCGGTGTGTTGATCTATGATCTATTTGTGTGAAGCAGTTTCTGAAGGTGTTCGGTCTTTTGGGAGTACCCTGTGTACCCGAACATGGTATCAGAGCTTTTATGAAGAGCCGCTTTCGGTTTTGATCAAGATCTGGAACCGGTGTTGCCGAAACTTTGAAAGGGTTTCTGGTTCTGAATTTTTTGTGCATTTGTGGCCTATGTAAGTTATTCCATTGTGTCCAGAGTGTCATTTCCATTGGGAAATAGTTTTTGTTTCACCGAAAACCATTTTCATTTGCTCCAGAAACACCCATTTCGGCAAATCTGAAGGTATAATGTTACAGTGATGAATTTGGTTTTTGTAAATCTCTCATATTTTATGAGTTTATTATTAGATATTTTTTGTTTTAGTCTCGAACTGTTGCCTTCCCTAACTACATATGCTCTTTTTCGTGCACCTTGCGCGATCGCAACGAATCAAAAACAGCAAGGAAAAAGTTTTTTTTTTTTCTTATCTTCTTGGCTACGTATGCTCTTTGTCGTGCACCTTGTGCGATCACGGCAAATCAGAAATAGCGAGAAAACTTGAAAACGTAAACTTTCCAGGGAAGCTAACCAAGATTTAACCCCATTGTGTGGAAAAAGTTTTTTTTGTTTTTGTTTTTCGTTTTTTTTGTGATTTGTAGAAAAAGAAAGCAAGCACGGAGAACGAAAGGGAAGAGTAAAAAAAAAAAAACCCCTTCCTCTTTCCATTATTTTACATACATTTTAAACTTAACTCACTTGGTCCAAAGTTGCTTTATTACTTAATAGGTCTTGAGTTCAAGTCTTATTAAACTACTTTTTAGTGCATGTAATTTCTATTTTCAAGTTATTTTATTGTAAAAGTGCATCTCACATAAATAAAATAAAATAAAAGTGAGTCACTCAAGTCTTTTAATTTATTGACGCACTATTTAAAAGTCACATTATTGTAAAAGTGAACATCACTAATTCTACAAAAGTGATTCACTTCAAAGCAACTTTATTGTAAAAGTGATTGTCAAAGGTTGATTTTGGGAAGAGGGGGCTTCTTTTTTTAGTTGGTCAAGTTAATATCTGCCACGTCACTATTGGGGACATCTTCAACATTTTCTTTGATCAAGCATAACTTCATCATCCAAAATTAGTTTTAAGTGTTGTTTTTTTTTAAACCGCATATTTTTTCGAGCTCTTTGCATCCAGATAGTTAGTTTTTGTTCTTTCAGCCATTATTTTATAGTATGGCCGCCCCTTGTAATATTATACTTACAAGTTCTAACTATTTCTCATGGAAATCTCGAATGGAGAATGTTATGCGAAGTAGGGGACTTTTCAGGATAACTTCAGGGAAATAAACAGAACCCACTGATAATGATAAGAAAATTAAATGGGAAAATAGATGTGATGAAGCTCGTGGATTGATTGAGATGTCAATCTCTACTGATTTGTGATTCCATATATCTGGAATTGATGAACCTAATATCGCTTGGGAAAAGTTGGAATCTGTGTTTGGTAAACACAATGAAATTTGGGGTCATAAACTTGAGAATGAGTTGCTTTCCTTGAATCCAAATGATTTTTCATGCATTCAAGACTATTTATCTAAGTATAAAACTCTTAGACTATTATGTGCAGAATGCAAGATTAAGAAAGAAAACAAAAAATGTTGAAAGACTTAAGGCAAGGTTAATTGCCAAAGGTTTTTCCCAAGTTGAAGGGATTGACTACAATGAAACCTTTGCCCCTATAGCAAAAATGAACTCTATCCGCCTTGTTCTTTCCCTTGCAGCCTTACATAACTGGGAAATCCATCAAATGGATGTCAATTCTGCCTTCTTACATGGTGATTTACATGAGGAAATTTACATGGAACAACCTCCTGGATATGTTCAGGATAACTCTAGCCTTGTTTGTCTCTTTAAGAAATCCTTATATGGCCTTAAGCAAGCTCCTAGAGCTTGGTATGCCAAAATGGATAGCTTTCTCCTTGACACTGGTTTTTCTAGATGCCATTCTAACCCCAATGTCTATACCAAGAAAGTAGGAAACCATCTCATCATACTTGTTCTTTATATTGATGATCTTATCCTAACTGGTAGTGACCCTAAATTTATAACCCATGTGAAATCTAGTCTTAAGCAAAATTTTGAAATGTCAGACTTAGGACATTTGCATTATTTTCTTGGTCTCCAAGTCTTGCAAACCAAATAATGAATCTTTCTTTCCCAATCTAAGTATGCTTGTGACCTTCTTCGTCGCTTCCACATGGAAGATTGTAAACCAGCCCCTTCTCCCTTCCAGTCTGGAGTCAAACTTTATGCCACTTGTACTTCCCCTGAAGTAGATGCCACCTTGTATCGTCAGCTTGTTGGTAGTATTCTATACTTGACTGATTCATGTCCTGACCTTTCCTTTGCTGTTGGTTGTGTTTCCCATTATATGCAAACTCCTCATGAAAGTCACTGGAAAGCAGCAAAAAGAATACTTTGATATATTCGAGGTACAATTCAGTTTGGGATTCATTACAGTACAGGGGGGAAACCTTTGTTGGTTGGTTTCACTGATTCAGATTGGGCCGGCGATCCTGGTGATCGGAAGTCTACTGCAGGTTATGTTTTCAGTCTGGGATCTGGACCTATCACTTGGGCTTGTAAGAAACAACAAGCACTTGGTATTTCTTCAGCAAAAGCAGAATATCAAGCCATAGTTAATGCCAGTCAGGAAGCTTTATGGCTTTGACAGATCCTTTCAGAGTTTGGATTCGAGCAGCAGCAGCCTACTCCAATTTGGTGTGACAATCAAAGTGCCATCAAGCTTGCCAAAGATCCAGTTCTACATCAGCGCAACAAACACATTGAGCTACACATGCACTTCATCAGAAATCTTGTTCATGATAGTGTTATTGAAGTTCTTTATTTCCCTACAGATGATCAAGTTGCAAACATCTTCACCAAGTCTCTTACAGAAGCGAAGTTTTCTAAACTTCGATCTATGTTAGGAGTTCAGGAATGTGTCCTTA
>LPNX010245296.1:889871-1038328 GCA_001517045.1 Pseudotsuga menziesii
GCGGTGGACTATTTCCCTCTCGAGGGTTTTAACCACGTGACAAATATCGGTGTGTTGATCTGTGATCTATTTGAGTGAAGCGGTTGCTGAAGGTGTTTGATCTTTTGGGAGTACCCTGTGTACCCGAACATGCTTAGTAAATATGCTGGCAATTTTGCTCATCCGTGGATATGTATAGGAGTTACACAACTCCTTTCTGCACCATGTCTCAGATATAACTGACTAGGAAATTTGTAAAGCTTTATTGCCTTACAGTATGCTCTATCTAGAGCAACATATTTATGTGATATTTCTTGATCATTGTACTAGTAATAATCCATATGTCTGTGAAACTTTCTTTCACTAACCGATACATGTCTATATCCACATACACGTGTACCAAGTAGGTAACACAACACATGCTTTGTAGTACATGTCTATGTACTAATTGTAAAGCATATAGTTGATCCTGGGACCTATATAGATATATCTAACATCTATGAGATCCTACAAATCTAAACAAGAAGAATATTTATCTTTATGTGTGTGTTCATGGATTTACAATCCATTGTTCTTGAATCATTTCAAAAACTCTACTAAACGTTTTTCCTTAACAAAAGAAAATCTCATCTAATGATCGTTACACCTCTAAACTTAAGAATTGTCCAAGATTATTACATATAGATTCCTTTTGAATATGATCACCATTAATGTTTCTACATAAGGAGTTTAATTAACCAAATCCATTGGTTTTTCAGGAGCTAACAAATCTAGCTTCTCCCTCTCAACATATAGGATGCAAGAATCATAATTTGAGTCCTCCATCATAGAGACTCATACTCCTATATGTATAACACATATATGAATATAACTAAGATAAATGAATTACCTTCGGGAGTATTTACTTCTCTCACAATAGTATTAGGGAATTTATTCTGACTTCTTCCTAAGAGACATAGGAATATCCCGATCTGCTCTTTTTTAAAGATCAGCCATCCGAATGACTCCATGTCATTCTCTTCTTGTAGGTTAGGGCATATGTATTTCCCTACAAGGAAAATTATTTAAATGATTAATCACATTACATAACCAAAAAATGTAACCATATGAAAACTTTCAACATATTGGCAATGGTTCACACAATTATGTACATAGACTAAATAAATGTTTTGACATAACCCCATTCATATTTCATAAATAAATTATGCATCCCCATATTCATATCGCATGAAACAAGCATGCATGCTTTATATTCATATCTCATGAACAATCATGCAACACTATACTTTTCTTAATTTAATCATAACAAGAGTTTTACTATTTACCAATATATAGAAGGATTGTAACATATGCTTTTAATCATGTTATTCTATAACATTATTCATAATCCCAGGATTGATACATTAAAAAAACCCTTTAAATATGATATTATAAAAGCTTATGATAATCAAACAATCATACATGTATAGTTCATGAGTTTTGTTATTTGCCAATAAAATAAAGACAATCGGCATATATGATCAATATGTTTATATCATAACACAATTCATAATCCCAGGAATACGGATCTCTATATGGCTGTAATAAAACACATTAAAAAGCATATAGATCTAAAGAAATACATAATAAACAGTAAAAGAGGTCAAGATCACCCACAAACAAGTACCTTAAATGTATGATGATTCAAATTTGACTCATTGCTAAACATTTTACAATGGCATTGCCTATACTTAGACATGCTCTAAAGGCACTCTAAAGCTTGTCAAGGAGCACATATAAGGCTTCATCATCAGGAGATATAAACTCAATGTTAATTACTTGATATGTTCACGTTATTTTCATGACAATAGTTAATCAATCTTGAATCCTCGACATCTTCTATAATGTCCCAAAAAAGGTAAATCATGCCCTTCGATGGACAACAAATATTTAGGGCATAAAATGAAGCTTTATTAGAAGGAAGACATGGTCGGATGAGCCATGATTTTGCGGTAAGGAAGAGGACTTTCCATGACAATGACCCGAGTTCAAACCCACTTGGACATGCTCCCTTGTGTTTATATGTGTTCAGGGATATAGGGAGACATGCAGATGAGGCCAAGTGCAATCACCCCATATACTCAAGACCATATTACTGCTTTGTTTGATCGCCAAACAAAGCATGGTTGTACTTGTGTTTATATGTGTTTAGGGATAAAGGGAGACATGCATATGATGCCAGGTGCACTCACCCTATATACTTGAGACCATATCATTGCTTTGTTTGCTCACCAAACCCAACATAATAAAATCAGTTCATGATAAGTAATCGCCAAACCAAGCAGAATGGGGGATTTAATTTACTAAAACAATGCCATAAATGGTGATACTCTTAAAGAGGCATGTAAGAAGAAGATATATAAGCACATAGATCTATGGATCAACACACAACTCACAAGATACATCAGACAATTTTACTCAGAATTGAAGAATGAAACGATGCAAAAATGGCTTGCAACTGTATAATGCTTTCATTAATCAAAAGTAATTGGATAATTAATTACAATTTAATACACTGGTATTAATAACCAGTCAATTCAAATGCATGAGAGAGGAATTTCAATTGATTGACTCTACCTAACTACATGGATAACTAGACAAGTCTAAATCACTATCGGAGCCCAACTAGTTAGCTCCAGTTGTCTAAATCAGTGCACCAGTCAGTTAAAATCAGTTAACTAGTCTAATTGAATGTTGTAGGTGAGGAATTGCACCTTCCCACATGAAATCAATCAATGACTGGCGCTAACTGAATGTAACTGGATGTAAATGAATGTAACTGACTCATAACTAGGCTTAACTAGTCACTAACTAAACTCAACTGAAGGAGGTTGGTTCTGGCACTCCCAGTGGCTCCTAAATTGTAGGGATTGGTCTAGGAGGCTCCTAAACTAATGCATGAAAGTGTAGTCCATGGAATTTAGCCTCAACTAGTGTTCCCCACACTCTAGTAACTTGTACATGTGGCCCAATTAGGCCATGTGGACCCAATGATGCTAGTGACTAAATATAGACTAAAAAAAGACTAAAAAAAGACTCCTAATTTAGACATAATTGACCAAATTGGACAAGGTGGGATTATAATCCTAAAACCCCCCTGAATGCTAAGTTGGAAAATTTGTGGGCATTGGTAACTAAGACCATAGGTCACCCATTACAACTAAAGCAAAGTAACTGCTTAATATAAGGAACCGGGGAAAAAACCACATGGGAAAAAATCCCCCCCTCTAACTAAGTAGGTAGAATCATGATTCAAATTAAAAAAACTTGAAAATATGTTCAGGTATCCTAGGGCCTGGCATGTAGACTTCTCCATCTTCTCCCAAAATGATGATGGAAGGAAGGAGGAATGTAACCTTTGCCTCTTTTTGGAGGAAGAGGTGTATGATCCACTCTATTCTTCTGAGAGCAGTGTAGCTGATCAGACCTTTCCATGTAGCATCTCACAGTGAGTTTGTTGCATCTCTTTGAAGGAGGTGAGATTGCATGACATAGCGCAAGGTTCTCTTTCTGAAACTAAT
Organism: Pseudotsuga menziesii; assembly: GCA_001517045.1. Classification (NCBI taxonomy): domain Eukaryota; kingdom Viridiplantae; phylum Streptophyta; class Pinopsida; order Pinales; family Pinaceae; genus Pseudotsuga; species Pseudotsuga menziesii. The sequence goes on from LPNX010245296.1 coordinate 893,411, forward strand.
GTTTTGTCTTTTGTGTGTCAGATGGATTTCTAGTCATCTTCCTAGCTTCTCGCTTGGGAGTAGGGACTGGATCTGGATCTGAATCACCCTGAATCTCAATCTCATAGACTGATACAACTAGTTCTACAATACTAGTGGACATTGCAAAAGAAGTAGATAAAATATTTTTACCTCCCCTTTCAAGTGGCAGCTAAGAGTGCACTGATTTTGGAAATGGCAGGAAGTGTGAGAACTCATATGCCTTGGAGGCATGATTTGCAGCACCCTTCGCTATGATGTTCCCAGTAGAGATATATGTAATCTCCACTAAGTCAGGACCAAATATCACTTGATTTGGACAGCCGATGTGAGTCATATGGTATACAAATAACAGATTTGCAGCTAAGGAGGGCACATAAAGCACATCTTTGAACTTTCCATGTTCAAGCTTGATAGAACGCTTCCCTTTGGCTCAAATTTGATTGTTATTACCCATCTGAATACTAGGGCCATCAAAAGACTGTAAAGAAGAGAATAATTCTCTAGATGCAACCATATGATTGGAAGCTCTTGAATCAATGAGGAAGGCATGTGTTGTTGAACAGCTAGCCTTCAGTTCATGGCATCTCTCATCATGTTCTTCATTTTATTCTCTATGGTCAGCCTTCCTTGCACTAGCAATTACAGTGATGTTATGTTTCTCTAGAAGAACAACCATTTCATCAATTTTTCTTCTCATACAGGATCTTTCTGGATGAAAGCCCCTTCCATAGTATGAACAAAGGGTCTTTCCTTTTCCATTCTTCTTGCTTCTCCTTGAGCCCGAGGGCTGATCTGACTGCTCTTTCTCCACAGGAGGCTCATTCTTTTTCTTCCCCTTACCATTTGTAGCCTTAGGTCCTCCAGCAACCAATGCTTGATCTTTGGAAGATCAGATGATCCCCATTTGGATCAGCTTGTCATGCTCATTTGTGAGAGACTAAATGAAGGCATTAAGAGTTTACATCTTCCAATTTGGTGTAGTGAGCTTCCCAGAATGAAAGGTTGATACAAAGACTGAGTAGTGTGTGCCAAGTTTTGAGAGGATGGAAAGGATGAGTTGATCATCCTCCTTCTCAACCTTGCATAGCTTCAACTGGAACACCAGGTGCTTGAATTTGGTGAAGAAATCATTCAGGGTTTCAAAGTTTCCTAGGTGAAGAGAGATCAGCTCATTCTCTAGATGATAGATCCTTGGGCCATCTTTCTTATCAAACAAGGAATCAAGCTTATCCCAAATCTCCTTCGGAGTCTTCAATCCATTGATGTGAAAGAGAAGATCTCTAAAGATTGAAAGGCCCAAGCATCCATATGCTTCATCAAGCTTATTCGAGTATTTTTCTTTGTCAACATAATGAATCGGCTCTACCTCTGTGTCCATTATGACTCTGTAGATTCTTTTGGAGCGAAGCTGCATATCCATGTCCTCCTTCCACTGATGGTAGTTGAAAAGAGTGAGAAGCTCCATAGGAGGGGCAATTGTGTTGTTGTAGCAAATGCAGTGAAGGAGACTGAAAAACCTATAAATCACACAAACAAATAGAAAAAGTAAGTTCGACAGCCTGCACTTTTGGAATTTTCTTCACACCCATCTTAGTTAATCAAGAAAGCTTAATCAACAATCCCTTTGCTTAGGATTTATTTGGTAAATTCTTCGGTTCTAGTGCAGTGCTGGAAGGAGCAATTTTGCTCATTTTTTATTATTATTATCCAAATATGAATCTATAGTAGGAGAAGTGCTTTGTCTTGCCAAGGCTTTGACACCATATAAAATTGAGCACATATATTTGTGGATCAACACACAACTCACAAGATATATCATACAATTTTACTCATAATTAAAGAATGAAATAGTGCAAAAACGACTTGCAACTATGTAATGCTTTCATTAACCAAAAGTAATTGGATAATTAATTACAATGTAATACACTTGTATTAATAACTAGTCAATTTGAATGCATGAGAGAGGAATTTGAATTGATTTACTCTACCTAACTACATAGATAACTAGACATGTCTAAATCACTATCGGATCCCAACTAGTTAGCTCTAGTTGTCTAAATCAGTGCACCAGACAGTTTGAATCAGTTAACTAGTCTAACTAAATGTGGTAGGTGAGGAATTGTGCCTTCCCACATGCAATTAATCAATGACTAGTGATAACTGAATGTAACTGGATGTAACTAAATGCAACTGACTCCTAACTAGGCTTAACTAGTCACTAACTAAACTCAACTGAAGGAGGTTGGTTCTGGCACTCCCAGTGGCTCATAAATTGTAGGTATTAGTCTAGGAGGCTCCTAAACTGATGCATGCAAGTGCAATCAGTGGCAGTTATCCTCAACTAGTGTTCCCCACACTCTAGTAACTGGTACATGTGTTCCAATTAGGCCATGTGGACCCAATGATGCTAGTGACGAAATATAGATTGAAAAGGCTCCTAATTTAGACATAATTGACCAAATTGGACAAGGGAGGATTATAATCCTAACAAATATCTCATAAATGAAGCTCCAAAAACTAAACACTAATATATATATATTTTGTAAGTAAGAGATTTTTATTTATATAGTAAAGAGCATATTACATCATGACAGCCATGCTATTTCCTGTAGATAACATCCTTGCTTGGGTCACTGGCCAAAATGCTACATATACGAACTATTTCAGAACATATTTTTGACAAAAAATTCATAGAGAATCCATGCCTTTCTAATTATACCATACAATTACCTTCAAGCATATATTAAACCTACTTCACATAGTCATTATTAATTGACATATACTATTCATCACATCCAAACAGAGACCTTAGGAAGTTAGACCTAACATATAGAAAGAACTCCTACAACAAAATATAAGGAAGTTTGAGGATGAGACCATGGAGGTTGCTACCCACTAGAGCTTGCTGGGACGCCAGAGGAGGCTGATATGGAGGACCTGCATGTCGATCCCCTATAGGATGGAATCCATCTTCTGTTTCAACACCTTTTACTCCTCCTTCATCTCTATCTGCCATTTCCAAGGTTGCTCCTCCTCATCACCTATCTCCTGCTTCTCCCACATCGTTCGTCCCAGCAGGTTTTTCATTACCCAGAAAAGTGCCACGGTACGCTCATAGAGACTGAGTCTTCCCACATTGTTACTCGGTATATAATCCAGTCTTCAGATTTGCGGCATTCCTCATGCAGGGTGTCCTTGTCCAGTTCCGTCCACAAATTTTTCTCAGTCTCATTGATCCTTTGCTAGATGTTAGTGGGCATACCAAGTTCAAACATTCGAGCTTCCCATACGACTTTCTTATGAGCCCGGGTAATTCCACAGTTCTTGTCCATCGGACCCGTCTCCCGCTTCCTCCTTCCTCTACTTGCTTCCATGCTATCCTCTGCATTCTTCCATTGGTTGACATCCATTTTCAAATCACCAGCGATCCTTTTCTTACAATAAAAACTAAGTACATGCATAATTGGTTTTTGTTGTTACGTATTTTTTCCACCACCCTGCTCATCTCTAAATAACAACTTTCTATTATGGTCCATAATTAGACTCATCCTTGCTATAATTCCCATCTTGTGCTCCGTGGTACTGCGCGTATAGATCTCATGCATTCACTAAAATATGTCATTTCTTTCATTCATCTTTGCTCATTCGTCAATTGATTGAAAATATTGTGTATTGATCATGAAGCTATGTGAATTTATGCCAACCTTCCCTTCGCATGATCTCGCCACAAGTTGGTTGGTAAAATCTCCCTTTACGTGGATGTCTTTGGGCCCTCCCATTGTCCTGCCTCTCTGTTCCATGAATCCTCATCATGTCTTGTTTTGTGAGGTCGATACACTTGTCCCTGGATATCATGTCTGTCACCTCCACCCAATCCTTTGCCTTAATTGTTCTTTGGGTATCAGTCCCGAGGTTTGCCAATTTTTCTGCCACTATATTACCACTCTATCTAATGTGGTTAAAGGTGATGGTTATCCCAGGGTTGAAGGCTTCTACCAGCCGCTACAGTGTTCCTTCCTGTCTCTACAAGTTTTCCACCTTTGAGCTTGGGGTGCCATAGAGGATCTCAGTGGCCATCTGTATTACCACCTGATAGTCTCCTTCAACAATAAGTGGGGTCTTTTGATGCTCCTTATCCATTTGGATACCTTGCAAGAGGACTTCCACTTCTGCCGCATTGTTAGTCTCTTTGCCGATGAATTCGAACTTGAAGCCTTTGCAGTCTACAAGTTTAGTTTCTTATGATACATCCATATCCTGTAGGTCCTAGATTACCTTTCGAAGCTCCATCAAAATTGAGCTTGAAAAAACCCTAGGGTGGAGGGATCCAAGTATTTGCGCTTGCACTAGTCCTGATCGTTCTGTTTTGTTGGATAAAACATTGCAAAGGTCTTGAGATTCCCCAAGTCTTCATGACGGTAGACTTTGAGTTAATAAACAACGTACAAGTACTTATCTTTGATTTTTTGTGTGCTCCCTCTTGATTTTTGCTTCCCCGCGGAGATTACTAGTCCCTTGGTCTTAATCTCCATGCAAATTTGAGTGCATGCAAGAGGTAGTGAATCTCAGCATGGGGAAATTGGATCCCATGCAACCTGGAGCGAATGCTATATTTCAGGAAAAAATTCTTCCGACGATCATCATCCTATTCTTCAAATGAGTTCTTAAATCTAAGAGGCTCTCATTACACACAAGATCCATTCAAGAAGAATGATATCCAATCCACAAATCCCTAGGTTATTCAACCAATTCATCTAGATTGGAAAGACTTCCATAACACGAATTCTGAAAACTTCACGTTCAAATACCTGATTGTATCTCCCAAACAGTTGTGAATTTTTAAATCCGCTCATCAACCCATTTGGGAAGTGATTTTTCAATGGTTTTGGTTGATTCATCATGGATTGAATAGAAATGCTCTACGAAATTTGTCTTCTAGAAAGTGACGGGAATGGTGCATGCTAAATTGCTCTTGGATTTTCCCTGCATTGGATGAAGGCACCTCAATCATTGTGGATACATAGCTTTCCTACAATATGTCCAATACCATTTTCTTCCATGTGTTGAAGTGGGAAGTTCCCTCAAGATGGTCCTCCGATCGAATGTAGATTGATGTCATGGATGCAATATTTGCTCAACTCTTCAAAATCTACGTAGGATTTAGTTTGTTGCATAAAACTAAGCTCCTTCACGCCCTCTTCCATGATACCATGTTAATGTTTGAGCAAAATTGGAGAAGCTTGAACTTTAAAACTTATGTTTACCAATCATTGCATATATGAATCTCATAACACAAATTATCCACATAAATCAATCAACCATAAGAGATAATATATACCATGAGAAAACCCTCCAAACACGGAGGATGAAAAACCCAACAATTCTTTGAGTATGACATATATATTTGTAGAGAATGGTTTACAACACATAAGCATATTGCTCGTTAATAAGCCCCAAGAGTTAGCTCAATCGGTCGAGTACTCGTAGTTAGGCCTCCCAGCATGTGAGGTCGCGGGATCCATTCTCATAGACTCTCTTGGGGTTAGGCACGCAGTGGCCGCGGGTGTGAGGCCCCTTTGGGTGGGTCTGCCAAAAATTATTCCGTGGATGTAGCCCGTCGGTCAAGCCGGCGCGTGAACCACGTTGAAAAAAAAAAAATATTGCCCGTTAATAGATATCACCAAAATTGTAGAGAAGAGAGATCCAATGCAACCCTACAAAAACAATTGTATGCAACTGTGTAGAACTTGCCATATTCCTTGCATATTAATAACAATCCAAAAACCCTAGCATGTAGAAGGTAGCGCAAAGGAGGCTCAGTAAACATAGTGAGAGCACCACATAGTGCATTCACAAGGAGGAGATAACTATAACTCCCTCCATGCAAACATTAGCACCCTTCATTTCCTCAATTAGCTTTAATTGAATGTTCATTGTATTAAACTGAAAGTGAACTCACTTGAACTGAATGTTAATTGTCTTGAATTGAATGTTTAACTGACTTGAACTAAATGTTAACTTACTTGAATTGAATGTTAATTGACTTGAATTGAATGTTAACTTACTTGAACTAAATGCTAACATGAACTGAATGTTAACTGACTTGAACTCAATCTTTAACTAACTGTTGATCACTTAGTTAATTATGATCTCATTATATAAATGAGAAACATTATTAATTTATAAGTCATTATAAAAATTTTAAAAAAATGGAAAATATATTTACTTCTTAAAAAATGACTTTTATAACATATTATAAAACATGCTTGGGTTTCATTGTGTTAAGAAAACATGCTATGAACTCCAAAATCAAAACTATTATTAATGAAGAAAAATGAATATCATTTCAAATCATTTTAGGAAGAAAAATGAATATCATTTCAAATCATTTTATGAAAAGCATGTTATGTATTTTATATGCATAATTGTTATTATTATACCATTTAATTATCTCATAGATTTAAGCTATATTGTTTTCAAGTATTTACACAATAAAGAAACCATATTATCATCCAATTAAATCTATTAAGAAACGATATTATCGTCCAATTAAATCTATTATTCTCAAGTATTTACACAATAAAGAAATGATATTATCGTCCAATTAAATCTATTATTCTCAAGTATTTGCACAATAAAGAAATGATATTATCATCCAATTCTTTTCATTTACCAGTGCCCTATGTATTCTTAACGGCAATCTACTCATACAAGAGGAAAGCCGTCAAAAGTGTGTATCAAATAAAACGCACAAAATTGATCTTTAATTATGTGGATAAGTTAATAACAAGATAAATACTGACATTAATTCAATATATAAAACACATAATTTAACTTCAATTTTGTGAATAAGATAATAAGAATCTAAAAATTTGCATTTAAAATTATCTAATTTAAAATCCGAAATTATTATTAAACAATCTTTTAAAATAGATGAACTATAAATGCATTCAGTCATCTTCTTGATGTTGAATCATTTTTAAACTTCATATTTATTAACATAACTAATTGTTATTGGATTTTTCATATAGCTAAATCAAGCTATTTAGGTATATTGGATGTTTAAACTTTATATTTATTAACATAAATAATATATTAAGATATATTAGATCTTTCATATACCCATATCAAGCTATTTAGTTATATTGGATCTTTAAACTTTATATTTATTAACATAAATAATATATTTAGATATATTAGATATTTAAATTTCATATTTATTAATAGAAATAATTGTTATCATTGAATCTATAAACTTCATATAGGATGGTGAAGAAAAAATATAAATCCAATATAACTACAAAAAACTATTTCTTAGAAAATTTAGTTTATAAATTAAAATTTATTATTCTTTAAAATGATTCAATTTTAAAAGACTTTTTAGCTCATTTCTCTAAATAAAATAAAGTCATAATTTTTCAATATAATAAAAAACACATTATATATATTATAAATATTTTTAGTTTATAATATTTATAAAATTGAGTTTATAAATAGGTCTCTAAATTGGTACGATTTGCAAGAAGAAGAAAAAGAATAGGAGAGAAAATGCAGGCTATTGCAGGACGCAAAATTTTCTCACCTCTGGAGGGGCGCAACCGGGTTCAGGGATGGAGAATGTTTTGCAGTGGATCATCGATAAGGCCGCTAAATTTGGCAGTGACCAAGGGACCTTCCGTTAAAATTTCCAAGGGCACAGTAAGTCTGAATTCGTCCCTTGCAACCATTTTAGATACGTCATTGTATTCATTATTTCCTACAATTTCAACGATGAAGATTGCCATCCTAGTAGTTTTTATACGTTTTAAAGTAACCCAAATGCTCCAAATTAGAATTTAAACAATGTAGATTTCAAATTTTACACATATGTTGTTCACCAAAATTCGGCTATGCGGGACAATTTGGTTGTCCCATTCCGATCTTGACTTTTCTTTAATTGCTCATTTTCTATTTATTTGATTATTCACTTTCCCTCAATATCAATGTTTTTTTAATATTTATTGAAGCTTAATTATAACCGCACAATATACAATTTCTGCTTTATAGAAAAAAGAAGAAAATTCAACAGGCGTTGTTGAATGGAATTTTCAGAATATGCATTGGGTTTATTCTTCGGAATACATTAAATATTACTGATACTTGTCAATGCATCTCATTGAATCCATAACTGCAGAAGGACCTGCCCTTTGTATCTTCCCCTTGTGAAATCAAAACGAAAGCAATCAAAATTTTCGTTCATCTTTGATTTTCGTAAGGCCTGGTTTTGGAAAATCACAAGGAATTCCTGAAACTCTGTCAGTCTATAGTCCAGAGGATCACACCTTCGTATCCTGTGAGTATATATAACCCATGTCAGATTTTAATTTTGGTTTTAGTTTCATTTCTTTTAGTTTATTCATTCGGTGGATTGGATTTAACCATATAGATTCTATAATTTTGAGTTCCATTCCCTTTTCCGCGAAATCTCATGGTTTCTAGTTCTTTTCTTGTGCAATTTAATAGGAATTTTCTTTATAATTGGTATCAATGTTCTCCAGTGTATGTCAACAAAATTCTGTTGTCATTGTTGAAAGAGAGCTTATAGTTGCGAGAGGCGTAAGTATTCTCACTTTTCTTCAATACCAAAGCAACGTCCCTTGCAAATCACTACTTTACGAGCAAGATGGGCCTAGCGAAGTAGCACTGGCGGAGACTAGTGGAAACTGTGTGGGACCAGTAGACAATTTATGGTATACACACACGGCAAAAGGTCATTGATGGGAGGGGGACACCTACAGAAACCAGTGGACAATGGATGAAAAACAATGGACAATGCCCAGCTATGGAGGAAGACACGTGGATAAATGTTATTCGCTAGACGAGGAAATTGGTACAGTGTTTTTCAAAAACGCCTTCAGAGAAAAATGCCTATCGGGGGTTTCCAGCCCGGTAGCACTAAAGTAAATCGACATGTGGCGATATTCTATTTGCTAAGGGTATGAGGAATCTTCTAAGACAATGTCTCCATAAAGAATGCCTCCAACGTAAAGACAATGTCTCCATAAAGAACGCCTTCGATGTAAAGACAATGTCTCCATAAAGAACGCCTCCGGTGTAAAGACAATGTCTCCATAGAGAATGCCTCCTGCGTAAATATATTTGAGATATATAAAGTTAAATAATGTTTTATATGTTCTAATTTTTTTTTGCTATTAAGAAGTATGTTTTCGAAAGGGTTTCGAAGGGTGAGTAAAATTTTTACATTTCTACAGAAAAGGTTTTCCAAAAGAAAACTCATCATAATTGAGTAGGGTATGAAAATTTATAAGAAATGTGGAAAATAACTCTGTAGTGGATAGTTAGTCTCCTCTTGATTGTTTAAATTTGGTAAATGGTCAAATATTTATCATAGAAAGTGGGATTTTATTAATCGTATTACTTTTCTCTTCCAATGCATTCTATTAATGATAGGGTTATTGATGTGGGGGGTTTTGTGAGACTCATTTTTTGTCCCCTACTTTAGATGTTGATGGTCACACTCCTATTGTTTTTTATTCCACTATTTCCTTGACCTTTGGAACAAACCCTAATATCCTGAATTCAACCACATCTCCCTAGAACATTCATTTTTCTTCTACTTCCTATAACGATTTTTAGTGAAATCCCTGATGAAAGTTTATTCAAACAAAATGACCTCTAATCCTAATGTCTCTGATGTCAAAACCCCAAATTTACATGTCAAAACCCCAAATTAACACAAAAACTTAAATTTTTTAAAAAGAACATAAAATGTTGAGACTGCAGTTTACTAACAGCTAACAGTTAGCTATAAAAGAAACAGTTACCAGATTAGTTTATACTTAATCTAGATTAAGTTAACTCAGCATTCTACTTTTTGATACAAGGTTAGGTGTAACTTGTGTATTATTTCTTCTTTTAGTTTGCTGATGAATTCTTAATTTTGCAACAAGTAGATGGAAATGTCTTTGGATTCCGGGGCTTACTTAGCGCTTAAGATCACGCAGAAAGCTTACTTTTTCTTATAGGTTCTACATGTATGAATGATCGAGTAACGTCTTTAAGTCCATAAAGCATCCAACAATATTTCTATTTGTAAAATAAATAGCTTAGTAGATAAGTTGTTATATATCAAGCTACTTCTATGAGGTAAAACAAGTAATTTGTTTATTCCCATTATTTTTATCATTGAAATACATGTAAATGAGTTCCTTCTTAAATGTAAGTAGCAACCGTAAAAAAAATACTTTCCTTGGTTCACAACTCGTGATCTTTTGATGTAAGTTATTTCTACTTTAGAGTGCATAACTTGAAATGTTAAAATGATTGTTCTATCAGTGTTATACATTATCAACTTATAGTATTAGTATAACCAACTACTTGGTGTTTTATCTTCTGAAGTGAAAATTACTGTTTATAAAGTTCTAATCATTAAAGTGAAGCATGCAGTTCTAAGGAATTAATATTTCTCTTAAATCTGAGTTACTATTCACAACAGTTTAATCTAGGCCAAGCTTTCAAATAAGATTGATTTACTACTTCGTTCAAGCACTAGATAGTTCTAACATTATGTTACTCATCAAAAGTATGGCGAAAATATTAGTACATGCCATATTTGAGTTAAATAGCTATAAGCTATTAAACTTCGTTGATCTGAGTTATGTAAAGGATTTATAAAAGTGTTTCTATAAAACACATAGCCTACATCCTAGTTTTTGCCACCCACTGAATTTATGGTTTCCTATGATACTCACCAAAACACATATACTATCTTGTTTATAAGATACACGTTTACCCGTCATTCTGGTTATAAACAAATAAAATTTATAAAGTTCATGATTCTATTAAAACTATGTTGTATAAATTTACAAAGTCACAACATAAATATTGGTAGCAACAAGATTAGCCATGCATAGACTCTTATGAATACTTTATAATGAATAATATAGTTTTGCTAGGTTATTAAATAGCCTTTACTTGATATCTCCCAAGGTATCATACAAGTTCTCCATAAACAAAGTTATGATAAGCACCTGGCTTACCAATATTCATATATGTAAAAATCGATGCCATGAAGAAATGGATATATTCTTAACGATGATCCAAAACTTTCATGCATGAATTATTTTGAGTATAAACTATAGTTCTATACGTTGCATCGATTGTTAGGTCAACGTAAAGCTCTTTATGTATAATAAGTTTCACGTTATTACTTGATGTCGTAAAGGATTGAGGTATTAGATCAATCCATCGATTGGTTTACGAGTAAAGTTTTGTAATATAACACGATGGTATTCAATGGATCTGAACTATATGATGATTAAATATTAATCTTGTCAATGATACAAGGGTTAATGGTTTGATATCCATTAAACCGTAGGTTGAAAATATATAAAATCGTAGAACATTACGAATATTTGAATGAACATAATACTTGCATGCATGTTCACCATTTAATATATATCATTATAAATCATTGCATGCAGGAACTATAGCGTTGACCCACTGCATGGTTTAAAAATCTAAGTGACCACGTGTTTCCATCTCGACCAAGGTTCTTGCTTGGTCGTGGCCCATGCCTCCTTCTTCTACTGTTGTCAGTGGCTTGTAAATGAGTCTCTGGTTCCTCTGTCACTACGAGAATGAAGACTTGGCTCATTGTTTCGCTATTGGCGGTGCTCCTGTTCCTTCGTGGCTATATTACCTTCACTGTAAGGTAATAAAATTTCTAGAAGATTAGAAACCAGACTTGTTTCTTTGTAATTAGCTTTTGACATTCGTGATTTTAATTAAGCTTAGGTTTTCCTTCCTGCAGGTGATAGCTCGCTCATCTTGTGGCAACGACACTTCAAGGAAAGCTTCGGCACTCTGGCTACGAGTAAGCCCTGGATAACCAATGGCATTTCAAGCTTGTTCAGTCCTCAAGGGACAGTTTTCGGTTGGAGGTTGCGACCTGCAAGTGACCTTCGTGGGTTACTGTTCTTCGATCTACTTGCTTAGTTTTCTTCTTTTTATTGCTAAACCCTTGTTGTTAGCAGGGTACTCCGGCTTATGTCGTTACTTGTAAATGTTGTTTTGACTTGTTTATAATTAATGTTATGTTAATAGATCTTGCGGCCTGTCATGCCATATACTGTTTAGTTTTTAAGCATAGGGGTTTTCTCCTTGAGCACGAACACAGTTAAAATTACGCTCTTAAGGTAATTTTGTATATTAGGGTTTTTACCCTTATTCGCCTGTATAAAAGAAATCTTATTGTGGCATAACGTTTATCTGGCATTAATGATATTTTTAAAAGCTTAACTTGTTACCCCAATTATGTTTTAATTATTTTGTTTCGAGCTCAGATATTTGAGCTAGGTTACCTATAAGTGACCTGTGTGTAAAATAATTTCTTGGTTTATTCTTTAAGTTTTTAATTTCATAATTAAATGAGTTAATTATTATTATTACAGGTATATATTATTTTATATTACCCTAGTTAGTTTCTTTTTCATTGTCCTTAAAAGACTGTAATAATATGCAATAGAATTATTGCTCAGAATACTTAATAATCCAGAACCTTGGATTATTACTTAAGTGATTATGAAATACAATGTTACTACTATGAGGGTTTCGACCCTGCATTTTCTTTTTATAATTAACTTATGTTTAAATTGTTTACATGAATTAGTTCTTTTATATGTAATCATTATTAATTGTTATTTATCATTGCATTCAGTCTGTTTTATTTAAATAACCTAAAGATAGGTTTGTTATTGTTCCTTATTTTAATGTTCTATATTGTTGTAGCTTAACTAGTATATAAAAATGTCTATACTAGTATTACCCTACTTGAAATATATACTTCTGTAGATATAGTTAGATAATATGAACAATAAAGAAAATGAGCATGTAAAACAACATTTATTCTTCCTTACAGGAATAAACGAGTGCTTTATCTAAGTTGATTATTTTACCTCTGTTACAGGTTACTAGTATAATTTTTATAGAATAAAATTTTTGTATAAGAATAATACCTATTTACTGTAACAACTTGTTAAAGAAATAAACCTGCTATCTGTAAAAGTATTATGATTCTTCCTTTGCTAGCATTCTTATTATAACAGTCTGGTTTAAACAATAAACTTAACTAGACAGGTTAATATTATTTTTTGAAAACAACTATATACAGAAATAAATTATTTCATTATTCTGAAATACAAAATAACTCTATTCAATCCAGATTTCTATCATATCCTTCATCTATTTAAAAATACACTACATGTGCTAGAGTACAGTCTGGTCCATTCCAGACGTGGAAAAACACAGGTTAGGATTATTTTTCATCAATTAAAGATTCAATATTTCAAATAACTAAAGGATTACAAGCTCTATCAATTCACTACCAAACATGTAATCATTTAGTCTCAGATATAAAATTTTAACACATTAAATAAAAGACTGTAGAACCTGTTTTTAAGCTAGACAACAACAGCATTGGGAGGACGTTCCTCCCTACCAACTCCTGGAGAGCACTCAAACAACATCTTCTCAGGACCCCCGAGCTTGTTCCTGGTCTCCTTGGTTGAGAACTGGTGGAGCAAGCAACCATATACTAGTCCAATGACTCAGAATCACCCTGCACTCAGCAGTAAGATCTTTCAGCTAAGAAGTTGCACTAGATCACTTTATGCAGTTTACCCCTCAAACACCTTCCACAAATTCCCTTCCCAATGAAATCCTTTGAAGTACATTCACCTGAATGATTCTCTTCTTGGAATGAGCAGCGCCAGCTCTCTTCAATGGGAATTTTTATTAGATTTCCTAAGTCTTTTTGGGTTAGTTGTCATTAATTGAGCCATCTGCTCTGATCCCACTTTCTTGGGGGATCATGATCCCAAATGTAGGGAGGTTGCCACCTACAACATTGGAAGTGTTTGAAGATGCTTCCACTTATCCATATGCTCTCCACCCAGTCTCCTCCACCAACTTTACCAGTAAATACTCTTTTAACAGCTCTCCCAAGCTGTTGTCTCCACTTTTTATTTATTTATAATTAAAATGTTTAGAATTACATTCAACATCCTTGACTTTGCTGAGTCATCAATTACAACTTAGCATAAAATTTAACATATTGTCTTGAAATAAAATCAAATATGATAATATTATTTTTTGCAAAATTGGGGTATGTGACATACACACCCCCTTAGAATATAATATCGTCCTCGATGTTATTTATTCTTCATCCTCAGAATTCCCCTGGAACAGAATTGGATATGCATCTCGCATTTTACTTTCCAATTCCCAGGTGGCTTCCTCTGGACTAAAGTGCTTCCATTGCACCTTTACCTGTCCAATGGTGCGGTTCTGAAGTGTGATCTCCCTCCGCCCGAGGATACAGTCTGGTTCCACCAGAAAATCTCCTTCTGGTTCCACCTGTACATCATTCCAGTTAACAACATGAGTAGCATCATGAACATATTTATTTAGTACGGAAATGTGAAAAAAATTATGTACTCTTAAATTGGGTGGTAATGCTAATTGATAAGCTACTTGTCCAATCCTAGACAGAATTTCAAATGGTACATAATAACGAGGTGCCAATTTTGCACAACTCCCCAATATCAAAGAGCTCTTTTTGGGCCTTACCTTGATGAGCACATGTTCACCTACCTGAAACTCCTTTGGAGTTCTTTTTAAGTCTGCTTGACTTTTCTGCCAATCCTGTGCCACTTTCAGATTTTCCTGCACTTGTTTTACAATTTCTTCCATTTCTTTTAATAGTTCTGGACCTAATACCAATCTATCCACTGGATTACTCCACGAGATAGGAGTATTACATTTTCGTCCATATAAAATTTCAAAAGGACTAAATCTGGCTGATGTCTGATAATTATTATTATAAGCAAATTTTACTAGATGTAAATAATCCTCCCATTTACCAGGCTGGTCTTTCACATAAATTCTTAATAGATCTTCTAATACTTGCTTTACCCTTTCAGTTTGTCCATATGTTTGAGGATGGAAAGAAGTACTAAAATTTAATGTAGTGTTTAACCCTTTAAACAAAGACTTCCAAAAGTTTCCTATAAATTTAGGATCTCTATCTGACATTATGACTTTTGGTACTCCATGGAATCAGAAAATATGTTTTAGAAAAATATCAACTATGTTTCCAGCTTTATAAGTAGTCTTAACAGGTATAAAGTGAGCTGCTTTGCTTAACTTATCAACTACTACCATGATAGAATCATTCTGATCTTGGTTTCTAGGCAGCCCAGTAATAAAATCTAGACTAATTATCTCCCATTTCCAGCTAGGAATAGGTAATGGCTGAAGTAATCCAGTTGGGTGTTGATGTTCAGTTTTCACTTGCTGACATTCAAAACACTTTGCAATATACTCTGCTACTTCAGTCTTCATATTTGGCCAAAAATACTCTTTTCTTAACATAGTTATAGTCTTTTGATAACCTAAATGGCCTGAGTATGGAGTTTTATGAATTTCATCCAGAATTAACATTTTTACTTTAGGTACGTTAGGTACAAATATTCTATCCTTATACAGTAAAAATTCTTTTCATTTAAACTGTAACCTTTACTTAAGTTCTCTGTTGGATTTTATTTAGTTTTAGCTTGCAAAATCTCGTAAATTTCATCTTGTTCTATTCCTTCTTTAAGCTGTTCATCAAAATCTGTAGCATAGGTGCTGATAGCTGCTGTAAAATTCAGCCTTGCATTCCTACTTAATGCATCAGCAACTTTATTTTTCTTTACCTTTTATATGCTGAATTTCAAAATCATATTCTCTTAAGAAAGCTAACCACCTAGCTTGTTTGGCATTTAGATTAGGCTGATCTAACAGATACTTCAATCCTTTATTATCAGTCATTAAAATAAATTTTCTCTCAATTAGGTGATGTCGCCACATCTTAAAGGCGTGTATTACAGCTGTTAATTCCAGATCATATGTTGCATAATTATTTTCATGAACTTTTAACTTTATTGACTCATAGGCAATAACATGCCCTTCTTGAGTCAGAACACCGCCTAAGCCATCATTACAAGCGTCAGTGCACACTACAAATTCTTTATTAGGATCAGCAATTCTTAAAATAGGTGCGATGGTTAATAAAGTTTTTAACCTTTTAAAGCTTTCTTCACATTTCTGATTCCAGTCAAACTTCTTACCCTTCTTTTGCAAGGAAGTTATCAAATTTCCTATCCTTGAAAAACCCTCAATGAACCTCTGGTAGTAACCGGTAATGCCCATGAAAGATCGAACATCCGTCACATCCTTAGGAACTGGCCAATCTTCGATTTCCCTTATCTTTTCGGGATCTACGAAAATCCCTTCCTTGGTCACCACATGTCCTAATTATTGAATCTTATCCTTGAAGAAATCACATTTACTGAACTTTGCGAAGAGTTGATGATCCCGCAACTCTTGCAAAAAAAAATTTAGATGTTCTTTATGTTCTTTTTCAGTTTTTGAATAGATTAGAATGTCGTCGATAAACACGACCACAAACTTATCTAAATAATTATGCATGACGTTGTTCATTAAAAACATGAAAACAGCTGGGACATTGGTAATCCCGAATGGCATTACGACAAATTCGTAATGACCATATCTAGTTCTAAAAGTTGTCTTAAATATATCTTCATCTTTAATCCTTACTTGATGATATCCAGTTCTTAAATCTATTTTCGAAAACATCGTGGCTCCACGTAGTTGATCAAACAAATCATCTATGTGGGGCAACGGATATCTATTTTTGATGGTCAACTTATTTAACTGACGGTAACCTATGCAAAGTATAGTTCTATCCTTCTTCTTAACGAAGCTGACAAGTGCCCCCCAAGGAGACACACTTGGTCGAATATACTTTTTATCAATTAATTCTTTTAATTGAGATTTTAGTTCATTAAGTTCGAGTATGTTCATTCGACACAGGGCCTTTGATCTAGGTACTGCACCTGGTACCAGCTCAATAGTGAAATCCAATTCCCTTTTCGGAGGTAATCCCGGAATTTCTTCTAGGAATACATCAATATATTCTCTTAAGACTGGTATGTCTTCCACTTTTAACTTATCTGTTTTAATTAGACTTTCCTCATCAGTTATTGTTACTGCATAAGCTTTACATCCCTTTCTAACAGCTCTCTTAAGCTATAGGGCAAAAATCTGTCTTATGGTGGTTTTTCTAGGGATTCCTTTAACACTTACTGGTTTTTCATCACTGTTTAAACATGTAAAAGTTTTATCATAACAATTTAGAATTACTCTATGTTGTTCTCACCAGTCCATACCAATCAGTAAATCATAAGAACCAAGAGGCAAAACATTAAGTTTAACAACAGTTTCAAAATGATCCATAACTATTGCACATTCTTTTACAAAACTAGTTACCTTTCTTTTAGCACCAGTGGCTAATTGAACTAACTAAGAATTCTCAAATTTTCAACAGATAACTTACATTTTTCTACTATTTGAGGTGCAATATAACTGAGACTAGCTCCTGGATCAATCAAAATAGTTACAGAGGTCTGATTTATCATACCTTCTACTTCCACCATGGAAGTCTGATATTCAGCTTGTCGATTCTCCTAGGCTGCGTTGATTCTGGGCATGGTCCTCACTGGTTCCCCAACGGTCATTTCCTCCTATATGGTATGAATGTTTCTAACAATCTTCTTCCGATTTAGACAGACTGAAGCATAGTGTGGGGCATTACACTCCCAGCACTTGATAGGCTCTTTGCTCTCAAAGTTCTTGGTATAATTCCCATGATTATTTCCAATTTCCTTACCTTTAGAATTATTCTGGTTGTTGGGTGTATTGTTCTTATTTCCTTGGAAGTTCTTGTTATTAGGATAATTTCTGGCCTTATTGTTCTTAAAGTTTCTATTATGCACAAAATCCTTCTTCTTTTGTTCAAACTGATTATTATTTTTCTTAGCCTTCCAGTTGGCCAAGCTTTCTTTCTTCCGACTCTGCTCAAAACAGAAGTTAGCTTTTCTTATAGCTTCTTCCAAGGTCTTTGGGTTATCATATTCAATCATATCCTTAATATGATAAGGTAAACAGTTGAGGAATCGTTGTACCTTTGGTTTCTCATCTACAAGGTATGGTACATACCTAAGTGGATTTAAGAACTTGCTGTTCAGATCTTTCATTGTCATTGACCCTAACTTCAGCTCATAAAATTCCTTTGCTCTTTCCTCATAATATTGTTCAGACAGAATTTTCTTTTTGAAATACCTCTTAAAGGTACTCCAGTTCACATTTTTCTCTTTTATTCCCTTAACTCTTTTCAAATCCTGCCACCAAATGTTAGCCTTTCCTGAGAGGTTATAAATAGCCATTCTAGCCTTTAACTGGTTAGAATAGTTATATATTTGGAAGTACTTCTTCATCCCAGATAACCAGGATTCAGCTTCCTCCCCATTTTCAGTCTCTCCAGTGAAGGTTGGTGGTTTTATCTTTCTGAATTCCCCAGAAATCTCCTCATAAGGTTTGTATTTCCTCTTTTTAGTGTATCGATTATCATCACTACTGTCACTAGTAGAATGGTAATTTTGTTGTTCACCAAACACCTTAGAAGATGAACTACTTTCAGTTTTAGTATTTTTCATCTTTTTAAATTTACGTTGATGACTTGTATCTTCTGATTCTGTTCTTCTACCCCTACCCTCAGTTTGAAACTTTTCAGTTAGGATCTAGTTCAGCTCTTCTTGAGCCCTCAGAATCCTTTCATTTTCTCGCTTTGCAGACTCCATTTCAGTTTTTAGGTCTTTTACAGTTTGTAACAATTCGGAGGAATTGGTAGTTAAATCCTATGGTATAGGATCTCTTGGTAGATTTCCTGCTTCAGTAACTGGAGATTCTTCCTCTGCATACTCTTCCAACCTTTCCATACCTATCTGTTAAACTTCAGAAAAAAAATTCTCTGTTGAATAACATTTAAAAGAAAAAAAATACGTCAGCATAAAAATTCAGTTTACTGTTTCCTAAAAGCTAGTTGGGCTTCATCAAGGCCTAGTGTTTGAACCTTGTGCTCTGATATAACATGTCAAAACCCCAAATTTACATGTCAAAACCCCAAATTTACACAAAAATTTAAAAATTTTAAAAAGAACATCAAATGATGAGACTGCGGTTTACTAACAGCTAAGAGTTAGCTATAAAAGAAACAGTTACCAGATTAGTTTATACTTAATCTAGATTAAGTTAACTCAGCATTCTACCTTTTGATACAAGGTTAGGTGTAACTTGTGTATTATTTCTTCTTTCAGTTTGCTGATGAATTCTTAATTTTGCGACAAGTAGATGGAAATGTCTTTGGATTCCGGGGCTTACTTAGCGTTTAAGCTAACGCAGTAAGCTTACTTATTCTTACAGGTTCTACAGGTATGAATGATCGAGTAACGTCTTTAAGTCCATAAAGCATCCAGCAATATTTCTATTTGTAAAATTAATAGCTTAGTAGATAAGTTGTTATATATCAAGCTACTTCTATGAGGTAAAACAAGTAATTTGTTTCTTCCCATTATTTTTATCATTGAAATACATGTAAATGAGTTCCTTCTTAAATGTAAGTAGCAACCGTAAAAAAAATTACTTTCCTTGGTTCACAACTCGTGATCTTTTGCTGTAAGTTATGTCTACTTTAGAGTGCATAAGCTGAAATGTTAAAATGATTGTTCTATCAGTGTAATACATTATCAACTTATAGTATTAGTATAACCAACTACTTGGTGTTTTATCTTCTGAAGTGAAGATTACTGTTTGTAAAGTTCTAATCATTAAAGTGAAGCATGCAGTTCTAAGGAATTAATATTTCTCTTGAATCTGAGTTACTATTCACAACAGTTTAATCCAGGCCAAGATTTCAAATAAGATTGATTTACTACTTCATTCAAGCACTAGAAAGTTCTAACATTATGTTACTCATCAAAAGTATGACGAAAATATTAGTGCATGCCATATTTGAGTTAAATAGCTATAAGCTATTAAACTTCGTTGATCTGAGTTATGAAAAGGATTTATAAAAGTGTTTCTATAAAACACATAGCCTACATCCTAGATTTTTCCACCCACTGAATTTATGGTTTCCTATGATACTCACCAAAACACAAACTATATTGTTTATAAGATACACGTTTACCTGTCATTCTGGTTATAAACAAATAAAATTTATAAAGTTCATGATTCTATTAAAACTATGTTGTATAAATTTATAAAGTCACAACATAAATATTAGTAGCAACAATATTGGCCATGCATAGACTCTTATGAATACTTTATAATGAATAATATAGTTTTGCTAGGTGATTAATTAGCCTTTACTTGATATCTCCCAAGGTATCATATGATTTCTCCATAAACAAAGTTATGATAAGCACTTGGCTTACCAATATTCATATATGTAAAAATCGATGCCATGAAGAAATGGATATATTCTTAACGATGATCCAAAACTTTCATGCATGAATTATTTTGAGTAAACTGTAGTTCTATACGTTGCATCGATTGTTAGTTCAACGTAAAGCTCTTTATGTATAATAAGGTTCATGTTATAACTTGATGTCGTAAAGGATTGAGGTACTAGACCACTGCATCGATTGGTTTATGAGTAAGGTTTTGTAATATAACACGATGGTATTCAATGGATCTGAACTATATGATGATTAAATATTAATCTTGTCAACGATACGAGGGTTAATGGTTTGATATCCATTCAACCGTAGGTTGACAATATATAAAATCGTAGAACATTATGATTATTTGAATGAACATAATACTTGCATGCTTGTTCACCGTTTAATATATATCATTGTAAATCATTGCATGTAGGAACTATAGCGTC
This sequence comes from Pseudotsuga menziesii, assembly GCA_001517045.1. Lineage (NCBI taxonomy): Eukaryota > Viridiplantae > Streptophyta > Pinopsida > Pinales > Pinaceae > Pseudotsuga > Pseudotsuga menziesii. The sequence continues at coordinate 914,283 of LPNX010245296.1, forward strand.
GACCCACTGCATGGTTTAAAAATCTAAGTGACCACGTGTTTCCATCTCGACCAAGTATTGAGAGTATAAAGGATTGTTGTAACCCTACTCTTGTTATTCTCCTCCGTGTTCCTCGGGCCTTCGGGCCGCTTTGCAACTGTTTCCATGGCTGCCATTTACATTGTTGTTAATAGCTGTGCTCCGAGTATGGCTTACATTGGTTTCAGTCTACTAAGTCCATTCTAAAAGAAAATCCTTTTATGTGAACTGTGTGTGTAATATATCTGCGAGGTCTGTAGAGAGTCATGACATAAGGTTTTTACGCCCTACAAGAGGCTCCTTGTTGTTTCCTCCGTGGCTTGTCCTTGCAGAGATAGTTACATAAATTGTTTGTTGTGTTTTCAGCCCTACCCTTGTCGTAGGGTTTGTGAATCTCATTTCCATGCTTTGCTTGGTTGGTTACAGCTTTGGCTTTATTGTCTGGTTCTTGCTTGGCCATGGCCCGCGCCTCCTTCTACTACTGTCAGTGGCTTGTAAATGAGTCATTGGTTCCTCTGTTGCTATGAGAATGAAGACTTGGCTCATTGTTTCGCTGTTGGCGGTGCTCCTGTTCCTTCGTGGCTATATTACCTTCACTGTCAGGTAATAAAATTTCTAGAAGATTAGAAACCGGACTTGTTTCTTTGTAATTAGCTTTTGACATTCGTGATTTTAATTAAGCTTAGGTTTTCCTTCCTGCAGGTGACAGCTCGCTCGTCTTGTGGCAACGACACTTCGAGGAAAGCTTCGGCACTCTGGCTATGGGTAAGCCATGATAACCAATGGCATTTCAAGCTTGTTCAATCCTTAAGGGACAATTTTCGGTTGGAGGTTACAGCCTGCAAGTGACCTTCGTGGGTTGTTGTTCTTCGATCTACTTGCTTAGTTTTCTTCTTTCTATTGCTAAACCCTTGCTATTAGCAGGGTACTCCGGCTTATGTCGTTACTTGTAAATGTTGTTTTGACTTGTTTATAATTACTATTATGTTAATAGATCTTGCGGCCTATCATGCCATATACTGTTTAGTTTTTAAGCATAGGGGTTTTCTCCTTGAGCATGAACACAGTTAAAATTTCGCTCTTAAGGTAATTTTGTATATTAGGGTTTTTACCCTTATTCGCCTGTATAAAAGAAATCTTATTATGGTATAATGTTTATCTGGCATTAATGGTATTTTTAAAAGCTTAACTTGTTACCGCAATTATGTTTTAATTATTTTGTTTCGAGCTCAAATATTTGAGCTAGGTTACCTGTAAGTGACCTGTGTGTAAAATAATTTATTGGTTTATTCTCTAAGTTTTTAATTTAATAATTAAATGAGTTAATTATTATTATTATTACAAGTATATAGTATTTTATATTACCCTAGTTAGTTTCTTTTTCGTTGTCCTTAAAAGACTGTAATAATATGCAATAGAATCATTGCTCAGAATACTTAATAATCCATAACCTTGGATTATTACTTAAGTGATTATGAAATACAATGTTACTACTATGAGGGTTTCGACCCTGCATTTTCTTTTTATAATTAACTTCTATTTAAATTGTTTACATGAATTAGTTCTTTTATATGTAATCATTACTAAGTGTTATTTATCATTGCATTCAGTCTATTTTATTTAAATAACCTAAAGATAGGTTTGTTATTGTTCCTTATTTTAATGTTCTATATTGTTGTAGCTTAACTAGTATATAAAAATGACTATACTAGTATTACCCTACTTGAAATATATACTTTTGTAGATATAGTTAGATAATATGAACAATAAAGAAAATGAGCATGTAAAACAACATTTATTCTTCCTTACAGGAATAAACGAGTGCTTTATCTAAGTTGATTCGTTTACCTCTGTTACAGGTTACTAGTATAATTTTTACAGAATAAAATTCTTGTATAAGAATAATACCTATTTACTGTAACAACTTGTTAAAGAAATAAACCTGCTATCTGTAAAGTATTATGATTCTTCCTTTGCTAGCATTCTTATTATAACAGTCTGGTTTAAACAATAAACTTAACTAGACAGGTTAATATTCTTTTCTGAAAACAACTATATACAGAAATAAATTATTTCATTATTCTGAAATACAAAATAACTCTAATCAATCCAGATTTCTATCATATCCTTCATCTATTTAAAAATACACGGCCTATTCTAGAGTACGGTCTGGTCCATTTCAGACATGGAAAAACAAAGGTTAGGATTATTTTTCATCAATTAAAGATTCAATATTTCAAATAACTAAAGGATTACAAGCTCTATCAGTTCACTACCAAACATGTAATCATTCATTAATCATTCAGTCTCAGATATAAACTTTTAACACCGTAAATAAAAGACTGTAGAACCTGTTTTTAAGTTGGACAACAACAACGTTGGGAAGACGTTCCTCCCTACCAACTCCTGGAGAGCACTCAAAAAACATCTTCTCAGGACCCCCGAGCTTGTTCCTGGTCTCCTTGGCTGAGAACTAGTGGAGCAAGCAACCATATACTAGTCCAATGACTCAAAATCACCCTGCACTCAGCAGTAAGATCTTTCAGCTAAGAAGCTGCACTAGATCACTTTATGCAGTTTACCCCTCAAACACCTTCCACAAATTCCCTTCCCAATGAAATCCTTTGAAGTACATTCACCTAAATGATTCTCTTCTTGGAATGAGCAGCCCCAGCTCTCTTCAATGGGCATTTTTATTAAGATTTCCTAAGTCTTTTTGGGTTAGTTGTCATTAATTGAGCCACTTGCTCTGATCCCACTTTCTTGGGGGTTCATGACCCCAAATGTAGGGAGGTTGCCACCTGCAACATTGGAAGTGTTTGAGGATGCTGCCACTTGTCCATATGCTGTCCACCCAGTCTCCTCCACCAACTTGACCAGTAAACACTCTTTTAACAGCTCTCCCAAGCTATTGTCTCCACTTTTTATTTATTTATAATTAAAGTGTTCAGAATTACATTCAACATCCTTGACTCTAGTGAGTCATCAATTACAACTTAGCATAAAATTTAACATATTGTCTTGAAATAAAATCAAATATGATAATATTATTTTTTGCAAAATTGGGGTATGTGACATCTCTTTACTTCTATACATCATCAAAATGTTGCCATCCGTAACAAGAAAAAGAAAGGAAAAAATAAGCAATCATGTTCTACTTTGGAAAACTATGATTCCATAGGTTCTTATATCCCACTTTCCAAGAAACTATTAGAGAAAAATACTGGATCGTCTCCCTTGAATGTTCCTCAAACTTCCTCGGCCCTTAAAGCATCGTAGCCCATTTAGGGGGGTAATTAATGTCTATCCCATCCTTCAATATCCATGGGGTTTGGGGGGATAAGAAGGTTAGGGCCCTTCCACACTTTTTAAAACTACCAACCTGGATATTATTTTAGTACAAGAGACTATGTGTGGTGCTCAGGGTATTAACGTTTTTTCAAAGTTGTTACCTAGTTGGGAGTTTTCTGCTCTGGACTCTAATGGATTATTAGGTGGAATTATTTCTTGTTGGAATCCATATAGTGTGGTTTTTAAACCTTTTATAACATGTGGTGGTAACTTATTGAAGGGTAATTTTCTTGGTAGAGACCAAAAGTTGACAAATCTCAATTGTTACGGGCCATATAAAGATAGAGAATCCTTTTGGAATTCTATGGATTATAGCGGTCTGTTGAGGGCTCCAAATATTATCCTAGTAGGTGACCTAAACCTTATTTTGAATTTTTCTAAAGTGTGGGACCATTCTGCTAGATTGGATCCCCTTTCAAATTTCTTCATAAATACTTTTCAAAGGTCTAATCTAATTGATGTCCTCCCTGTCAAATTGAGTCCCACTTGGAGTAATGGGAGGGGTGTCTCTACTGAAATTAGCAAGAGGTTGGATCAATTTTTAATTTATGAGGATTTGGGTCTTTCCCTTCAAAGGTCTAGAAATTGGGTTATTGGGTTATTAATTCCACCATTGCTTATCATTCTCCTATTGTTTTTCAGATTGATGTAGTAAAAACCCCTCACAACTACCCTTTCAATTTTAATAATATGTGGTTGAAGGAGAATGAGTTTTGTCTTCTACTGGAAAATAATTGGAATTCCTTATCTGTTCCTAAGGAAGTTAGCCCCATGGAAAAGCTAGTTTTCAAATTGAAATGTCTTAAGAAGATGGTTGTCAAGTGGGAGAAGGATAAAAAGAAAAAAACAAGTGAATATCTTGTAAACATTGAGAACTTGATGGAAGGGTTGTTAAGGGCTAATCCATCTGGTATATTTACTGAAGAAGAGAAGGTTGAATTAATGGAGTTGGAAAGTCAAAATTATTTTTTGCTTAAATAAGAGGAAATGACCCGAAGATTGAATAGTAAGGCTATTTGGGTGGCACTAGGGGATAATAACACTATAATTTTTCATAACTATGCTTCGTTTAGAAGGAAACTTAATTCCATATGGGATATGAATGATGTTGATGGGAATCTTATCCACTCTAAAAAGGATTTAGAATTTGCTTCTAAATCTCATTTTACAAATTTATTTAAAGATCCTTATACAAATGGAATTTCCTTCATAAGACATGAGATAGAGTTTGCATGCTTGCTTCATGAGCTATGAATATAGGATTGCATCATTGGTCATAATATATCAAATATAGGGCTTCATGCTTGCTTCATGAGATATGAATATGGGGCTGCATATTTCCTTCATAAAATATGAATTTTTGAACTGATATAGGGTTGCAAAACGTCACATAAGATATGAATGGGGTTATGTCAAAACATTGATTTAGTCTATGTACATAACTGTGTGAACCATTTCCAGTATGTTGAAATTTTCATGTGATTACATTTCTTGGTTATGTAATGTTTTATTCATTTGAATTTTTTTTCTTCTGGGGAAAAACATATGCCTTGACCTACAATAAGAGAATGACATGGAGTCATTTGGATGGTCGATCCTGAAAAAGAACATATTGGGAGGTTCCTATGTTTCTTAGGAAGAAGATAGAATCAAATCCCTAATTCTATTTGGAGAAATGTAAAGACTACTAAAGGTAATGCATTTATCTTAGATATATTCATATATGTGTTGGGTATAGAGGAGTATGATTCTACATGATGGAGGACTCAAAATTATGATTCTCGCATCCTGGATGTTGAGAGGGAGAAGGTACATTTGCTAGCTCCTGAAAAAACTAGTGGAACTGGTTAAATTAACCTCTTGCTATGTAGAAACCGTGTATGGTACTCATATTCAGATGGAATCTATATGTGCAGATCTTGAGTGATTTTTAAGTTTAGGGGTGTAACAGTCATTAGATAATATTTTTTCCTGTTGATAAAATGTCTAGTATATTTCTTGAAGGGGTTCAAGAACAATGGATTATAAATCCATGATCACACACACAGAGATAAATTTGATTCTTGTTCAGATTTGTAGAATCTTATAGATGTTAAATATATCTATACAGGTCCCAAGATCAGTTATAGGCTTTACAATCAATACATATACATGTACTACAAAGAATGTGTTGTGTTACCTACTTGGTACAAGTGTATGTGGATTCATACATGTCTTGGTCAGTGAAAGTAAGTTTCATGGACATATGGATTCTGACTAGTACAGTGATTAAGAAATATCACATCAAAGATGTTGCTCAGATAGAGCATATTATAAAGCAGTAAAACTTTACAAAGTTCCTAGTTAGTTATATCTGAGACATGGTGTATAAAGGAGTTGTATAACTTCTATACATATCCACAGATGAGTAGAATTTCCATCATATTTACTAAACCTCTGTCTAGAACAAAGCTTGGTATAGTATAAAAAGACTCCTCTAGTTAAAGAGGGAGTATTGATGTGTCTTCACGGGAAACAATAGTTAGTTAGTCATGATAGTACATGACTCAGGCAGCCAGGGGTTGTGATACCTTGTGGAGAGAGTCCACATGAGCAAATACATGGTCAAAGTCTCAAAGACTATTGGATACTCTAGAAAAGTTATAGTCTGAACTGTCAAAGAACAATTAAACCTCTTAGAGAGGTAGTTGGGGTGTTGTAGTATAAAAAGAAGAATCACTGAGAAAGTGGTCAGGCCTTGAACAACATCACGGAGAATGGAAAGCTCACAGAGAACTTCTCCAGATATAAGAAGATTCTTGAAGTCAACAAATATTGAATATTGAAATAAAAGACGAGACCTTCTTTTTGCATGATTTTACACATTCGATGTATTATGTTGTATATGATGGATATGAAATCCATTGTTTTGAGTCAAGAGAAACTACATTATGGATTGGATCTAGATGATGATACTATGTGTAAGTAGTTGGTTGGTCTCTGAGAAGACTTGTTGTCTTTATGCTTACTAACTAAGCCTATGTTTGAGTACATTTGAGGTACATTATAATAGACTCTTGATTGTATTTGATACATGGTATACCTATTGTGCTATCCAACTATTATTTTAGCATGAGATAAGCTATGTATATTGCGGTTAGTACTACAGAAGCAAAGTATTGTGGCTAGTACTACGAAAGCAAGGTGTATTCCATGTGTATTTCATGTAGTACTAAGCAAAGTGTATCGCGGATAGTACTACACGTTGAGGAGTAGTGTAGCTTGGGAAGCTACCTACTAGGGTGAAAGACTTGATCCTATATTTATTAGGTGTTAATAGTCAAGCTTTCTAGAAAACCCTGTGTGTTATGATAAAAACACATTGAGATGATTTTTTACTTCATTGAACAAACCACTATATTTTACAAAGTTGAGATAATTTCGAGATAAGATTGGTATGGCAGGAAATTCTTGGTAAAGCAGAGAATTTCTCCCTCATTGAGAGGGATATTTGTTTGTACAACATCAGGAGTCATTCTCCGAGACTTGTGTTGTATCAAGTTAGTGACTTATGTGGTATCAATTCAAGACATTTTGTTGTATCAAAGTCCTATCTATGTCCTCGTATATTGAGGTGGGATTCCTATACTGTGATCTTGAGTCAAGATTGGAGTCTTGTGTTGTATCAAGACTGGTTTTGTGTTGTATCAAGACTGTGGACTTGTGTTGTATGAAGCCTAGACTTGTGTTTTATGAAGCCTAGACTTGTGTTGTATCAAGTCAATTATTCTCATCGACCCTATGAGGATGGATCTCCAATTATGGATATGGAATTGTGTTGTATCAAGTCATGTGGTTATATTATGTGATATATTACTAGTCATGGTCACTCAGTTCTATAAGTATCCTTTAGGGCTTAGCTACCCCTAGCGTGAATACTTTAGCATATGACTATATGGACCAGGGTAATATATATGATCATCAATATGTATGGAATAATTCTTCTGAGTATGATATGATAAGATGGATAAATAATACACATATGGACCATGCATTAATTATTTAATGATAATGTGATACAACATAGAGAAAGAGAATTAGAATTTCCCATTCAAGTATATGATTGAACTCAATTTATAATGCTTCAGTTAAATATGAATACCTCAATAAGTTCCTTACTCAAAGCATTAGTTGAACTATTAATTAATGTATTCAGTTAAGTAAAGAAGAGCTTAATGTTCATCAATAAACATGCATCAATTAACTAAAGAGATCCATGCAAAAGTTAATAATAGAAATCGTGAATGGATGGCACTAAGAGAGAAGCAATGATGACACTTAAGTTATCATGTTAACTAAGCAATCAACAATCAGTTAAATATTGAGTTCAAGTGAGTTATCATTCAGTTCAAGTTAGTTAACAGTCAGTTCAAGTCAGTTAACATTCAGTTCAGTTAGTTCACAATCAGTTCAGTCAGTTTACTTTCAGTTTAAGACTGTGAACATACAATTAAATTAAAATGAGGAAAGGAAGGATGATAATGTTTGCATGGAGGGAGTTCAAGTTAGTTCCTCCTTGTGAATGCACTATGTGGTTCTCTCGTTGTGTTTATTCAGCCTCATATGCACTACCTTTGCATGCTAGGGTTTTGGCTTGTTATTAATATGCTATGCATATGGAAACTTCAATACAGTTGCATACAATTGTTTTTGTAGGGTTACATTGGATCAGCTCTCTTCTCTAATGTTGTGGTCATATACCTTATAGAGCAATCTACTTATGTGTTGTAAACCATTATCTGCAAATCTATCTATCATACTGAAAGAATTGGTGGGTTTTTCATCCTCTGCGTTTGGAGGGTTTTCCCAGGGTATATCTTGCCTGTCATGGTTGATTGATTTATATGGCTGATTTATGGAGTGATTTATATGGCCAATTTATTTATGAGATTTATATATGTATGATATGTATGTGGCTAATTTATATGTGGCTGATTTATGAGAATCATATGTGCTAAAATTGATCAATAAAAGTTTTAAAGTTCAAGCATCTTCGATTTTGCTTAAACATCAACATGGTATATCATTTCTAATACCATGTTGATGTTTGAGCAAAATCAGAGAAGCTTCAACTTTAAAAATTCATTAATCAATCACTGCATGTATGAATCTCAAAACACAAATTATCCACATAAATCATTTAACCATAACATACAAGATATACCCTAGGAAAACCCTCCAAACATAGAGGATGAAAAACCCAACAATTCTTTGAGTAATATAGATAGATTTGTAGAGAATGATTTACAACACACAAGCAGATTGATTGATAAGAGATATCACCACAACTATAGATAAGAGAGATATTATGTAACCCTGTAAAAACAAAAACCTGTGTAGAACTTGCCATATGCCTTGCATATTAATATCAATCCAAAAACCCTAGCATGTAGAAGGTAGCGCATAGGAGGCTCAGTAAATATAATGAGAGAACCATATAGTGCATTCACAAGGAGGAGATAACTAGAACTCTCTCCATGCAAACATTAGTGCCCTTCCTTTCCTCAATTAGCTTTAACTGAATGTTCACTGTCTTCAACTAAAAGAAAACTCACTTGAACTAAATGCTAACTATCTTGAACTAAATGTTTAACTGACTTGAACTGAATGTGAACTTACTTGAACTGAATGCTAACTTGCTTGAATCAAATGTTAACTAACTTGAACTCAATCTTTAACTGAATTTTGATCACTTAGTTAACAGGCTAACTTAAGTTTCATCAATGCTTCGCTCTTAGTGTCATCCATGCACAATTTCTATTATTAATTTTTGCATGGATCTGTTTAGTTAACTAATGCATGTTGATTAATGAACATTACACTCTTCTTTACTTAACTAATTACATTCATTAATAGTTCAAATGATGCTTTGACTTAGGCATTGATTGAGCCATTCATATTTTACTGAAGCTTTATAACTTGAGTTCACTCAGACATATTGCATTGGAAATTTGAATTCTGTTTCTCTATGCTTTATTTCATTATCAATAGATAATTAATGCATGGTCCATATCTGTATTATTTATGCATCTTATCACATAACACCTAGAAGAATTATTCCATACATACTGATGATCATATATATTACCCCGATCCATATAGTCCTATGCTAAAGTAATTTACTCTAGGGGTAGCTAAGCCCTGAATGAGACTTATAGAACTCAGTGACCATGAATAGCAATATATCGCATAGTATAACCACCTCAACAAATGGAGGTCCATAGTCTTGATACAACACAAGACTTCAATCTTAATACAACACAAGATCATCTCCACAATTGGAGATCCATTCTCATAGGGTACCATCTATGAGAATCATTGACTTTATATGACACAAGGCTAGACTTGATAGAACACAAGTTCATAGTCTTGAAACAACACAAGACCAGCCTTGATGTTACTCAGAAGACTCAGCAGCTTGATATTACTCACAAGCTCTACATTAAAACATCACCACCTCAATCATATGAGGATACTTAGGACTTGATACAACATAATTTCCTCACTTGATACCACATAAGTCATGGAGAATGACTCCTGATGTTGTACAATTAACACTCCCTCTCAGCGAGGGATACATTCTATGTTTTACCAGGAATTTCCTGCAATACCAAGCTTATCTCGGAAGTATATCAACTTTGTCACTGACAATGACTTTTCCAAAAATTTGCAATATGCTCATCAATATATATGTATTGAAATATTTTCTTTATAGGACCATGACTTCAATGAAATAAAAATTCATCTCAATTTGTTCTATCATAACACATAGGGTTTTTTAGAAAGCTTGACTATTAACACGTAATAATTGTAGGATCAATTATTTCACCCTAGTAGGTAGCTTCCCAAGCTACACTACTCCTTCACATGTATTACTATATGCAATACACTTTGCTTAGTACTAGCCGAAATACACCCTACTTCTGTAGTACTAACCGTAATACTTGGCTTCTATATCACCAACCACAATATAAATAGCTTATCTCAGGATAAAACAATATCTGGATAGCACAATAGGTCTACCATGTATCAAATACAATAAATAGCCCATTCTAATGTACCTCAAAGGTACTCAAACATATGCTTAGTTAGTAAGCTTAAATACAACAGGTCTACTCAAATACCAACCAACTACTTACACATAGTAGCATAGTATAGATCCAATCTAGAATGCAATTTCTCAAAACTTGAAACAATGGATTTCATATCCATCATATAGAACAGTATACATCAAATGTGTAAAATCATATAAAAATAAATCCTAATCTTTTATTTCAATCTTCAATATTTGTTGACTTCAAGAATCTTCTTCTATCTGGAGAAATTATCTGTGACCTTGTCATTCTCTGTGATGTTCTTCAAGTCCTGATAACTTTCTTAGTGATTCTTATTTTTATCCTACATACCCAAACTACCTCTCTAAGAGGTTTAACTGTTTTTTGACAGTCCATACTATAACTTTTTGTGAGTATCAATAGTCTCTGATACTTTGACCATGTCTCTGCTCATGTGGATTCTCTCCACAAGGTATCACATCCCTTGACTAACTAGTTTGAATACTTTTAACTGTTGTTTCTTGTGAAGATACATAAATACTCCCTCTTCAACTAGAGGAGTCTTTTATACTATACCAAGCTTGTTCTGTATAGAGGCTTAGTAAATATGCAATTTTGCTCATCCGTGGATATGTATAGGAGTTACACAACTCCTTTCTGCACCATGTCTCAGATATAACTGACTAGGAAATTTTTAAAGCTTTATTGCCTTACAGTATGCTCTATCTAGAGCAACATATTTTATGTGATCTTTCTTGATCATTGTACTAGTCATAATCCATATGTCTGTGAAACTTTCTTTCACTAACCGATACATGTCTATATCCACATACATTTGTACCAAGTAGGTAACACAACACATGCTTTGTAGTACATGTCTATGTACTAATTGTAAAGCATATAGTTGATCCTGGGACCTATATAGATATATCTAACATCTATGAGATCCTACAAATCTAAACAAGAAGAATATTTATCTTTATGTGTGTGTTCATGGATTTACAATCCATTGTTCTTGAATCATTTCAAAAACTCTACTGAATGTTTTTCCTTAACAAAAGAAAAATCTCATCTAATGATCGTTACACCTCTAAACTTAAGAATTGTCCAAGATTATTACATATATATTCCTTTTGAATATGATCACCATTGATGTTTCTACATAAGGAGTTTAATTAATCAAATCCATTGGTTTTTCAGGAGCTAACAAATCTAGTTTCTCCCTCTTAACATCTAGGATGCAAGAATCATAATTTGAGTCCTCCATCATAGAGACTCATACTCCTATATGTATAACACATATATGAATATAACTAAGATAAATGAATTACCTTCAGGAGTCTTTACTACTCTCACAATAGTATTAGGTATTTTATTCTGACTTCTTCCTAAGAGACATAAGAATATCCCGATCTGCTCTTTTTTAAAGATTAGCCATCCGAATGGCTCCATGTCATTCTCTTCTTGTAGGTCAGGGCATATGTATTTCCCTACAAGGAAAATTATTCAAATGATTAATCACATTACATAACCAAAAGATGTAATCATATGAAAACTTTCAACATATTGGCAATGGTTCACACAATTATGTACATAGACTAAATAAATGTTTTGACATAACCCCATTCATATTTCATAAATAAATTATGCATCCCCATATTCATATCGCATGAAACAATCATGCATGCTTTATATTCATATCTCATGAACAATCATGCAACGCTATACTTTTCTTAATTTAATCATAACATGAGTTTTACTATTTACCAATAAATAGAAGGATGGTAACATGTGCTTTTAATCATGTTATTCTATAACATCATTCATAATCCCAGGATTGATACATTAAAAAAAAAAAACCTTTAAATATGATATTATAAAAGCTTATGATAATCAAACAATCATGCATGTATAGTTCATCAGTTTTGTTATTTTCCAATAAAAGAAAGACAATCGGCATATATGATCAATATGTTTATATCATAACACAATTCCTAATCCCAGGAATACGAATCTCTATATGGTTGTAATAAAACACATTCAAAAGCATATAGATCTAAATAAATACATAATAAATAGTACAAGAGGTCAAGATCACCCACAAACAAGTACCTTAAATGTATGATGATTCAAATTTGACTCAAGGCTAAACATTTTACAATGGAATTGCCTATACTTAGACATGCTCTAAAGGGACTCTAAATCTTGTCAAGGAGAACATATAAGGCTTCATCATCAGGAGATATAAACTCAATGTTAATTACTTGATATGTTCATGTTATTTTCATGACAATAGTTAATCAATATTGAATCCCCGACATCTTCTTTAATGTCCCAAAAAAGGTAAATCATGCCCTTTAATAGACAACAAATATTTAGGGCATAAAATGAAGCTTTATTAGAAGGAAGATATGGTCGAATGAGCCATGATTTTGCGGTAAGTAAGAGGACTTGCCATGACAATGACCTGAGTTCAAACCCACCTGGACATGCTCCCTTGTGTTTATACGTGTTCAGGGATATAGGGAGACATGCAGATGAGGCTAGGTGCAATCACCCCATATACTCAAGACCATATTACTGCTTTGTTTGCTCGCCAAACAAAGCATGGTTGTACTTGTGTTTATATGTGTTTAGGAATATAGGGAGACATGCATATGAGGCCAGGTGCACTCACCCTATATACTTGAGACCATATCGTTGCTTCGTTTTCTCACCAAACCCAACATAATAAAATCAGTTCATGATAAGTAATCGCCAAACCAAGCAGAATGGGGGATTTAATTTACTAAAACAATACCATAAATGGTGATACTCTTAAAGAGGCATGTAAGAAGAAGAAGTATATAAAAATTGTTGTACATTAACTAAAGATGTATTAGAATATGCTTTGCATTAGAATTACATTTAAAAGTAAGCTAAGAATATCATAATTGCCTATATATTAGAATATTATAAAATTGAGCACATAGATATGTGGATCAACACACAACTCATAAGATAGATTAGACAATTTTACTCAGAATTGAAGAATCAAACAGTGCAAAAATGGCTTGCAACTGTGTAATGCTTTCATTAATCAAAAGTAATTGGATAATTAATTACAATTTAATACACTGGTATTAATAACCATTCAATTCGAATGCATGAGAGAGGAATTTGAATTGATTGACTCTACCTAACTGCATGGATAACTAGACAAGTCTAAATCACTATCGGAGCCCAACTAGTTAGCTCCAGTTGTCTAAATCAGTGCACTAGTCAGTTAAAATCAGTTAACTAGTATAATTGAATGTTGTAGGTGAGGAATTGCGCCTTCCCACATGAAATTAATCAATGACTGGTGCTAACTGAATGTAACTAGATGTAATCGAATGTAACTGACTCATAACTAGGCTTAACTAGTCACTAACTAAACTCAACTGAAGGAGGTTGGTTCTGACACTCCCAGTGGCTCCTAAATTGTAGGGATTGGTCTAGGAGGCTCCTAAACTTATGCATGCAAGTGCAGTCTGTGGCAGTTAGCCTCAAATAGTGTTCCCCACACTCTAGTAACTTGTACATGTGGCCCAATTAGGCCATGTGAACCCAATGATGCTAGTGACTAAATATAGACTGAAAAAGACTCCTAATTTAGACATAATTGACCAAATTGGACAAGGGAGGATTATAATCCTAACACCCCCCTGAATGCTAAGTTGGACAATTTGTGGGCCCTGGTAACTAAGACCATAGGTCACCCATTACAACTAAAGCAAATTAACTGCTTAATACAAGGAACCGGGGAAAAAAACACATGGGAAAAAATCTCCCCCTCTAACTAAGCAAGTAGAATCAGGATTCAAATTTAAAAAAATTGAAAATATGTTCAGGTATCTTAGGGCTTGGCATGTATACTTCTCCATCTTCTCCCAAAATGATGATGGAAGGAAGGAGGAATGTAACCTTTGCCTCTTTTTGGATGAAGAGGTGTATGATCCACTCTATTCTTCTAAGAGCAGTGTAGCTGATCAGACCTTGCCATATAGCATCTCACAGGGAGTTTGTTTCATCTCTCTAAAGGAGGTGAGATTGTGTGACATAGCGCAAGGTTCTCTTTCTGAAACTGATGTTTTGTCTTCTATGTGTCAGATGGATTTCCAGTCATCTTCCTAGCTTCCCGCTTGGGAGTAGGGACTAGATCTGGATATGAATCACCCTGAAACTCAATCTCATAGACTGATACAACTGGTTCTGCAATACTAATGGAAACTGCAAAAGAAGTAGATAAAATGTTTTTACCTCCTCTTTCAAGTGGCAGCTGAGATTTCACTGGTTCTGGAAATGGCAAGAAGTGTGAGAACTCATATGCCTTGGAGGCATGATTTGCAGCACCCTTCGCTATGATGTTCCCAGTAGAGATATATGTAATCTCCACTGATTCAGGACCAAATATCACTTTCTTTGGAGGGCAGGTGTGAGTCATCTGGTATACATATAACAGATTTGCAGCTAAGGAGGGCACATAAAGCACATCTTTGAACTTTCCATGTTCAAGCTTGATAGAACCCTTCCCTTTGGCTCGAATTTGACTATTATTACCTATCTAATTACTAGGGCCATCAAAAGACTGTAAAGAAGGGAATGATTCTCTAGATGCAACCATATGATTGGAAGCTCCTGAATCAATGAGGAAGGCATGTGTTCTTGAATAGCTAGCCTTTAGTTCATGGCATATCTCATCATGTTCTTCAGTTTCTTCTCTATGGTCAGCCTTCCTTGCACTAGCAAGTACAGTGATGTTATGTTTCTCTAGAAGAACAACCATTTCATCAATTTTTCTTCTCATACAGGAGCTTTCTTGATGAAAGCCACTTCCACAGTATGAACAAAGGGTCTTTCCTTTTCCATTCTTCTTGCTTCTCCTTGAGCCCGAGGGCTGATTTGACTGCTCTTTCTCCACATGAGGATCATTCTTTTGCTTCCCCTTTCCATTTGTAGCCTTAGGTCCTCCAAAAACCAATGTTTGATCTTTGGAAGATTGGATGATCCCCATTTGGATTAGCTTGTCATGCTCATTTGTGAGAGACTAAATGAAGGCATTAAGAGTTGACATCTTCCAATTTGGTGTAGTGAGCTTCCTAGAATGAAAGGTTGATACAAAGACTAAGTAGTCTACACCAAGTTTTGAGAGGATGGAAAGGATGAGTTGATCATCCTCCTTCTCAACCTTGCACGGCTTCAACTGGAACACCAGGTGCTTGAATTTGGTGAAGAAATCATTCAAAGTTTCGAAGTTTCCTAGGTGAAGAGAGATCAGCTCATTCTCTAGATGATAGATCCTCAGGTCATCTTTCTTATCAAACAAGGAAGCAAGCTTATCCCAAATCTCCTTCGGAGTCTTCAATCCATTAATGTGAAATAGAAGATCTCTAGAGATTGAAAGGCACAGGCATCCATATGCTTCATCAAGCTTATTCTAGTATTTTTCTTTGTCAACATAATGAATCAGCTCTACCTATGTGTCCATTGTGACTCTATAGATTCTTTCTGAGTGAATCTACATCTCCATATCCTCCTTCCACTGATGGTAATTGAAAAGAGTGAGACGCTCCATAGGAGGGGCCATTGTGTTACTGTAGTGAATGCAGTGAAGGAGACTGAAAAACCTATAAATCACACAAACAAACAGATAAAGTAAGTTCGACAGCCTGCACTTTTGGAATTTTCTTCAACCCAGCTTAGTTAATCAATCAAGCTTGATCAACAATCCCTTTGCTTAGGATTTATGTGGTAAATTCTCCACTTCTGGTGCAGTGCTGGAAGGAGCAATTTTGCTCAATTTTTTTTTGATCCAAATATGAATCTATAGTAGGAGAAGTGCTTTGTCCTTCCAAGGATCTAATACCATATAAAATTGAGCACATAGATTTATGGATCAACACACAACTCACAAGATATATCAGACAATTTTACTCAGAATTGAAGAATGAAACAGTGCAAAAATGGCTTGCAACTATGTAATGCTTTTATTAACCAAAAGTAATTGGATAATTAATTACAATGTAATACACTAGTATTAATAGCCAGTAAATTTGAATGCATGAGAGATGAGTTCGAATTGATTGACTCTACCTAACTACATGGATAACTAGACATGTCTAAATCACTATCGGAGCCCACCTAGTTAGCTCCAATTGTCTAAATCAATGCACCAGACAGTTTGAATCGGTTAACTAGTCTAACTAAATGTGTTAGGTGAGGAATTGTGCCTTCCCGCGTGCAATTAATCAATGACTAGTGCTAACTGAATGTAACTGGATGTAACTAACTGCAACTGACTCCTAACTAGGCTTAACTAGTCAGTAACTAAAATCAACTGAAGGAGGTTGGTTTCGGCACTCCTAGTGGCTCCTAAATTGTAGGTATTAGTCTAGGAGGCTCCTAAAATGATGCATGCAAGTGCAGTCAATGGTAGTTATCCTCAACTAGCGTTCCCTGCACTCTAGTAACTGGTACATGTGGCCCAAATAGCCCATGTGGACCCAATGATTCTAATGACTAAATATAGACTAAAAAGAATCCAAATTTAGACATAATTGACCAAATTGGAGAAGGGAGGATTATAATCCTAACAAATATCTCATAAATGAAGCTCCAAAAACTAAACACTAATATATATATATTTTGTAAGTAAGAGATTTTTATTTATATAGTAAAGAGCATATTACATCATGACAGCCATGCTATTTCCTGTAGATAACATCCTTGCTTGGGTCACTGGCCAAAATGCTACATATACGAACTATTTCAGAACATATTTTTGACAAAATAATTCATAGAGAATCCATGCCTTTCTAATTAGACCATACAATTACCTTTAAGCATATATTAAACCTACTTCACATAGTCATTGTTAATTGACATATACTATTCATCACATCCAAACATAAACCTTGGGAAGTTAGACCTAACATACACAAAGAACTCCTGCAACAGAATATAAGGAAGGTTGAGGATACGAACATGGAGGTAGCTACCCGCTGGAGCTTGTTGGGACGCCAGAGGAGGCTGAGCTGGAGGATCTACATGCCGATCCCCTGTAGGATGGAATCCATCTTCTCGTTCAACACCTTTTACTCCTCCTTCATCTCTGTCTACCATTTCCAAGGTTGCTCCTCCTCATCACCTATCTCCTACTTCTCCCACATCGTTCGTCCCAGTAGGTTTTTCATTACCTAGAAAAGTGCCACGGTACACTCATAGAGACTAAGTATTCCCACATTGTTACTCGGTACATAATCTAGTTTCTGGATTTGTGACATTCCTCATGCAGGGTGTCCCTGTCCAGTTCCATCCACAACTTTTGCTCAGTCTCATTGATCCTTTGTTGGATGTTAATGGGCATACCAAGTTCAAACATCTGAGCTTCCCATACGACTTTCTTCTGAGCCCAGGTAAGTCCATAGTTCTCGTCCACCGGACCCATCTCCCGCTTCCTCCTTCCTCTTCTTGCTTCCATGCTATCCTCTACATTCTTCCATTGGTTGACATCCATTTTCAAATCACCAGCGATCCTTTGCTTACAATAAAAACTAAGTACACGCATAATTGTTTTTTGTTGTTACGTATTTTTTCCGCCACCCTGCTCACCTCTAAATAACAACTTTCCATTATGATCCATAATTAGACTCATCCTTTCTATGATGCCTAGCTCATGCTCTATGGTACTGCGCGTATATATCTCATGCATTCACTAAAATATGTCATTCCCTTCATTCATCTATACTCGTCCGTCAATTGATTGAAAATACTGTGTATTGATCATGAAGCTATGTGAATTTATGTCAACCTTCCCTTTGCATGATCTCACCGCAAGCTGGCCGGTAAAATCACCCTTTACGTGGATGTCTTTGGGACCTCCCATTATCCTTCCTCTTTGTTCCATGAATCCTCATCATCTCTTGTTTTGTGAAGTCGATACACTTGTCCCTGGCTATCATGTCTGTCACCTCCACCCAATCCTTTGCCTTAATTGTTCTTTGGGTCTCAGTCCCGAGGTTTGCCAATTTTTCTGCCCCTATATTACCACTCTATCTGATGTGGTTAAAAGTGGTGGTTATCCCAGGGTTGAAGGCTTCTGCCAGCCGCTACAATGTTCCTTCCTGTCTCTATGAGTTTACCACCTTTGAGCTTGGGGTGCCATAGAGGATCTTAGTGGCCATCTGTATTACCGCCTGATAGTCTCCTTCAATGATAAGTGGGGTCCATTGATGCTCCTTATCCATTTGGATACCTTGCAAGAGGCCTTCCACTTCTGCTACATTGTTAGTCTCTTTGCCGATGAATTCGAACTTGAAGCCTTTGCAGTCTACAAATTTAGTTTCTTATGATACATCCATATCCCGCAGGTCCTAGATTACGTTTTGAAGCTCCATCAAAATTGAGCTTGAAAAAGCTCGAGGGTGGAGGGATCCAAGTATTTGCGCTTGCACTAGTCTTGATCGTTCCATTTTGTTGGATAAAACATTGCAAAGGTCTTGATATTCCCCAAGTCTTCATGATGGTAGACTCTGAGATAATAAACAAAGTACAAGTACTTATCTTTGATTGTTTTGTGTGCTCCCTCTTGATCTATGCTTCCCTACAGATATTACTAGTCCCTCGGTCTTGATCTCCTTGCAAATTTGAGTGCATGCAAGAGGTAGTGAATCTCAGCATGGGGAAATTGGATCCCATGCAACCTAGAGCGAATGCTATTTTTCAGGAAAAACTTCTTCCAACGATCATCATCCTATTCTTTGAATGAGTTCTTAAATCTAAGAGGCTTTTATTACACACAAGATCCATTGAAGAAGAATTATATCCAATCCACAAATCCCTAGGTCATTCAACCAATTCATCTAGATTGGAAAGACTTCTATAACACGAATTCTAAAAACTTCACGTTCAAATACCTGATTGTATCTCCCAAACGGTTGTGAATTTTTAAATCCACTCATCGACCCATTTGGGAAGTTATTTTTCAACGGTTTTGGTTGATTCGTCATGGATTGAATAGAAATGCTGTACGAAATTTGTCTCCTAGAAAGTGACGGGAATGGTGCATGCTGAATTTCTCTTGGATTTTCCCTGCATTGGATAAAGACACCTCAATCATTGTGGATACATAGCTATCCTACAATATGTCCAATACCATTTTCTTCCATGTGTTGAAGTGGGAAGTTTCCTCTAGATGGTCCTCCGATCGAACGTAGATTGATGTCATGGATGCAATCTTTTGCTCAACTCTTCAAAATCTATGTAGGATTTAGTTTGTCGCATAAAGCTAAGCTCCTTCACGCCCTTTGCCATGATACTATGTTAATGTTTGAGCAAAATCGGAGAATCTTGAACTTTAAAACTTTTGTTTACCAATCATTGCATGTATGAATCTCATAACACAAATTATCCACATAAATCAATCAACCATAAGAGATAATATATACCATGAGAAAACCCTCCAAACACGAAGGATGAAAAACCCAACAATTCTTTGAGTATGACATATATATTTGTAGAAAATGGTTTACAACACATAAGCAGATTGCTCGTTAAGAGATATCACCACAATGGTAGAGAAGAGAGATCCAATGCAACCCTGCAAAAACAATTGTATGCAACTGTGTAGAACCTGCCATATTCCTTGCATATTAATAACAATCCAAAAACCCTAGCATGCAGAAGGTAGTGCAAAGGAGGCTCAGTAAACATAGTGAGAGCACCACATAGTGCATTCACAAGGAGGAGATAACTATAACTCCCTCCATGCAAACATTAGCGCCCTTCCTTTCCTCAATTAGCTTTAATTGAATGTTCATTGTATTAAAATGAAAGTGAACTCACTTGAACTGAATGTTAATTTTCTTCAATTGAATGTTTAACTGACTTGAACTAAATGTTAACTTACTTGAATTGAATGTTAATTGACTTGAGTTGAATGTTAACTTACTTGAACTAAATGCTAACATGAACTGAATGTTAACTAACTTGAACTCAATCTTTAACTAACTGTTGATCACTTAGTTAACAGGTTAACCTAAGTGTCATCAGTGCTTCACTCTTAGTGCTATCCATGCACAATTTCTATTATTAACTTTTGCATGGATCTCTTTAGTTAACCGATGCATGTTGATTGATGAACATTAAGCTCTTCTTTACTTAACTAATTACATTCATTAATAGTTCATTTGATACTTTGCTAAGGCATTGATTGAGGCATTCATATTTTATTGGAGCTTTATAACTTAAGTTCACTCAGCGATTTTGCATAGGCAATTTGAATTCTATTTCTATATGCTTTATCTCATTATACTAAATAATTAATGCATGGTCCATCTGTGTATTATATATCCATCTTATCATATCATACTTAGAAGAACTATTCCATAGATACCAATGATCATATATATTACCCTCGGCCATATAGTCATATGCTAAAGTAATTAACTCTAGGGGTAGCTAAGCCCTAAAGGAGACTTATAGAACTCAGTGACCATGACTAGCAATATATCAGATAGTACAACCACCTCAACAACTGGAGGTCCATAGTCTTGATACAACACAAGATCATCTCCTCAATTGGAGATCCATTCTCATATGGTATCGTCTATGAGAATCATTGACTTAATACAACACAAGTCCATAGTCTTGATACAACACAAGGCCAATCTTGATATTACTCACAAGACTCAGCTTGATATTACTCACAAGCTCTATAATACAACAACACCACCTCAATCATATGAGGATACTTAGGACTTGATACAACACAATGTCCTGACTTGATACCACACAAGTCTTGGAGAATGACTCCTGAAATTGTTTAATGTTTGAGCAAAATCGGGGCTGCTTGAACTTCAAAACTTTTATCAAACAATTTCAACACTTTATGAAACTTTAAATAACCACATAAGAAACTTTATATTGACCGCATAATCAACTTTATATCAGCCATCTATGATTATTTAAATCAGCCACCTATGATTCTTTAAATCAGTCACATATCATTCTTTATATCAACAATATATGAATCTTCAAGAATAAATCAACCACATAAAGCGATCACCATAAGGGACAAGATATACCCCGAGAAAACCCTCCAAACACAGAGGATGAAAACCCCAACAATTCTTTGAGTGTGATAAATAGTTTTGCAGAGAATGATTTACAACACATTAGCATATTGCTCGATAAGAGATGTCACCACATCAATAGAGAAGAGAGATCCAAAGTAACCTTGCAAAAACAATTGTATGCAACTATATTGAACTTTCCATATGCCTAGCATATTAATAACAAGCCAAAAACCCTAGCATGCACAAGGCATCGCATAGATGGCTCAGTAAACACACTGAGAGAACCACATATCGCATTCCCAAGGAGGATCTAATTAGAAATTCCTCCATGCAAACATTATCCCCCTTCCTTTCCTCAGTTAGCTTTAACTGAATGTTCACTGTCTTGAATTGAAAGTGAACTAACTTTAATTGAATGTTAACTAACTTGAACTGAATGTTTACTTAATTGAACTAAATGTTTTGTAGTCAATCTTCACCCTACTTTTCTCAGGGTGGGACAAAATCATTTATCATAAATTTGTTAGTTTGGTACATTTTACTATATTCTAAGATTTTGGAACTAAGCCTTGTGTTTCTTGAGTTTTGAAAATTTTGTGGCTGCACTTATTGATCTCATGTATTGGAATCAATACATTTGGTTCCGTCATATGCACAATTTGTTGCAAATAACAAATCAGTCATCTTGTCGGATGAGGATCATATCTGTATTTTAATATTAGGGTTGAGGTACACAGAGGGCTTGGTGATTTTGATTATATGTTAATCCCATAACCTCATACTTGATATAATCCAATGGAAACACTTTGATCTTGCCAATCTTGAATTTCGAATTTTGAAGGAGATTTCAAATTCTACTTTCTCCATATGGAGTCCAATGAGGTTGGAACCACTTTCAACATCTTGGAACAATTAATGGTAATGTTAAAAATTTAAGTAAACTAGTAGAAAAAGAAAGATAAAGGAGGATGCCAACTTTTACAGTAAGAATTTAATATTACTAGTAATTACCAAGGTGACAAATTGATTGGTTCTATATGATGGACCATTTCTAGTTTGGGACTACCATTTGCACTAGTGAACCCTAAGAGATAGTAAAACCTACTAGTTTTGGCAAAATTGGTTCAACTCTGATAACACCATTTGAAATATGGGACTTGAGTTTGTCACGAGTATATATATATCTTTTATATAGGAAAAGTTTATAAAAATAAATAAATAAAAACTTAATTGAAATTTATGTAAATAAAATATATTCATAAAATCATTTTTAACAAGTAACAACAAAACTGATATATATTAATTCCAAAATTTCAATGCTCACTCAACATTCATATGTTGAACATTGAGCAATTACACAACGATTAGAAAAACATTGAACGATAAGATTGATCATTATCATTTGAAAACTAAAATTGACATTAACAAGTTTAAGGTCTCAAACCAAATGTATATGATCATACTCCATTTAAAAAAACTTTGTAATGTAAGATTTGATCAAAGAAGGTAATATTCTTTTCACCGCTTCATTGTTTATTTCTATCCATAAATTTATAGCAGTAAAAGAGAATTGAAATCCATTCACTTCAAGAAATGAAATGGTAAGAATGAGAAGTTGTTTTTGTGTTTTGAGTGCATGAAAGTGTTAGGAAAATGAGGGATTAGGATTTTGGTGTAGGGGCCCACCCTTTCATTGCAATTTTTGGCATTATTTGAGGTTTTATCTGACACAAGAATTATTTTCCTATTAGGATTTCCCTGAGGTATCATTTAAAGGTTTATGTGTTAAAATATTTTTATTATTATTATCTTGGGGATTGTTGGAGGTGTCATTTGACTGTATATTTGGTACAAAGAATGTTCTTTGAGTGTCATTTCTCCAAGGGTTTATTTGATAAAAATTACTTGGGGTTTGTTGGAGGTGTGATTTGAGAGTTTTTTTGGTAACTAATAAAATTATGTTTAGTGTCTAATTCCTTTTGTGAATGAATTGTATGTTCACCAATTTTTGGGTACAATCAGGCTTTATTAAACCTTGATATTAGTCGTGGATTTTGTTTGAGGTATGGTTATAGTGTATATTTGGTAACAGAGAAAGTTTACTTTTTGCTCACTAATATTTGTTCGATGTAATGATGGTTCGTGAAACTTTGATTTATGAATGAATGGCATGGTCACCATTTCTTGTGGGAAACCATGAGGTTTTGTGAACCTTGATATTGGTTGTGGGGGTTGTTAGAGGTATGACTATAGGGTATATTTGGTTACAAAGAATTTTACTGGTTATCTAAATATTTTTATGAACAATTAATTTGCTCACAATTTTTTGTTGGATGCAATGAGGGTTTGTGAAACCTTGATGTCTAATGGATGAAAAATGTGTAGGAAGCTTTGCATAAGTGGGACAAAGCTTACCATGCTACATTGGAAGCATTGTAGGTGACCTTTGCAATGGAAACAAAGACTCGGATTGTGAGGTGACTATATTGTTGGTGCCACAATGAGATTGTTTTGGTTTTGCAGATGGGTTATTTTTCTATGTAAATTAATAAAATGGGTTCTTTAAAATAGCATTTTCCAGTTCAACGGTTTGCATGTTTTAATTTTTATGTTTTCTTGTAGCATATTTGTTTCCAAAAGTAAGGAGAAAGTAGTAACATGTGGTTTTGAGAGTCTATCTACCGAGTTCAATGATATTTTTTATGCAGCATGTGTTTAGACTCTAGCGTTATTAGAGTTGTAGTTTTTGAAGGCTTTTAGTTTTCCCTGGTATTGGAAGAGTGTAAATCTTGTACATAATTACTCATCCTGTTATCCAAAAAATTGAAAAAAAAAATACCATTATCCAAAAAACTAGATTAAGAATGAAATAAATATAGTTAAATATTCTTATATCTAATATCTCCACTTTCATTTTTTAATAGCTTTACAATGTCATACGTGTGTTAATTAAGTATTTACATCTTTATTTTTTGTCCGTCTCTCACATGTTCATAGATATTAATTTATAATTTATAATTAATTTTATTTAACATTTTCTTTTTCATTTTTTAATCATGTTGTATAATCACAATAAATATTATTTGCAATCATTTTCACATTCCATAATTAATTTAGAAATTTTAATTATTTTTAATAAATAACACTGGATTAAAAAAATAAATGAATGAACTTGGAACAACAATGATAAATAAACATCTTTCATCTCTAGCAAAAAACAAAAACCACAAATGAAAATTATGAAACCCAAGCATACACTAACCACTACCTAATATGTCCATACTTTAGGTTCTGTATCTTGCAAAAAATACTATTATCATGAATTTTAGTGAGCTTAAGGTTTAGAGATTACTTTCTCAACTAATTATCTTTCTTGTCGTACCAATAAGATTTATCTTTCATAGAATTACAATCTAGGAAAATTCAATCCGGTTTTTTAATATTTGTGATATGCCATGAGAAATGAAGTAAAGGTCTTTTACTCCATCAAGAATACTAAAAAAATTAATTATCACTAGATTTATACAAAAACTATGATTATCTTTATAAGTTTTAAAATACATTATTTTTACTATGAATTTTTAAAATTGTTAAAAAATAGATAGAAATAACTTCATTATAAAAATTAGCCCTGTTTTAAAAAATATTTATCATTATGAAATTGAATTTTTTTAATGAAATTTTTGAGTTCTCAAAATTATGAAAAGTACACCTACATCAAAATTGAGGGGCGCCTCAACAATAGCACCATGGAAATTTTATTGATAGATATTTATAGAACGTGATATAGCCTTGGAGGAAATTTTAAAAATTGTTTGGACTAGATGGATTTGCCTATGTGGTAGTTCTATTATATGTTTAATTTTTTATTTGTACTATCTGGTTGGGGTGAGATATGGGACTTATTGATTCATGGGTATTCATATTGAGACTATTGTATCTTAGGGAGAAGACCATACTTAATTTGTATTTTTGTCTAAATGAGTATATACTTTCTTAAATTAAGTATAGTTTTTTTTTTAAGTTATGAAAAAAAATGTAGCTTCAATTACCATGCATTCAATACATGTAATAGCTTTAACTATTTTTGTTAGGGAAATTACATGGTTCAAACTATGATAGTTAGAACATTAACATTTCTATATGTGCTTCCCACCTTTGCCTTTGTTGGAGGTTTATGCTTATAAAACAATTTAATTTTTGTTACGAGGTTGGACTTTGAGAATACAGAAAAATGGAGAACTTAATCCCTGGAAATGAACTTAGAAATTGTTAGTTTCACATGTAAATAATACATTTAAAAATTATTTGTTTCACATGTAAATAATAAACCCAACCTTCTATTTATCTTAATATTAGTATTTAAGAATAACACAAAAATCAAAAAGATTAATTTTTAAAGGAAATTTGGAAACTATTATAATTCACATATAAAAGAAATAATAATGTTGTTAACTCTTACTCATGTTTGAGAGCTAAGGCATGCATTAAATATCTACCCAAAAAAATGAGGTAAACATTTAATTTTACAAGGGCTAAAGTGAGAAGGAAATTGGTAAACATTTAACTTTACAAGGGCTAAAGTTAGAAGGAAATTGATAAGTGAAATAAATGGTTTATTTTATAAAAACTTTTAAATTTACAAATACTAAAGCTAGAATAAAATTGACAAAGTGGAACCAATAGTTATTCTATTTCAAGAATAAAAATTTACTTGTGTTGATTTCAAAGGTATAAGTTATTTTTCAATATTTATCTTGATTCCAAAGTTTCAATGTTTATCTTGATTCCAAAGTTATCCATAGTGATAACAACCTAACTACGATTTCTATTCTTATTTGTAGTTTTACTCCAACCAACATAGTGATTAGCACTTTTAGTCCAACCTTAAAACATAGTGATTACTTGGGGAAGATTGTAAGATTTTGGAATGCACAACATCACAACAAAAGTTCTTAGTCATGTGACATTCTAGCCTAGATCTAGGTAGCAAAAACAATCTCACTTGTAATTATTTGCACAAAGAGATAGCAAGAATAGAGAATAAACATTGGATAGAACACTAGAGGAAAATCACTCCAGTGGAAAGTTTTCCACTCGTATTATTGAGCAAAAACCCAATACAATATATAGGCATTATTCCCTGTAATACCTTGGGAAAATACCATGGGTCCAACAAACCATATGAGTAGCTCACATTAATGTTGGCTTATCTTGCTGCTCGGCTCTGCCTCGAGAATCATGATTGGGAGTTCGATCCAATGCACTACATGGGATTGGTGCATGCAGATCGAAAGATCTGTGCTGGAACGACCAAGATTTGAGATAGCAGTGAGATCTTGGGGCCTGTGCAGGGTGGAGAATAAACGTGAAGGGCTGTGAGAGGAGATCTGTAGGCTGTCTATAGCTTGCACTCGCTGGTGCTGTGCTGTGGGCCCTCCCCATGTGCTCTTAGGCTGGATTGGATCGCTGGTGGGGCAGACCGATGGGTATACCACCGGATCTACGCTTTGAGGCCTTCAACCAGCTCATTTCCTCTCGGGCTAAAAGATTGGGTAAAGGAATACCACCGAAATTCGTCAAAAGACTTGAAGATGTCCCTGAATTTGCTCTCCCTCTGGAAGAAACTATGCGGTTTGCCCTCTCCTTGGCAGACCGAGCTCTAATTGGGCAATTCACGGGTATCTGGCCCTCGCCAAAAACCATGGACAGATGGGTCCAAAGAAACTGGAGCCCCCTAATAACCAAAAACGTAGCATCATACTCTGTTGGAAGAGGATTCTTTCTGTTCGACTTCGAATCTAAGGAAGATAAAGACTTAATTTTCAGGAACGGGCCCTATTTCATGGGGCCGCAGGGTCTCTACCTTAATGGGTGGACCCCGGATTTCAATCCCGAGGCTGACACCCCCAAAGTTGTCCCAGTCTAGGTCAGATTACCCAATCTTCCCATGCACTGTTGGAATCCTAAATCCCTCCAGGCTATAGGGACCGCACTAGGGAAATACATTGATATGGCTAGCCCAAAGGACCAATACGCATGCGCCCGCATATGCGTTGAGGTGGATCTTGAAGCTGGATTTCCAGAGGCTATAAAAATTTCAGTGGGAAACTGGTCCCACTTCCAAAAGCTCGACTATGAACAGCTTCCGTTCAAGTGCAGAGGCTGTCAAGAATATGGGCACTTCATCCGGAATTGCCCTAAAAAACCGGAACCCCAACAGGATAAAGCAGAAGGTTGGAAAAAGGTTAATAGATCAAGAACTAAAAATCAAGTTGGGGAGACCTCTAAGAAGGGTGAAAGCAACAAAGAAGTTAGATCTATTCCTCTTGAAGGATCCCAAGAAACCCCTAAGACCAAAGAAACTAATGAACCAAGGGATGAAACCATTGAGGTAGAAGAGAAATCAAGTAGTGGAGATAGTAAAGAACCATAAGTAGCACTTCCAGACCAACAAGCCACAAATCATGATAAAGAACCAGCAATGACCAATGAATCAGAAAGCATGGGGAAGTTGGAGGAAGAAACTGAATCAGAAGAAGAAGAAGAGGAAGAAGGGGAAATAGAGTTGACTACCTCGAGACTGACCAAAACTAAAGGAAGGAAATCCAAGAAAGAAGTAAGGGAACAGGAGACCTATAAGGATAAGTTGCAAGGATCCCAGCTTACCCTGGAAAAACTGCTAAAGAACTCGAGAAACACCCGTCAGCAAGGGCATGCCCAGAAAGGGATGCCAACGATCTCTAAATGTAAATAATGAAGGTCCTCTCCTGGAATTGCAGACGTCTCGGTAGCAAAATAAAGGAAGAATCTATGTTAGATCTAATCTCCCTTCATCAACCGGACATTTTGCTGATCCAGGAGACCAAGATAGAGGAAGATACATTCCTCTATGTAAGCCAGAAATTTTGGAAAAAAAGAGGCAAAGCCACTATCAGCTCAAGGGGTGCCTCTGGAGGCATTGGTACTCTATGGGATGACAAGAAATACGAAGCTGTTGATATCAAGTACATCTCTTGCTGGATCCTCACACTGCTGAGGCAAAAAGAAACTAATACTCTGGTAAGACTCTTCAACATTTATGCACCTAACTCTTATGCTGAAAAAAAAGTGTGCTGGAACCTCCTCTGAGAGGAAAGAAGCAATTTATTAGGTAACGTAATTCTGACAGGGGATCTAAATATCATTCTCAGCCAAGATGAAAAAAGAGGGGGCTCCTTGATCAGAGACCCCATCAGAGAAATCGTTGAAGATACTATGTTGGAATGGGACCTTATGGATGTCAAGCCCTCCTCAGGAAATTACACTTGGAATAATAAAAGGATTGGGCCTGGGCACATTGCTCCCAGGCTAGACCGCTTCCTTGTTCAGGACACCTTCCTCCTTCTTGGACTGAATCTTTCCTCCAAAATATTACCATTTGGAGGATCAGATCACAAGCCCATCCTCCTTGAGATGGTGTCAGATAAGAATCTGGGGCCAATTCCATGCAGATTCAACCCTTTGTGGGCTTCTCACTCTGAGTTCCTTCAGATCGTAGCGAATTCTTGGGCACCGGTTATAGGATCCTCTTTCTACGTCTGGGAGGAGAAACTAAGGATACTGAAGAAAGCCCTGAAAACTTGGGCCAAATTGATCCCCACCCCCAACTCCAAAAAAATCCAAGCCGCCCACGACCTTGAACTCCACCAAACCAGCATGGAAAACAAAATGGTGGCTGTCTCTGATATTCAAATTGAGACCAAATTGCAAATGAATCTCCATGCAGCATGCAGAGAAGAATCAGAGTGGTGGAGGCAGAAATCTCACTGCAAATGGCTGAAAGATGGAGATAGAAACACTGGTTTCTTCCACAAACATGCTAAGGCCAGGGAAAATATCAATTACATGCATGAGATTCAAGTTAATGACAGGATTATTAATCATTTCGAAGACATTAAGAAGGAAGCTCCCAGGCATTTCAATGAATTACTCACGGCCCAGCCCGTTAGTGAAGATTTCGATCTTCTAAATCTTATCCCCATCGCTGTCAAAAATAAAGATAATGATACTTTGAAGGAGCTGATCACGTTGGAGGAAATAAAGAATGTTGTAGATGGTATGGAGGATGACAGGGCACCGGGCCCTGATGGATACAATGTCAATTTCATCAAACTTTGCTGGAATATTATTAAAACTGATTTACTCAAAATGGTCAGAAAATCCCAGAGATGTACCAAAATTGGTGGCAGCACGAATTCCACCTTCCTGGCTCTGATCCCCAAAGAGAAGGAATCCAAGTCGTTTCACAGGTTCCGACCTATATCCCTGTGTAATATAGGATACAAAATCATCATTAAGATTATGGCTAACAAACTAAAACATATCTTGACTTATCTGATTCCAGAGAACCAAGATGGCTTCGTAAAAGGCAGGAAGATCTGGGATAATATCATCTTAGTTCAAGAGACTATTCACTCCAACTAGAAGAATGGAGACAAAGGTATGGTGGTGAAACTCGACTTAGCAAATGCTTTCAATAGAGTTAGCCACCCGTTCCTCCTCTAGGTAATGAGGAAATTCGGATTTGCTTTTGAATTTATCTATTGGGTCAAAGCCTGTATCAGCAGCCCTTGGATAGCTCCGCTCGTAAATGGAAGAGTCGGGCCCTTCTTCCAAGCCTCAAGAGGTCTGAGGCAAGGCTGTCTGATGTCCCCTCTGTTGTACGCCATTCAAGCTTCAGCTCTAAGTTTCCAACTGGAATTTTCCAGGAGTGATCAGGAACTCTCAGGTATTAGGATGGCAAGAGGTACAAAAGACATCAACCACTTGCAATTCGTGGATGACACCATCTTGCTTGGAGGAGCCAGCCAAATAATAGCTCGCCGGTTCAAGAATGAAATGAATCGCTATTGTTAAGCCTCCGGCAGCAAAATCAATTTCAGGAAGAGTAAGATCTATGGCTGGAACATTAATCCTAGGGAAATGCTAGAAATAACCAGGGTCCTTAATATGGATGGAGATGTCACATGGGAGTCCTTCAATTATCTCGGGGTCCCCATTTTCAAAACCAACTCTAAGAGCTCAGCTTGGAGACCAATTGTTGAAAAAATCAAAAGAAAAATCAAGGGATGGGGGGCGATCTGGCTTAACCTGGCCGGGAAGGTGGTTCTAATTAAAGTTGTCTTGAGCAGCTATCTGCTCTATCAAAGTACCTTACTACTTGCTCCAGTCAAAATAATAAACCAAATAGAAACTCTGATGAGAAATTTTCTCTAGCAGGGTGGAAACAATGGGGGGGGCAAAAAATTTGCCTTGGTAAGCTGGGAAACCATCAAATTGCCCTGGTCAGAGGGTGGTCTCCAAATTAGAGATCTGAGAATCCAAAACTTAGCTATGGGAGCTAAGCTGCTCTGGAATTTGATTGGGCCCAAACCCTTCTGGAGTAGTCGGGTGCTAAATTGTAAATATTTCTCGGGACCAAGATTAAGATGTTTGGATGAGAATCGTGAGATAAAGAATGGATCCCCAATCGTTAACATCTGTAACAAGGCGCTGCCATACTTCAAAGCTGAGCTGCATTGGATCCCGGGCAATGGGAAATGAACCAAACTGTGGCACGACGTGATTCTTGGCCAACGTCCCCCACACCTCCCACGTTTGCAAATTTGGATGTCAGCGCAGGGTCTCAAATTGCTTTGGGATATTTCTGTCTGGGAGAATGCAAACTCAAATCGTTGGACAAGATGGAGTCTGCCGAACTGTCCTGCGGATTTAAATAATGAAAAAAATATGCTGCTAAATTACTTGGCTGGATTGGCACCGTTAGACAAGATCATGAAGGATAAACGTGGCTGGGGAATGATCTCTGGTAGATATTCAATTGTTGAAGGTTATCAAAGATTCAGTGCAAATTATAATGTGCCAGGAAATCCTTAAATGTGGAACAGCCTGTGGAATTGCCGGACATTGCCAAAAATAGATCCGTTCAACTGGACGTTGTTGCATGGGAAAATACTAACTAGAGAGAATTTGGAGAAGAGGGGGATCGTTGGGCCTTTTTGATGCCCCCTCTGCGCTGAAGCTTCTAAAACCATCAGCCATATATTTTTAAAATGCCCGTACGCTATCTCTGTGTGGAGAGAGGTGCTAAAGCGCTGGGGTGATGAGATGAGCCTACCGGACCAAATTCAAAGCTGTTTTCTCAATTGGGGAAAACGTTATCAGGGAGAATTGGAAAAAAAAAGGGAGTGAAATACTGCTAGATGAAAATCCCTAAAATTATATGCTGGTGCATCTAGAACGAGAGAAATCAAAGAATTTTTCAAAACAAGACTCAGCCAGAGTGGAAGACTGTTGTCAAAGCAATTGCTTTACATGGGGAGGTGGTTAGAAATTCAAAAATTCCAAGTAATAACGAAAAATTGACTGAAATTGAAAAAGTCTGGATGCAAAGTCTCAACATTCCGGCTGTAAGTCCAAAGGAAGGAAAAAAATTGGAGGACTAGGACATCAGGATGGACAAGACCCAATTTGAAAACTGGCTAAGAGAAAGGAAAATTTTCAAACTGTTTTTCGACGGAGTCTCCAAAGGGAATCCGGGAAGAGCGGGAGGAGAAGGAATTGTTATTGATCCGGGAGGGAACGTCGAGATCGAATACTACTAGAATATTGGAGTTAACTCCAATAACATGGCTGAAGCCTACGGGCTTTTGCAAGGCCTCAAGTAGTTACAGAAGAAAGGGGTGAAAGAGTTTATGGTCTTCGGCGATTCTAGATTAATTATTCAGGCCATGAATGGAGGAAAAAAGGGTAAGAATGAAAGAACTACAAGGCTGATTAAGAGAATTCAATCCAAAATCAAAATGTTTAGGAAAATCCATTTCTTCCACATTCTAAGGGAGTTAAATGCACTGGCAGATCTCGCAGCAAATAAATCCATTGTTGTTGGTCTCAATGAACTGGTTATCAATTCGGTTGTAAAAATTGAAATACCTCCTTAGCTCCTGTGACGGGTGTTTAACCGAAGGAAGCAGAGAATAGGTAGCTTGATGCTTTTGGGATCTTTTCCAGCTCTTTCTGGATGACTCTTTTATAACATAATCGCTTTTGTTAAAAAAAAAATGTTGGCTTATCTTGACTAATTCCCCCAATCTATGGCATTGTGCTAAGTGTAACTCTAAGTAGTGGCCATAATGAGGTGAAATGAACCTAGATGGACCATGAAGTGGTTAGGCTAGTCAACAAGTGTGAAAGGAACCATGATGAGGATGCTAGAGGTGGTTTAGTGGCTTGGTTTTGGACCATTAATGAGCAAATTGACCAAATCCTCAAGAAGCTGCACCTAGTCTCCTTAAAATAGGGAAATACAATAACTACCCCATAAATGAAGCATAGAGGGGCGCACTAACTCCATAGCACAAGGAAAAGAGTGGGTAAGTGGACATACAAGCGTTTATGGCATAACTACTAGTCTAAGTGGGTCAACTATGGAGAAACTCTTGGTTCAAGACTCTAGACTAGGAACTAGAAATATTTTCACATGGAACAACTTACACTAAACACTTGGAACCTTATGCAAAGATTATTAACCAAGGTCTAGGTGGGAAATATGTTCCAACACCCCCCCCCCCCACCTTAAACCAAAATGTTTGTGAACAATTATTGAGGGCCCAAGCAACAAGGCTTATGGTCACCCTTTACATTATTGATCCATATGAACTGAGGAAAGAGGCAAAACCACATGGGGGAAATCCTCCCTAAAAAAATGACATGAAAGAGAAACCAAAATTTGTATACACTCCAAACTAAATGAGTATGTCTGGAGGAATCTTCTTCTTGGGAAGAAGTGGCTCATGCTCCCAAAACATATGCTTGATTTCTTCAAAAATGGAAGCAAGCAAATTTGTAATCCATTTGAACTTGCATACCGAACGAACCATGGTGAGAAAAAATCCAAATGCATGAAGAAAAACTTGAAACTTTAGCTTCGAACCACAATAGGTGAGATCAGCTCCAAGTGAATGTAGGTGTCCTCCATCTTCTATACAACTCTGAAAATCGGTGCTAGCAATGATATATGAATACACAAGAAGCATGGATCCAAGGAGAGTGAATGCTACAACTCCAAGCTTTGATCCTTCTTCTAAAACATCCAAGGGGTCACTCTTTCACACAGTAGCAGAGTAAATAGAATAATAATAGAAGAACAATGATGAGAGATGGAAGATCTTCTCTTCAACAATATTGATGGCAACAACTCGTATGTTATCTTCATGAAAAATAGAGGAACCCACAGAGGAATAAATTTGAACTGGATCATTTGTTGAATCTTCTACCATTTCTTCATGTACCTGCAAACAACACTCTTTGAAATTCCTTACTTCGACAACATGCTTGAGAAAGGCCAAAAGGCGAAACCAAATGACCAAGGTAATAACTAGAAGCAACAATGGAATTTTTTTTGCATCAGACTAACTCTGATACCATGTAAGATTTTGGAATGCACAACATCACAACAAAATTTCTTAGTCATGTGACATTCCAGCCTAGATCTAGATAGCAAAAACAATCTCACTTAGAATTATTTGCACAAAGAGATAGTAAGAATAGAGAAGAAATATTGGATAAAACACTAGAGGAAAATCACTCAAGTGGAAAGTTTTCCGCTCTGATTATTGAGAAAAAACCCATTACAATATATAGGCATTATTACATGTAATACCTTGGGAAAACACCATGGGTCCAACAAACCATATGAGTAACTCACATTAATGGTGACTTATCTTGACTAATTCCCCCAATCTATGACATTGTGCCAAGTGTAACTCCAAGTAGTAGCCATAATGAGTTTAAATGAACCTAGATAGACCATGAAGTGGTAGGTTAGTAAACAAGTGTGAAAGTAACCATCATGAGGGCACTAGAGGTGGTTTAGTGGCTTAGATTTGGACCATTAATGAGCAAATTGACCAAATCCTCAAGAGGGCACACCTAGTCTCCTTAAAACAGGTAAATGCAATAACTCCCTCTTATATGTAGCATAGAGGGGCACATTGACTCCATTGAACAAGGAAAATAGTGGGTAAGTGGACAAACAATTTTTTATGGAATAACCACTAGTCTAATTGGGTCAAATGTGGACAAACTCTTGGTCCAAGACTCTTATTAAGAACTCATGTCAACTCTCCTCTTTAGTTTGTTAGTATATTTTGTTTAACGCTTATGCTTTGTAAGTCATCCTGCTAGTATGTTGTATCATCCCACATTCATGGGGAGTAATAGTTGTTAAGTCATCCAGTTAGTATGCTGTATTATCCCACATTCATGGGGAGTAATATTTGTTTAGATCATACTTAGTATATAAGTACGTGTTGAGGCCAATGAAGGCATTCATGAGTTATTTTGTATTGAGCTTGCTCAAAGGAGGTTTCCCCCTTGAAGTGGTTTGTGATCAATAAAATCTCTCCCGTGCTCTGCTATTTCAGTTATATCGTGCATGTTCATTGTTTATTGTAGGAGGTTCCTCGCATCTGGTATCCAAGCACTTTCTTGGGCTCGTTGGGTGGAATTTCTGCCAATTTTTTTTTCTTTTGCAGTGCTTCCTGGAGCTGTGATTATTGCAATAGTGCTTCTTATTTGCATTGGTATTATTCATTCGAATCAGGGACTAAACCTTATCCGCTTAACTGTAGGAATTACTTGGGCATAGCCCTAAAAATCATTGTGAGGAGTACCACAGGAACCCCAAAGTAGTTGACCATTAAGAGGATCTAGCAAGCGAAAAGGGCAACGACCCCTACTTGATTGACTAGTTTCCACCCATGAGGTAAACCAAGAGATGTCGTTTGCGGCAAAGCAGTTATCAGTTTTACCTGAGCCGTGGAGTGAGGGGTGCTGCTCCAATACGCAATTTGTTAGACAACATTGGTGGCCAAATGAATCCCCTGAACCTTTAGGAAGTCGAACATACCTGGGGTCCATATCTATTTCCAATCGATAAAGCGCATTTTTACAGAGCTGCCACAAATCATTTCCACCGAAAAAAATGTTTTTTGTCCATATCTTCTTTGTTTTACCTCCATTTCCCTTGAAACTTTATTGTAAACCCCATAATTCCATTTTGCATATTTCCTTCCTTGAGGACCCTATCCCAAATCCCACTTCCCAAAACCTAAAATTCTACATTTGTCTATTTTTGGGGTTTTCCATAACTTCTTCGATTCTCACCCAATCGCCTTCAAATTTTTCCACCATGTTCATTTCCCAATTCTTCTTACTTATCCCTCTTTGACAAATTTTCCCATTCTTTCACCCCGCTTCTGAAATTCGCATTTTCTGCTTCCATGTCCCTTAGAAAGTGTCCAAAACCTAGTCAAACCCGAGTTTTTCGCCACTCAAAATTTTCCTTTTCTAAAACCCTTTCTGTTTTTTTTTTTCTACCCATTTCCAAAAAAAAAATCATGATTATGATTGTCACCCACGCAAGAGAAAATAAACAAATGGAAGAAGAACTTGTCACCCTCAAGACCAAACTCGAAGATCTAGGTAAAAAATTTCTCAGTCTCCATCTTTAGCATTCAACCATGAGCAACCAACGATAGCCTGAGTCTTCTCTAGACACTGGGTTCTCTTCTTCTAGCAAATTTCATGGGTTGAAGCTTGATTTTCCTCGCTTCAATGGTGATGATCCGACTGGGTGGATTTAGAAGGCAGAACAATATTTCAGTCTACATAACACTTTTGATGTCAATAAAGTCCCACTTGCATCCTTTCATTTGGAGCATGAATCCCTTCAATGGTTCCATTGGTACATTAAGACTTACACAGGGACAAACTGGACATATTTTTTCCAACTCCTTTTGCAATGATTTGGCCCTAGTGCTTTTGATGACTTCACAGGAGCACTCACCAAACTTCATCAAACCGACACTGTGAGGGAGTATTAGACAAAATTTGATAAACTGGCCAATCACACAGAGGGATTGCCTGATGCATTCTACAGGATTTGTTTTATCAGCGATCTGAAGGATGCAATCCGATCTGAGGTTAAAATGTTCAATCCCAACACATTATGGAAGCCCTAGGGTTGGCTAAATTGGTGGAGGACAAGCTCATGGCTCAACGACGCTCCAAATCCACTTTTGTTCCATTAAGAAATATGGTTCCCCAAAGACCTCCAATCCTGCCAGCTTCTAGAACCACTCCTATCAAGCATTTGTCTCAAGCCGACACGGGGACGTCACTGACGGACCAATATTATAACACGTTCTTTCATATTGGGGGTTAATAAATAAACAAAAAATTAAATCAATATATTGGGCCCATAATAAGGGTGCAAGAGCTTATATTATTTCTTATATAAAAACCCCAATACATTGGGGACTTTTTTATTGCAAATTGTTTCCATATGCAACTAGTTTTCGCAAAGGGAGGAAAGAGCTCGCACAGGGTTTTCTGGTTTTCGCGTTGAGGGAAGAGCATGCACAGGGTTTTCTGGTTTTTGCGTTGAGGGAGGAAAGAACACACACAGTTTTTAGGGTTTTCATGGTTAACCAACAGGGAAGGGACATGATTGACGAGTCACTGGATGGGATGCCATTACTTATTTACTTGGCCTTTCGGATTGGATTTACTCTTTAACTTGCCTGGGCAAGGCAGGATTCACGATTTCATGGGACTTGTACCATGGAACTTTGTAGCACTTATATTAGTTACTGGGCATTGTTTAATTGAATCTTTACAACATTGGAGTGGGGAGTTACGGGATGTGATTGATTCAATACTTGGCTTTGGGGGAAGGATTTCTTACATGGGCGTTCGAGAATGTGATGGAACAGTGCTCGTCAGACCTTACCAGCAAGAGAGAAAATCCAAATGCATCCACATCCCTTCCGGATCGAGAACTAGCATAAAACCTCGTTAGAGAGCCATAGTCAGGTGACTCTGCATCTGTGCTAGTTTTTTACGAATCTAGCGGATTTGGAATTGAAAGCCTCGGTGGCGGATGACAAGATGCTTTGGCACCTATTATGCACCGTTCTTTTACTCAGTTCAATATCTCATTTGGAATTCCTACTCACGTATATTTCAAGAGTGTGAAAGTAGCTAATAAATCACTGCATTGACATTTACAATTGTTGTGCAACTATGGAATTACTGTCTTCGACAAGACCTCCGGACGACCAATCGGAGCCGCATTCCTCTACTTTCCAGGTCAGTGGAATCGTTCAAACTTCACTACATTTACTTTCTTTTTGGGGGTTTTTAAATTGATGATATGCTACATGGAGTGTAATTGTTAGAGATATTGGATGGGAGGATTAGAAATTTAGAGCTATTGTTTTGTATGGGAGGATAGGGAGGGTAGTGAAGGGATTTTTTTTCTTTTAAAGATCGAGGGGAATTGGTAAATTGATTTAGATTATTGGGATTATTTAGGTAAGACTTAAGTTTAAATTCTATTTTTTGTAAATATAAACTCAATAAACCCTAAACTACGGCCAACATTTAGCTAGCTCACACCTGTTAAAAAATATATCACTGAAGACCAGCACAAATCCCTTCTTATTCCTTTATGTCTGTCGAGGTGAAAGTGTTCAAGCAATTGGGCCTGTATTTGTGGATCCTGATTGATTGTGTTGATGGAGAGAGCAAAAGCTAAAAATGCTACATCTATCTCTCTTCTTCGAGTAAGCTATTTTTTGCCTTGGACTTTCTTCCTAAAAATTTTGTGTCAAAATATGCAGTCTGGTGGTTTGAGTTTTGATCCATTTTAAACGGAAAATATTTAAAGGATCAAGAAAAACCCTTAGATACCTAAATGTATTTGGTCTCATAA
Source organism: Pseudotsuga menziesii (assembly GCA_001517045.1). Classification (NCBI taxonomy): domain Eukaryota; kingdom Viridiplantae; phylum Streptophyta; class Pinopsida; order Pinales; family Pinaceae; genus Pseudotsuga; species Pseudotsuga menziesii. The sequence goes on from LPNX010245296.1 coordinate 952,661, forward strand.
TCTTTCAATCAAGATAGATCTATGTAATTTAATTTCTTTGTATATGGTGAGAAATGGTTTGTGCTTGAAGATTGACTGTTTATTTTTAAGAGTTTAAGATCAAACCCAACACTCATACAAAATGTTATGAACCTTACACAATGTATATAAACACAAGAGGGGTAGTAATATCAATGTTGTAATAGCGCATAATAAATCCATTCTCTGTACAGTATCATCATTTTCAATTACTTCATTTCCATAGACTTCTTGTTGTAGTTCTTCAATTTTCTAGCATTTCTAGAGGATTTACTGTAAACTAAGAAAGAAAATAAATCTTTACCTCTTCACATCCATCTCCGTCCACTTGTCTTTCTGTATCAACTTAATACAAAATGTTCAATAAAATTGGAGAAAACAGTAGTAAGACACATACAATAAAGAATTTTCAATCCAGTAGGAGTAAGACAGATACGAGAGTTTTGAACCAGGTAGAAGGATCTAAGATGACCTTACAATTCCAACTATTCACCATAGTCATTTCATAATAGAAATATAAAATGGGAATGGAGAAAAGAGTAGTAAAATGAAGTCAGTTTGTAATAAATAAAATTAAATATATGTAAATCACTCATTTCAAAATATTAAAAAAAAAGCACTCGTTTCAAAATATTAATAGAAAAATGGCTTGGCTGGTGAGCGATTATGTTATGAGGTCACTGTGTAATAAATAAAATTAAACATTTGTAAAGCATTGAATTGATCAGTTAATATTTTAAAGGCAGTTTATCAAAACATATCTACAAAATGAGCTCGTAAACAAGATTTATTTGATACAAAAACTTAAGTGGTTGATATTTGTCAATTTGTTGTAATATTTTTCAATCTACTATAATGAGTGGCTGATATTTGTCAATTAACTGTAATATTTTTTTTTAAACTTGATGCTTATATTACTTCAAAGGATGTAGTTGTCATCCCTTTATAGAGTGTACATGCAATAGGGAAAGTGCATAGGATCTGGCTTTTTCATCTAGGGTTTTATAATCTTTTATCAAGATAATAAGATGAGCGAAACTGAAGGTTGAATAGCTATGGAGTCCAAAATTGAGAATTCATCAATATACTTAACTTTGGCTTAGAGTGGAGTAGTTTAAGAATTTACTTAAACCATGGTAACATAAATTATTTAATTCATTCAACCCTAGTGCATCCCCAAACAAATTGGCTCCAAGCCTAGTGCAAAGTCGCAAGCTGAGTCTCAAAGTACTTTAGACAATAAAGTGGTGAGGCCTTGGGTCCCCCCTCAACCTCTCTCTCGGGGAGTTTGACTGATATATTTGAAACAAGCCTAGAGGAGCCGAGTAGTACACCAGCCCACACACCTTCACTAGCCCACACATCCTCAGAGCAACAGAGGAACCAATCCTTGGCAGATTCGATATAGGGAGCCTCCGACCATTGGATTCATTCCCAACCCTAGTGGGGCAGTCAAAGATCTATTCAGAGTTTCTTCACTTCATCCTCGGGTGCTAGGAGTATCTCTATCTTTCGCTCTTATATCCCCCCAAGATCATACAACCAGACAACTCAATCATTCCATACGACTCCGATTTCGATCCATAGCCTTGCTTGCCCCCCTCACCGTTGTCTATCATATACATGCATTCTTGACATCTTCAACCTCATGTTCAGCTCCGTTCTTTCTCTTTCTACACCACGGGGCCTTGTTATGGTTTTATACTTGTTTATGAGACCATCCCATTGATTGTATGTTTCTTTCTTTTAAATTTACTTTATTTCATCTTAGTTTTGGTTTTGGCTTTATATAGGAGTTGTGTTTGCAATGTGCACTCCCACATTGTATTCATACAGGATGTACTCTTTTATTCCCATTGACCTACTTTTTTGGTCATTTGTTGGACATTAATAAAATTATCTTATCTTATCTAATTTCCCACCTTACAATTCCTCACATGCTAGCCAAAGCCCACTAGAGAGGAATACATTTTTTCATTGGAAATACACCTGTGTTTTTGTTTCATCTGATTCTTCAACTCCTCCTTCATTTCCACCTTCAAGGAACTGACTTCCCAACCTGCTTGAGTCATATCCTGATTAGCCATACAATTCTTGAACTAGTCTTGAGTATTGGATGGTATACTCTTTAGGTCCTTTCCGTTTGGCTTTCTCCCCATCTGCATACGTTGGTTGCCTGGTCCAGCCTTGATGAACAACCTCAGACTAAGCTTGAAAGAGACATGATAAGGAAAGGAGGAACCATCCTTTCCCCTTGCTTGAGAAGAAGTATTACATTCATTAACAAATTGCACAAACAATCACACAAGCACTGGGATAACTTAGCTCATGTGACATCTTTCATAAACCTTTTTGGTATGTTAGATCCAATTGCTACATGGAGAACGAGTTGGTGAAGGTGTCCCCAATTGGATGTGCCATATGTTATGTAAGATCCAACTGCTACTTGGAGAATTAGTTGATGAAGACATCCCCACAATGGGGACTTCAAATTTCAATATCCAAAATTTGAACATCAAATCAACCATCTTATTAAGTCAAGGGTGGGCTTGGTATCCTTGATTAATTATTATATCTAGGTTGGTCCTCCTGTTTCCCTTCTCATCCAAGGCTGCACCCTCTAGGGGTTAGGATTAGACTGATGTTTAAGAGATGGTGTAGTTCGCTAACCAATGAGTAACTTCATTTGCAAGTGCTGCCCTTGTGACATGTATGAATGTACTCGATTCAAAATATCTGCTAGGTTTCAGGATCCATTTGGCTTTAATTTACATTTCCCATGAAGGGTGAAGTATCTTCCCATCCAGGAGATCTATGATGATGTTTCAATCATCTTTAAAGATGATTTTCTTAAACACCTGACTAAGGGATTTTCCCCCTCCCATAATTAATGCTTCGAATTCTTCTTGAGTATTGGTCTTTCTTCCCAAAAGAGTGAAGGAGACTAAGTTGTTAAAGCCATGAATCAGTCCATTGGACACTGCTTGAACAAGGTTACATTTAGATACTCCATCAAAATTAAATTTCAACCATCCTTCAGGTGGGCGTTCCAGTTGTGGTTAACTCCCTCTTTTTTAAGGTTTGTCCATTAAGTGGAAGCATGAGTTTGATTTAACTTTGACAAGAAGGCGTGCAATTTAAAGCATCTTACCATTTCTTTTTCTGTATAAAATAGTTTTTTCATTAAAATTTGAAAGAATTTTGTACAGGGAGGAAAAGACAGTGGGGCTATTGCCAATCCAGTGACTAGTCTGAATTAGAATTGAGATTTATGTACAAAGTATACAACCAGAGACAGAACAATATGAAATTTATCTCTTGTATGAAAACAACTCCTTGCTTTCTGTTCATAGTGCAATTAAGCACATAGTACTGCACTCTAAATAAACAATAGTTCTAACTTCAAAGTCTTCAAAATTTCAAATTTGAATCTTGTTCCGCCATTCTATTTTCACTTGTGTCAATTTTCAAGGTAGTTGGTTCCAGAATCACTCCTATTTCACCTTTTTCCCTTAATTTACCTTTGGAACTGTACTTATTTAACATGGTCTAATTGATACAGTTTTTTATTGAGTTCTTATCATAGTTTATGTTCATAGTGCAATTAAGCATAGGATTCTGCACTCCAAATAAACAATAGTTCAAAATTTTCAATTTAAATCGTGTTTTGTCAATCTATTTTCGGATGGCCAATTTTCAAGGTAGCTTGTTCCATAATCACCCCAATTTCAGCTCCTTCCTCAATCTACCTTTGGAAGTGGTCCTTAGCTAACAAGGTCTAGTTGATATGTTTTTGTATTGAGTTCTTATCATACTTCTAACAGTCAATTTGGTCTTTATGAATAGGTAATATATGAACTGAAGGCAGGCGGGGTGGATGAGAGGCATCTTGTCAGAGCCAAGTTGGAGAATCTTGCAGAGGGAGAGTCTGGTATTTTTATAGTGAATTAGTCAAAATATTTTGAAGTTTGAGCCATAGCTAGTCTTTATCCAGAAGAGTGCATATAATGATGATTCCTCAATGCCATGTTATACTGTGACACACATCATGGATTGACTCTAAAATTGTAAACAAAATGACTTTACAGCATAAGTAGCCTCAACTTCTTACCAATACTAATGCACAATATAGCACTTGTATGTAACATTAAACTATAGTGTAGCTTTAGTTTTCTGTTTCATTGGCTGTAGCTCAATAGAACCCATGATATAGTTCAATTTCAGTGTTCTACAAGGAAAATCCCAAAAGAGATACTTACATCTATTAATCCCAATTCTTACATGAGTTTGGGTTTTCCTAAAAATGGTGTCCTTCCAGTCTTGCACTTAATGTCTTTAGGTCATACTGAAGGCATCTTAGATGTTTTGGGGAAATTGTAGTTTTTCTTTGTCATTCTTTTATTATTTTCCAATTTTATTTTGTTGTAGAATAAATTCTTTATTAGGTGGAAAATATTACTTGCGGAACAATACAAAATGGGTGGCATAGGGTACAACCTTGTAAACAAATTCAGGATTTGCCTTTCAAATGCCCTAGAATATAGCCTGGGAAGATCTTCTAGATAGTATATGAGCAATAGACCAAAGCATACCAATGTCTTCATTTAAGAACCTGAATAATATACTTGAAGGTGCAAACTACTTGAGGGTGTTTGGATACCTTGCTGCACCTATGGGGCTGTTGTCAGTGATAAAAAATTCATTACTAATTATAGGGATTGAGGATCATCTAGGATGGATTTTTTTTATGGAATTAGGTCAAGCTTGGAGCGATTGTTCACTATCTTGGGATTACATTTCATACTGGTCTTTTGGTTGATATGTGGAACTAATGTCTTGAGTGGTTGTAGTCAAAAAATTTGGTTTGGTAGTGTAAGGATCCCCCTTTGGTTGGGAAGCTTACAATGGTTATGTGTATCTCCAAGATTCACACCTATATGTTTCTTGTTGGCTCAAGAGAGTGGAGGAGATTCTTGAAGTAAGTTTTAGTTCAAGACAGTAGAGGAGCTTCCCAGGTCCTTTCCTTGGTCCAAGTATGGTGTCATGCAAGGTATTCCTATGGTTACTTGGGAAGTTTGTACTATGCTTAAGGAGGAGGGTGGTCATGGTATTGTTGATGTGGAGAATCGGAGATGCAAGGTCATATTTTAGCTATGAAATAGATTATCTGGTGTATTGAGGGTTAGCCTCAAGGAAGATTCTCTTGCGTCATAGGTTCTATTCTACTCCTCGTCTTCTTTTGATTTGAGATCCTTTTGGGTTACGTGACATTATGTTACCCCCTCATCTCTTTAAGGTGACAGGATCGATCATTTGTTGGAGCACATGGGAGGCTTGGGGGTTTGTTGGTCCTTTGGTTAGATGAAACTCCTTCAGGAGTTGTACTAGATTGGAATTTGGGATTTGTCATGGTGACCTGTTTGGAGTTGGATAAACCATGGGCAATGCTTTTATGAGTGTCCTAGATTTCATGTTTTTAGCCTAAATAAGAAGGGTGTCTTCTTTGGAGGGATATTTGGGACTTTGCATACAGGGGCTGGAAGGATTAGAGATAGTTTTCCCATATTGAAGCTCCTCTATCCTTTGATAAGCCAACCATTAAATACATTATGGGTTCACTTTCCCATGTAGATCAGTATATGATGAATATTGTTATGCAGGGATTTGTTTGCATAGATTGGGGTTGGAGATTTGTGAAGCCGCTTAAATAGTATGATCCCAAGAAAATTTACTCTTTTTTGCATAAAAAATACCCTCTTTCTCCCATGTTGAAAGCTAGATGGACGTCTTCTAACCTTGAGGCTAGATGGATCAGCTGGTTTCACAGTGTTTTGTCATTTCAACTGACCTACAAGATTGGCATCTTTGCATGGTTAGTTGTTTACCAAGGGTTTCTCTCTAAATCATCTTTCCCAAAGCATGTTGACAAATGGTCTCTGTCCTTGTTGCAGTCACTTAGAGACCCTTGTTGTTTTGTCATTTCAACCGACCTACAAGATTGGCATCTTTGCATGGTTAGTTGTTTACCAAGGGCTGCTCTCTAAATCATCTTGCCCAAAGCAGGTTGACAAATGATCTCTGTCCTTGTTGCAGCTGCTTAGAGACCCTTGTTGTTTTTATGGTTTGACTATGGCACCTTAAGGATATGAAAATGGGTTAGAACAGATTCTTTAGGAACTTTCATGGAAGTAAAGACAAATGGTGGACACTGTTTGGCCTTAATTGCCAATTCAGCTATCAATTGATAATTGGTAACAAAGAAAACATTCTGGAAAACCCTTGCTGATGTTACGATAGTTGTTGGGATAAGGTAGATCTGCCCATGGGGGCTTCACTTGTTTACCAATATCCTATCACGTTAGTTCATATTGTGGGTTTTAAAATTATCAAAAATTGAGCCAATATATTGCATGTATTAGGGGAGATGAGGGGTTTAAGGTGGGGGTGGGTAGGGTGGTTTATAAGGATTGAGGTATAAAAAGGGCTAGGGAGGAGGTTTTAAGTATTGGGAGGGGGTTTCAACAAAAAGAGTTTAGGTCAATATCTCTGGAAATTAAGGGTATTCTTTAATATGCCATGATCGCATGTGCTATGTGAGAGGTTCACTAAGTGAAGTCCCCGTGGATCTACCAAATTCACAACCACACTGAAAAATATCAAATCTATGACTTCCATGGTCCACAGGTGAACTCCACTGACTACATTAGGATTTTCATGCTTGTATGGATACGGTTGTCTAGTATGAAGGGAGCTACTGATATGAGGCAATCAAAGCAAATCTTCTCCTCACACATTCTTCAACCTCCCTTCAGTGCTGTGATATTATTTCTTTTTATTGTGGCGATGGCATAAAAAATTGTACTATGAATTTGATATCATGTGTATAAGGCATATATGAAGATATGGGTATGCATTGGAATTGCACAATCTTTGTTGTTTGTATGAAGTCTATGTCTTCTTGCAATAGTTTGTGGGAGTGAAACAACTACTTTGTCACTATAATGTCTAGTGAATGAGCCCACACTGTCAAGAATGCAAATAGTCTAAATAAAGAACATAAGTGTGGAGGATACAACCTGTGGTTTCTAGATGGCTTTATTTATGTGGTTTTCCTAGCTATTTTTTGCAATAGGTCAATTCTAGGCAAGGAAAAGAGACATCTGCATAGTTAATAAGGTAGATATGAAGTCAAACTCAACATCGCAAAACCCATAGATGTTACAAGATGGACACCTATACTTAGGTTATAGACAATAACATTATGGGTATGATATCAACAAAATAAAGGCTCAGAGATGTCTAAGAATAGCGATGGCAGAGATAAAATCAAAGAGTTTGTTGGTGATGCAATGATGATTCTTCCACACGATCACTAATGCTTTTGATTAAAAAACCTGAGTGTGAAACAAAAGGAGAGGATTAAATCTAATCCATGGAGTGTACTCCCTCATCTTAGACACTAGTTCGTGTGCAAAATTCCTACTATTTTTTAAAGTTGAAACATGTGCTCCAAAAGAAATTGAATCTGCTATAATAAGAACGATTTGTCAGCATGAATCAGAGTATCTAATCTCTCTTGACAAATCTTATTTGAATCTTTCTACAACGTTCAAGAACATTTGAAGGAAGATTCCTGTAACACAAACCTTGTTTCCATGTCATAATACTCCACAGCTTAGTCTCACAATAGATCTGATGAAGAATATGGGCTTGGGTAAATAAGACAAAAGAAACATTAATGGCGATGCATATGATTTGAGCCTTGCAGTATAGCCAGGCTCAAGCCTGGAATGTAGGACCGTTATCTGTGCAAGTATTTGATAGGTGCAGGGGTCTCAATCTTCTTTGCAATGGATGTAATGTATGAGTGGCATCCCTCCTGGAGTTTTGATTGGCACACTCTTCTGGTAATCTCTTGAATCATTTCAATAGTAAACTCTTGAAAATCACCTATAGGTTGTAGTTGTTGATGATGTTGTTCTATTTGGGAAAGATGGCCTTTATTTCATAAATCGTCGCAAAATTTGTTGTGGGTTATTAATAATCCAAGTAGATATTGTTTACCGCATCCAATTTGGCATGAGTATTGCCTTACAAACTGGTTTAACAACAACAAACAAAAACAGGACATAACCTTTTCGAGAATTGGGGTTTGGGTGCCTCTAAAAAAATGACCCCTAACACATCTTATTTACCATTATAAACCTGTATTATCATTTCTATCATTGTATTCTAATAACATATATCTATATGTATGTGTTAGTACTCTTTCACTACCCGTAATTCATGATTTCAATTACGCCAAGAATGTAATTTATTAATGCAACCAATCTAGCCGTTGGCCAAGGCTGAGGTCTTATGTTTTTTTGTGTTGTGTGATTTTTGTAAGGAAATATTGTATCATGAGAATTGAAGCCCACGAGCATAGCTGATCTATCTAATTAGGCACATTTGTTTGACATGGATTGGAAAATAAATTGCCAAAAAAATTGGCTTTTCAAATAGTGTAATATATCCAAATTTCAACCAAAGAGCATTACACTATTTGGAAAGTGTTAGCGTTAGTTTTATTTTCTTTTACTGAATGTTTTAATTAGTGATAATAACTAATCAGTATTCAGAACTTGAGAGAAATTTAGGAATATGGATTCTAATCACCAGAACCAAGTTTTATGACCCTCTCATTGGCATGCAAATGTTGCTTTTATTGGAACAAAAAGAACAAAATGCCCCCCAGAACAAAAACTAAAATCTTAAGATTTCAGTTTATGCGATTAGAGATGCCCCCAGTCATAGAAACTGAAACCTTAAGCATGTGTACTGTGTGTTTGTTTCTGCCCTTATGTTGTGTTGTATATTCTGTATAAGTGTCACAGTATTTGTATCTATGTGTATTTATCATTGTCATAATGTCTGTGTTGTTATTGCCACTGCATATATGTATCTCAACAAATGCCTCTTTGTCTGTAACTTTGTACATATGTACATGTGTATTTTAGTTTCCATGACTAGGGCATCTCAAATCTCAGAAACTTCAGATACAATACACATGTACATATGTACAAAGCCACAAACAAAGAAGTCTATGCAGTGATACATATATACAGTGGCAATAACAATACATACGATGTGGCAATGACATACACACGGATACATATACACTACAAATATTGTGGCACTTATACAAAAAGAACTAGTGGCTGCTGCAAAATCAGAGAAGCACAAGGTAGAACTCAGTCAAACATTCCTAGCCAGTTATTGACAATCAAGATGACATAGGAATGAAATTCCTATTCTACATTAAATTATGTTCTACATTAACAAGTTTTGGAATTAAATTCAATTGTAGCATCAATTTTTGTTTCACCGGTAAAGGATTTGACAATACTGTTTAAAATCCCACTTAAACATTGAATGCATGCATGGATTTGGCCACACAGTTTACAATCCCGCTTTGTTTTTTGCTTGCAGAAATGTTCAAACATGCACAAACATATTGAATTGGGCCTTTCTTCGTATGGAATATCCACAAAAGAAGATTTTCCTATTAGATATAATGCAACCATGTTGGTTCCATACTTTAATTTTCATGAGTTTTCAATGTCTGACAAAGTAATCTTTGGGATTTCAATAATGTCAACAAAGTTGCAGTCACATGGGGTCTCTACCATCCTATCCAACCAACCATCTTAAAGTTCCATCGAGGCCATAAAGGACAAGGATACATATATGATTAGATCTAAACCCATCATAAGGGCATGTGGGCCAACTCATAGCCATAAAAGAATTAAAGCTTCTTTACTTTGCATGGTGGCAACGATAGTTTTATGGAAAAAAATAAACCACTTTTAGAAATTAGTAAATTTCGAAGATTAGGGTTTTTAAGAGGTAATTGTTGATTTTTATACTTTTTATCTTGATTAATATGTATATATGTTAATTCATAATAGTTTGGGTCTCTAAAATAGAATTTCTTCTCCCTATCTAAATTTATCCTCTCCCATTTCAAATTCTACATATGTAGTTCAGTGTTTGAGGGTTTGATGAGATGTTTTCAAGCATGAGATTTGCACTAAGTTTTTAACCTACAACTGAAACTGAAAATGTTAAGAAATGCCAATAAAAAATTCATACTGTTTAAGACTAAAAGCATAGAATTATAGATTAGGAGTGTAGACACTGCATACAAGAATTTCATATCAATCCGCCAAGTGATGGAGTGAAGTTCTGAGAAACACTAAATCTGCAATCAGAAAACAACAAGCTAGAAATCTGTAGCAGCAATCCCATAACTTTTCATTAACACTGAAAGAATAATTGCAATGATTGCTTGTTTGATAATGCACCCTACACCTCTTTTGATAGAATAAGAGAGGCTCTGTGTTGCATACAAAATGTGCGACACTGAAATTGGAATTGTGCGACACTGAAAAATTGTTCCCTTTACTAACATTTTGTTTTATAATATAATTTGCTTGCAGGAAAGCATATTTCATTATGGATCAATAAGTCTAATCTCATAACCATGCAGATCAACACATCATGAGGCTATGAATATTGCAAAAAATGCTGGTGTTTTTCTATCTTATGATCTGAACCTTAGATTGCCATTGTGGCCATCTTCTAAAGAAGCTCGTAAAGGAATTCTCAGCATATGGGATCAGGCGGATCTAATTAAGGTGCTTATTCTTTCACATTGTGTGAATTATTTTAATAAGGCCAATAATTTCAAACAAAATTAATGAAATCTAGTTACATATAAAGTGCATTCAAATGGTATTTAAAACAGAGCTCTACATATGTAGGATCTTCCAAAATAGTCTATCTTGCATCTTTATAAGCATCAATATAGGTAGAAATTGGGTTGCTTGAATCATAACTAGATTTAGATTCCATGCCATCACCATTTGCACTTGTTAAAGTGAAGAACCCTGGAGTTAAGTTTGATACTTACCTTGACACATCTGTTATGTTACTATTTTGATTTAGATTTTTTATTCCTACAGTTATACTTGATTTCGATTGAAAATCTAGATGCCCTGGTCTTAGCAGCCTTAACATCATTCTGATTTATAAGCCATAATGCATCATGCAACATTGAATCACTTTAGTTGATCCTCCAAAAAAACTGAGCCAAGGTGGAGTGTTCCCAATAGTTCCTTTTCATGGGCTGAAATACAACTCTCTGCAAGGCAGTTTCATAGAAGAGACTGGATTTAGTATAGGTGAGATTACATGTAGTAAAGGTTCACATGTGTTGAAAGGATTTAGCTACTGCATTTGGATTTTGACAAACCAAATTCAACACACCACGGTTATACAAGATAGATTGAGATTTGTCATGAGAAAATTTTACCAGCTTATGTGGTGGCTCTGCAGAAAGTGACACACTATTCTAACGAGCCTTCTTGAAATATAAAGTTGTCAGCTTGTCTTTTCTCAATTTGAGATGTATACAACCGAGATTGTTCCAGAGTCTAGATGGCATCATTTTCCTTGATTTTCCAATAACTTAGCGCACATTATCAGTAGTTTAATAGCTTTGTGATAATTGTCGTGAGAATATTCCAATTGGGCCTTCAAAGGGATTGTTGAAGAACCCCTATCATGAGCAATGTTCACCGCCCTTTTCACTTCACACTTTGTCACATTTAGATTACTTGTTAAGGGGAAAATTAGTACCTTGAAAAGGTGCAATATAAGCTCCAGGTAAGTTGTAGGTGGTGACTTTTTAACTGAAATTTTTGTCAAGTCATCTGAGATTGATAAACGAGCATAAGGCCTTCCATTATTTTGAGTTTCACTTCCTAAGATAGAGAAGAAAGTCTCATAGTGAAGGGCCTAGTCTAATAATCATGTAAGACTAATATCAGCACTGGTTGTAGCACTAGGTGCACTGGTGAAAATAGTAATCATTACACCATTAGGATCATCAATTACTTCCAAATTCACTTGTGTTTTTGCATTTTCCTTCAGTAATTGATTTGTTGATGGATACTATGAATTAATCCCATGGTACCATGGGAACATATAGTAAAATCCAAAATCTTTCTTCATGTATTGCACCACATCCATAGCTTTTGTTGCTTCATGGGAGCTACAAGGATATACAACGTAAGTTCTCATCGGCTCTGTGTTTTGGTACTAGGGATCCTATACTGACATTACACTTGCATAACATTGAAGAGGATATAAGATAATTGCAATATTAAGTGTGGAAATGTATGTATCATGTTTACTCATGAAAGCAACACCATCAGATTTAGAGTTGCAACTTCTCACCTACCCCATGTGTATTTTGCCAGTTTTCCTGCCTATGTACTTCCCTTTTAATATCATGTTTCTTCGCAAAAGTCTCATAATGCATTTGATTAGATGTATCTTTTTGCATTTTCAACATTTCCTCTGACTCATCAGTTGCTTCTTGGATTTTATAATTTTTTTGTAAATTGTACTTTCTCAACATAATCCTTTAAGCTTTCATCAATACATGATTTAGATTTCCCACCATCAATTTATGGCATAAAGTCCTCTTTCTCTGTACCTTTAAAACGGAGCAAAAATTAAAACTTCAAAGCAGTAATAAATTAAAAAAAGAGCACACATCCCAAAGTTTGGAAAAACTGAATAGTCTCATCTCTTTACAACAACTCACACAATACAAAACTTTCTATAATCTAATCTGATATTTTCTTACTGTAGTTCACATGGCTCTAACTGTTTTACATGCCTAGGTTCCTAACCTCACTAATCATGTGCACTTGATCTACTAAAATGACTTCCTAAGTTTTATTTCAGTATATAGATGTGCCCAATGCTGATGTGGCACCAGTGATGTGTCAATGCTGACATCGTGAATGTACACAAAATGTTTTTAACATCCACAATATATTCAGACTCGGTGCTGCTTATTATGTTTGTGTGGATGAGCCTGATTATTAGAAAAGGGATGTTGGTTAGTCTTTTAGATCAGCTTACATATATGTTTTCCTAAGCTTCTGTTTTAGTTCGACTCTTTTATTGAGAGACGACATGATTACAGAAGGAAGGTTTCCTTATTGATCTTATTGTAAAAACTTAAAAGTTACAATTTTATTGTTTGGTGAGTTCCAAGACATCAAATTGCAAATGTTTTTATTATTATTATAAGTGTGTTTAGGAGATTGCAGAATTTTAAGATGATTTATCAATTATTGCACTTTTGAAGTTTTGTAGATTCTAGAGATACTTGAGAAGAAAGAAAAAGTCTTGCAAAAGAAGATTCAATCAGAGGTTGAGAAGGCAAAGGACTTCACTCAAGCAAAGAACAAAAAGGGTATTTTGAGCACTCTCATTGAACACTTTATGATTTAAAAGCCCAGAATATGTAATTTTATCTATTTGCTTGTTTTCCTTGTAATAATGGGCATGTTCAAGGATTGGTTTTAAGTTTTGACCTTTGGAAGCAAAAAGAGATGATATAATCATAGTTATATAGTAGTTTGAATTTGCATTTCATATCAGTATTGAAATTCATCTTACTTTGTCATTGTCTAGCAGTGAGCTCTACAAAAATCATATTACAGGAAGCATTCTGGAGGAGTTTGGCAATTTGAAGAACCTTATAAGCATGGACTTCTACAACAACAACATTACGAGTGAAATTCCTCGATCATTGGGAATTTAAAGTCACTTGTATTTTTGTGAGTTTTCTTTCTGTTATGTCTACATGGTCATGATGGAAACATCCAAACTGGGATTATAATTTAGAGATATTGTCTTAGATCACAAATTGAAGTGATCCAATTATCTTTCACTGTTCATCTCATATGATTGCTTGCTGATGGTTATATGATCATTACTGAATAAACAGACGCCTTAACAATAATTGGCTGACTGGACAAATTCCCAGAGAACTTACTAAAATTTCAAACCTTAAAGTCACGTAAGTCTATTTCTTGTACATTGTCTATGTTTTTTTATGTTTAGATGAAACAATTGAATGTAAATTACTCCAAATCTTAATGATATCTGTTATTATTTGATTTTTGCAGGGATGTATCCAATAATGATTTGTGTGGGACTATTCCAACAAACGTACCATTTGAACGCTTTCTGCTGACAAAGTGAGGATCTTTCTCTTACCATCATTTTTACCATGATTTTGGGTGGATTTTGGAAGAGTGTTTTACAATAATGTTTGTTTATGGTATACATTTGTTCTTATCTCCAAGATTGAATCTTTCTGTGGATTTTTTGGCTTTGTGCTTTGCTACTACTGTACACATTTCCTTTGTTGTTATTTAAGAATTCCTGATGGAAGATACTCACTGGCAATGCAATTTTCTTACACGTTAACTGAGAATTTTATATTGAAACTGTATATTATCCTATATTATAGAATATGTACCTTAAGGAGATGATTTTGCTCAACTCCAAGTAATCTAATCCTTATTCAAATAAATTATTATGTTTTCCAATCAACCTATTTGTGGTGTTTGTGAATGTTAGTATGTACTATGCGCATGTTAAAGTACTATCATGTCAATTCAATCCTACAGTTTCTTCCTTGTTAGCAAAGTATCCATCTAACTAAAAGAGTCACAGCATTTGAATAATCATCTAGTGGCAATTATCTATGACATATTTTGTTTGCTTCTAAGTAGCATAAGGACCCATCTCAAGGCTTCCAGCCATACGTACATGTCCCCTGTGTTTCTTCACCACCATGGGATGGGTTTGCATGAGGAAACGTCCTCTTTATGTGTGGATATTCCTACAGAAAATGGGATGTGTTTCCCTACACCAAGGATGGTCGAGAGACGTCATTGGCATCCACCAACTGTCTTGGGGATGCTGAACAGTCTCCAAGGAAGTTGGGGGACTGCTCTTCTTAACAAATTCTAATCACTTATGGGTGCATCCTAACCATCGCCAGCGGTCCTTCCTTTAGAAAAAAATAATGTGCCTTAAAATATTTAAAATGAAATTAAAAAGAGTCTGCCAATCGAAACTAAACAGTGAGCACTAACCCAAAGCCTAACGCATGAACTAACTCGAGTTTCAATTAACTCTTGTCCTTTAGGTTTTGTCTTTCTTTATATAGATTGTTTCATATTATTTCAATTTCCAAATATCCAGATCTGAAATAGTAATAAGTGAGCAGACTTGAGATTGACTTATACATTGTTTAAATCTAAAATTGGTCACTAATTGAAGAGTTAGCCTCATACTAGCAATCACAAACAATGAACATACAGGTGGAAATACGAAGCCAATAATAGGAAACATAGAATTTTACAATGAAAGTACTCCCACTATAAGGATAATTGTTGCTTTGGTTTCCCTGCCTCATGTTATCTTTCAAGTAAGCCATAGGGAAACAATAGAAATAACAAAAGGACTATATCTCTGGGGACCTTAGATCATTGGAAGTTCATGGATAGTGTATAGATTTCATTATGGAATAAGAAATGTGGTCCCTACAAGGTTGCAGAGGGGTTTTGACTAGACATTGAAAACAAGTGCCAAGTATGCACTGTGGCAAGTTCTGAACAAAAAGGATGCTATACATTTTATCATGAAGAATTCCTATGTGCAGTCACAAGTCTTCAATCAATTGGGCATAATTCATGTGACATCAACAATTGACTGTTAAGTAACACCTTAATCAGGTTTTAGCCATTTTGAAAAGGTAAATGTGTTCCAAATTTTGCATTTTGACATGCCTGTTAAGACCTTTCAATTATTGTTCAAAATTGCATGCTACTTGTCATTCCATTAATAAAGATTGCTTGATAAGGATCATGCATTTTAAATAACACTTGGACACTAATGACGAGTGCTTGTTTTGAATGTGTCCTCTAGCTTCATGCATTTATGATCAAATCTACTAGCATCACAAGGAAACTAATTATTGTCAGTAACAACTTGACTATTATCTTGTTGTGCTTTAGTTGCTTCTCCCCTTTCATCCTATGCAAATCGTAATTTGATGGAAGGTAGCTTTAATACCACCTATGAGAATACGCAGGAAAGCCACTGTTTTCTCTCTTCCCTTTATCCCTTAATCTTATATGTGCAATTTGCATGTGCCTCACATTACTTGGGTTCACAATGGATTTGAGAAGAAATATATGTGTATGATTTAGTGGGTTTCTTATTTGTCTTCTATGTTCTTACAGATATTAGTGAATTTCATGCATTTCCTTATATGGCATATAGATTGTTCGATAAGTAGACTAAATGTTGATTTTGCTTGTGCGACTTAATTGATGCCTAAAAGTTTAGCATACAACTTACTCCTTGAAAGTAATGTTGTAGCTACATATATTTAGTTTCTCTTGAATTGGATGAATTATAGTAATCAACAAGCAACTAAGTAGGGTGGTCAGAAAAGTAACTTTGCAATCATCCCATTGCATCATGGATGTGCTTTATGGATCATGCCATCCTCACTTCTTTAAACAATTTAAAGGTAATGCTATGAAAACCAGCTCCTTTTACAGTGGTAAGAGTACAAATGATGGAGAGGTATAACTTTTCCTCTCTTAGTCTCTCCCCAACTGCCAATATACAGGCTCAATGCTATACATACACTCTTGATATTCATAGACAAGACTGTGCTTGCAACAACCCATGCATACTTTAACTGCTTTACTATATTAGATTATGACACATGTTACCAATCAAACTCTTATTTGATTTCTTTAACAAGTAGTAGCATGCTCTCTCAGTAGCAGAAAAGTGCATTGTATCTTTCTTAGTTACATAGTATGTCATCATATGGTACATGTTGACCAGGGGATGAGAGCTGCAGGAATACAGTTATAAACAAATAACTTTATTTTTTGATAAAAATTTGTCTTGTTATAATTCCTTGTTGATGAACATCTATGGATTTATCTGATAGTGAAGAGTGTTTCAAAGTAAACATCTTATTTACTCTTATTAATCATGCTTGCTTGGATTTTTACAAGTTAAGCTTTCCATTTGTTATTTAAAGGACGAACTAATAATATATAATTTTTTGTCTAGTTTTGAAAATAAATCTCGCCTCAGGGGTCTTGAATTGCAAGGTGGAGCATCATATGATTCAGGATGCTAATAGGGAAATTTTTGTGGAGATGATGTCATTTTTCAAACAAGGATAAATTTCAGTCTCTCCTATGTATTTTCCATGTTCGATTGAAAAGAAAGTTCTATGGTTAATGTTCCTTCGTATGCAACTACAGGTAGAAAATTTCCACCAATTTCCAAGCCTGTTCTATTACTCTATGCAATAATTGTATTTTAACTAGATATAAGCTTTACTAAGACACCCAAGAAAATATTGCCAGATACTCTCTCTGCGCACCACCAGATTTATGTCGTATATTACTGTATATTACACAAATGCTAATGGATAAGTAAAATCCTACATTAAATGCATGAAAACCTGTACTCATGTTGTTGTCTTCAGTTGCTATTATGATCTCTCTCTGAAGAATGTTATTTATATCTTCATTTTATTTTATTTTCCTCAGAGACAGTAACCATGGAATACGTATTTTCTGTAGTTCAAAATTTCTAATTACAATTCTCAGACTGGGCATGAATTTGTTTGTCTCCAATTATATGATTAAATCAGTTGATGGAAGTGGTGGGGCGTCAAGGTAAATAAATTGCTCAATTTAAAAACATCATGTAGATGTGAAGGAAGCAGCGTGTTCTTTTCGATTTTAATTTTGATTGTACATTAATGTAGACATGCATTTGTATGCACTTCCAAAAGGGCATGATCACATAAAAGTTAATTTTACAATAAAGGCGATGAACACATAAAAGTTAATTTTACAATTTGTTGTATTATTTAGGGTCACTTTATACTATGATGCAACAAAGTATTTTCCTGAATTGTGTGACTGGACTAGTGATTGTGGTCTCACATTACTACAAGGTAACATTAACAACAACCACAAATATTTCTTCCTTTGCAATACACATGTCATCTTCATCTATAGCTTGTGCAAATGTTGGAGCAGGATTCAGTGAAAAATAGACTGCTAGTTCTAGAAGCTATGGCATGGTAGCCTATTAAGGATCTAGTTCTTTGTTTTAAGTTAAGACAGTCTCGACTCTCAATAGAAAATGAAAATAATTGTTTGTCAAATGGATATTACTTGGTCGATTATATCCATATGGTATCACTTTTCTATGCCTTCATTACACATCTTGCATATCGACTCTTCAAGTCTCAACAACCCTGCAAACTATGAGAAAATTCAGGCCTTTTTCTACCACTGAAGAGCCTGAGAGCCATTGTAAGAAATTCCTCATAGAGAGCCCACATGACATACAGTAAATGCATTTGTTTTTTGTTCCGTGCAATACATATCCCCAGGGAAACCCACTAGGTACTTCTCATTCGGACGATGGTACCCAGGGTAAACTGGATTCTTCAGGGCTCAAGGCCAATACAACAATATACTCATTAAGAGCTCAACATGTCACTTGAGGAAATTGATCTTGGGTGGGGAGGATAATACTTTCACAACTTCTTGAGCTAGATGCAATTGACAATAAATGTGTTTTTTAAGCTCATGGATGTTGATTTTGGTTGGATGCTATGTTGAGCATCCAATCCCTCATTTGGTTTAGTCTTTGGCCATATATCACTTTACCTCCATTTTCTGTGGAATTATATGTGGCTAGCAGTTGATGTCATAAATAGACAATAGCTTGTTTATCGAGGTAACCTAAAAAGCATTATGGCATCAAGCTTTCAAAGTTAGCCAAGACTTGGTCCAGAACCCAACTATAACGGAACTTGTGAAGAGTTTTAGCAGATTTGGAATGTGAAATTTACTGAAATACCTTTTGAAAAAAGACATTTTAGAAGACGATGCCAATGCAAGTCTTTAATTGTTGCCAATGGGTTTTTGAACATCCATCCTCTTCAATTGTTAATCATTTTAAACTTTGGAGTATTTATGTGAGACATGATGAGTATGTGACCATTGAATAATGTCCTGATAGGGGTGCACTCTATATGCAATGTTACAAAATTTTAAACACAACGTTGTATGTTTTCGTCTTAAGCTCTAATCTTTTTCAGGCACCTGGAAAAAAATGTATTTGTTGTATATGTGTAGTTAACAAACTATCAATGTTAATCCTATCGGAGGTCATCCACTCGTTATCCATAGCTAGCACTTTCATTTGAAATTTTTCACATTGTATGTTTTTGCCTTAAGCTTTGATCTTGTGTAGGCACCTGGAAAAAAATCACAAACTAGTGTCAATTTAGGAAATGAATGTGATCTCTGTGGTATTGATCATTGTGGGTGAAGTAATGTGCATCCACAATGTACATCGAAAGAAGTAAGGTGCATTATAGAATGCATGTGGGGTATCATGTCAATATAATAGGTAGAAATATAAAGGGGTATAAAAAATGTGAATGAAAAAATGGATACATGCAATATATAGTGAAAATAGGGGTTTTTTTAAATTGGGAAGGCATATTGGGAGGGGGTAAAAAAAAACGATTTTGGGAGGTATTTTCCAATATTTTTTGAAAATAGGGGTATTGTTTCATATGCCACGAACGAACGTGCAATGGCATGGTTTCACTAAGTGAAGACCTCTATCTCTTAGATCTGGATTCTCCATATGTACCTGAAATCGATGATTATGCTAAGGATCCGGTAGATGATGAGGGTGACATTAAACAACTGCCTATTGACCTTCCTTCTCAAGATGACCAACCAGACATATCTCTCCATTCATTAGCCGAAGTCACCACCCCACAAACCATGCGGGTTAGGGTTTTCTTCAAAAATCTCCCTCTTACAATACTCATTGATTCGAGTAGCACTCATAACTTCATTAACCTCAGGATCGCCAAACAGGCCGATTGTTTTGTCCATCCTTGCTCCAACTTTGAAGTCATGATTTCCAATGGGGGCACCTTACCTTACAAAGGGAAGTGTCATAATGTGCGAATCTATATTGGGGATTATAACTTGCGCTCTAACATGTTTTCCTTGCCCTTAGGTAGATGTGATGTGGTTTTGGGCTCTCAATGGTTACACACACTTGGACCCATTTTATGGGAATTTGCTGAACTTTGGATGCAGTTTTCAGTCAATGGGAAAAAACACACATTGAAGGGCTTACAACCAGAATCTCTCAACATCATCAATTCACATCGCATGGAAAATCTCCTTAAGAAGAGTTCACATGGTGTCATCTCTCAGCTCCATTTCATTCAGATGCAACCTTCAACGATCTCAACTACTCCCTTGGATCTACAACAAATTTTGGATTGATATGCATGTGTTTTTGTTGATCTAGTGGGATTTCCACCTTCAAGACCAGAGGACCATCGTATTCCACTCCTTTCTAGAAGCGTCCCTCCCCACATCATGCCCTATCGCTACCCGTTTCACCACAAGACAGAGATTGAGATGCTTGTTCGGGAGTTACTGAATCAAGGTATTATTCTCCTTAGTACCTGTTCTCTTCACCAGTTCTTCTTGTTCGAAAAAAATATGGGTCATGGGGCCTCTGCATTGACTTTCAAGCACTAAATTACATCACAATCAAGGATAAGTTTCCAATTCCTGTTGTTGATGAGCTTCCATATAAGCTTCATGGTGCTCATTTTTTCTCCAAGTTGGATCTTTGTTCTGGGTATCACAAAATTCGAGTTCATGAGAATGATATCCCTAAAACAACTTTCCACACACATGATGGCCACTATGAATTTTTTATCATGCCATTTGGCCTCATGAATGCTCCTTCCACATTCCAAGCATTGATGAATAAAATATTTCGGCCCTACTTGCAAAACTTCATTATGGTCTTCTTTGATGATATCCTCATCTATAGTAAAACATGGGTTGAGCATCTCCAACATCTAGATCTTGTACTACAACTTTTCTGTGATCATCATCTCCGTGCCAAACAGTCTAAATGTGTTTTGGGGCAGAAGGAAGTAGAGTATCTCAAGCATATTGTTTCAACACAAGGGGTTCGCGCAGATCCTGCCAAAATAGATGCCATGAAAAATTGGTCGCATCCTCAGACCCTGAAGAGCCTTCATGGGTTTTTGGGACTGGCTGCTTACTACCGCAAGTTTGTCCAGGATTATGGAAGATTTCATCTCCATTAACAACTCCATTGAAAAAGGATGCTTTTAAATGGACACATTATGCTGAGTGTGCATTTGACAAACTGAAACAAGATATGTGTACCACACCTGTTCTAGCTGCCTTATTTTTCCAAGCCCTTCACTATTGAGAGTGATGCTTGTGACAATGGACTTGGTTTTGTCCTCCTTCAAGATGAACATCCCATTGTGTTCACCAGAAAATCCCTTTTCAGTAAGAATTTAGTTGCCTCTACATATGAGAAGGAAGTGATGGTTGTTTTGCATGCAGTACAGAAGTGGCATCCATACCTCTTAGGGGATCATTTCTGCATCAAGATTGATCACTAGAGTCTGAAATATTTCCTTGAACAATGAGTCTCATCCCCAACACAACATAAATGGGTTAGCAAACTCATGGGTTATGACTATGAGATCACTTACAAGAAGGGTAAGGACAATCTTATGGCGAATGCTCTTTCCCGTGCATTTGATGACCATGCTTCTCTTTCAGGGATTTCTATGCCTATTCCAAATTGGTTACAATCTGTTCAATAAGGCTATCAATGACTCTTCATTATCTGAAATCATCCAACAGTTGGCCAATAACCCTTATGTTGTACCGCATTACTATTGGGATGGTTCTTCTCTAAGATACATGTCGTCTGGTGCTTCCCCAGAGAACAGATCTTCACCAGGTTGTATTCTATGAACTCCATGCTTCTCCATCGGCAGGGCACTTTGGGTTCCTCAAAACATATGAGCGGGCATGGCGTAACTTCTTTTGGAAGGGAATGAAATGATAAATTCAATAGATGGTTGCCGAATGTGATACCTCCCAGTGCCACAAGGGTGAAACTACACTCCTTCCCAACTTGCTCAAACCTTTGCCCATACCTACAAGGATTTGGATAGATATTTCTAAGGATTTCATTGAAGGGCTCCCTAAATATGGAGGGAAGACCGTAATATTGGTTGTGGGTGATCGGCTCTCCAAATATAGTCATTTTTGTGCTCTCAACCATCCATATACTGCCTCCTCAATTGCACAAATTTTCATGGACCAGATATTCCGTCTTCATGGAATCCCTTCTTCCCTTGTCTCGGACCACGATGCAACCTTCACAAGTCATTTTTGGACTAAGTTATTTTGCCTCACTAGCACCAAACTGAATATGAGTTCAGGATATCACCCACAAACAGATGGTCAGGCTGAAGTAATCAACAAATGTTTGGAAACTTATCTTTGTTGCCTCACCTCTGAACAAGAACATCAGTGGGAAAAGTGGCTCTCTCTCACTGAATGGTGGTACAATACGTCCTACCATACTACATTTAAAATGACTCCATATGAAGTAGTTTATGGCTAGGAACCGCCAGTGCTCCTGCCATACACCCCCAACAGTTCACCAGTTCAGACAGTTGACATGGTCCTTCGAAACCGAGATCAAATTCTTCACATTCTACAGGACAATCTTCACATGGCAAGAAACCGCATGAAACAACAGGCCGATCAACACCGTTCTAAGTGCACTTTTCAAGTCGGTGATATGGTTTTTCTTCGTCTGCAACCTTACAAGCAATCCTCCCTGAAACTCAAATGGCATCAGAAGTTGGCTCCAAAGTTATATGGGCCATATAAGGTTCTTCAGAATATTGGGCTCGTTGCTTATAAATTGGAACTTCCTCCTTCTCGCATTCACCCAGTATTCCATGTCTCTTGTCTTAAGAAAGTGATTAGCACCAACATCATAGCACAAATTGTTTTACCAAAATTGGGTAATGAAGGATCCATCATTTTAGAACTGGATACCATCCTCAATAAGCAGACTCATCAGCTTCGCTCTCGGTCCATCACAGAGGTCTTAATTCAGTGGCACATCATGCAACTAAAGGATGCTACATGGGAACCACTCCTTCAGATTCGGCAACAGTTTCCACATCTAAAGCTTTGAGGACAAAGCTTTTCTAAGAGGGAGGGGATGTTAAGAACCCGTGTCAACCCTCCTCTTTGTTTTGTTAGTATATTTTGTTGGACGCATATGCTTTGCAAGTCGTCCCGTTAGTGTGTTGTATTATCCCACATTCATGGGGAGTAATAGTTGTTAAGTCATCCAGTTAGTATGTTGTATTATCCCACATTCATGGGGAGTAATAGTTGTTTAGATTAGCCTTAGTATATAAGTACGTGTTGAGTCCAATGAAGGCATCCACGAGTTATTTTGTATTGAGCTTGCTCAAAGGAGGTTGCCCCCTCGAAGCGGCCTACGATCAATAAAATCTCTTATATTCTATGTTATTTTAGTTATATCGTGCATTTTCATTGTTTATTGCAGGAGGTTCCTCGCAACTCTAGACTAGGAACTAGAACCATTTTCACATGGAAAACTTTTTTTTTGACAAAAATGGGTATGTTTATAAAATAGAGCTCAACAATGAAGCCGCTGAAAATACAAATTGGTTTGGAAACCGGAACTTAGACTACTACCTCCAAAATTAGAGTCACTCCACTTAACCCAAAATCATGCTAAGGAGGTACATTAGTACTTTGTAACTGATTATCATACAATTCATTTCTACCCAAAGCCATGGATTTATTAGCAACACTATCCGCCGGAGCGTTTAACTCACAAAGGATATGAAAAAAACTAATTTTCCTAAAAGACTTAGATATGGATTTGATTCTATTAATCAGTCTAACTAATCTTAAATTCCTAAAATAGCTTTCCCCATTCATTGCTTGGATTATTAACCGGGAATCTCCAAAGACCATGATTTCACCCACTCCTTTACCCTTCAACTGCTTGAGACCTTGCCACAGTCCATATGCTTCAGCCATATTGTTAGAATCATGTCCAATATTCCAATAGTATTCTAAGTCAATTTTTCCTTCCGAACACATAATAACCCCTCCGCCTCCCACTCTTCCTAGATTTCCTTTGGAAACTCCATCGAAAAACAATTTGAAAATCTTCCTTTCTTTTAGCCAGTTCTCAAACTGGGATTTGTCTATCCTAATTTCCCAATTCTCCAACTGTTTTTGTGGCCAAGGAACTTCCAGCAAAGAGGTTGAAGCTTTGAAACCAGTTGCTTTCTTTATCTGTCAATTTAGCTTTGTTTTTGGGAATATTCAGCACATTTACAATCTCGCCCATTAGAGTATTTACCTTGATTGCAATTTTCCAAGCTAGTTGAGCTTTATCTCGAAATATTCGATGATTATGCTCAATCCAAATGCACCAGCAGATGACTTTTGGGATCTTCATCCAGCAGAGTCTGAATGCTTTTTTTTAATCCAATCTCCTTTATACATTTTGTCTGATTTAAGGAAGCGCTGCTGAATATTGCTCAGCATATGGAACTCGATCTCCCATGGCTTTGTTATTTCATTCCAAACAACGATGGAAAAGGGACAGTCCAAAAAAATGTGTTGTATAGTTTCATTGGCTGTTGAGCACAAAGGGCATCTGAAAGGACCCTCGAATCCTCTCTTCATCAGGTTATCACCAGTGAGGATTTTATCGTGCATCAAAGTCTAGGAAAATAAATCCAGTTTGGGTAACGTTCTACACTCCCAGACACTTTTCCAGATCGCAGGGTCTTTTGGCACGTTTGGCACAGTAGCAAAGATCTTGTAACCATCGATCGTGGTATACTTTCCAGAGTTGCCTACCCATTCACGCCGGTCCTTCTATCTTCTGGAAATCGGAGCAGAGCCAGTTAAATGCTGAATCAACTGATTTTTGTCATCCTAGAGATATGCAGGGCATTCAGGAATTTTTCAGCCGTCCCATCTATTTGGTGGTTCAATCTCCCATGCTGAGATGTCCCAAATCGTTTTAAGACCCTGCATGTCCAACTAGAGTTTAAGTCTTGGGAGGATAGGAGGACAGTTTCCAAGAATGGGATCCTCCCAAATGCTAATCAACTTACCATTACCCAGGATCCAGTTCAACTCTTCCTTGAATTTAGCCAGCGACTTCCTATAGAGAGAATAGATAGGGGATACATGCTTGTTTTCCTGTTCATTATCAAGGCATCGAAGCCTCGGACCTATGAAGTATTTACTCTTAATAACATGGCTACACCAGGATGGCTTGGAGTCTACTATAATCCAGAGCAGTTTATCTCCCATAGCCATATTTTGAATTTTCAAGTCTCTAATTTGCAGTCCTCCTTCCATCCTAGGTAATTTAATATTCTTCCAGCTGGTCAGAGCAAAAATTTTCCCACCTCCATTGTTCCCTCCTTGCCAGAGGAATGATCTCAATAGGCCTTCGATCATTGAAATCATTTTAGAGGGGGCTAGCAGGAGAGAGCATTGATAAAGGAGATAGATGTTCAATACATCTTTTATCAAAACCAGCTTACCCACTAGATTTAGCCAGACTGCGTCCCACCTAAGTATTTTCTTTTAAAAAATTTCAACAAGAGGATTCCAAGCCGAGCTTTTCGGCTTGGACTTGAAGAATGGAACCCCTAGATATCTAAAGGAATCCCAACTAGTCATTCCTTCAATGTCCAGAACTCGGGAAATTCCAGACATCTCCCTAGGGTTGATATTCCAGCTATAGATCTGACTTTTCCTGAGGTTAATTTTGCTTCCTGAAGCTTGGCAATAGTGGTCCAGATCGTTCTTGAATCTTCTTGCTATAATCTGACTAGCTCCTCCAAGCAAGATAGTATCATCTGCAAACTGCGCGTGGTTGATATATTTCATGCCTCGAGCCATTCTTATGCCCGGTAGATCTTGATCCCTCCTGGCTTGCTCCAGCTGGAAGCTAAGCACTGAGGCTTGGATTGCGTAGAGCAGTGGGGAGAGAGGGCAACCTTGCCTTAGACCTCTCGAAGCATGAAAAAAGGGAAACGCTCTTCCATTGATAAGTGGGGCGATCCAAGGATTGCTAATACAGGCCTTGACCCATCTGACGAAATTTGGGTCAAAACCGAATCTCAACATGACTTGATAAAGAAAAGAGTGGCAGACTCTGTCAAAGGCATTTGCTAAATCAATTTTCACCACCATTCCCTTTTCACCGTTCTTAAGGCTTGAAAGAATTGCCTCTTGAACTAGTATGATATTGTCCCAAATTTTCATGCCTTTTATGAATCCTCCTTGGTTTTTCGAGATGAGATAGGGAAGAAGGTTTTTTAGCCTTCTAGCCATAATTTTAGTGATAATTTTATATCCTATGTTACATAAAAAAATTGGCTGAAATCTATCAAAGGAAGTGGCATCCTTCTCTTTGGGAATGAGAGATAGGAAGGCTGAGTTCGTGTTGCCTCATATTTTATCACATCTCTGTGATTTGCTTATCATTTTAAATAAGTATTTTTTAATGATTCCCCAACATGCTTTGATAAAATCAACATTAAACCCATTAGGTCTAGGTGCCCTATCATCCTCCATATCATCAACGGCTTCCTTGATCTCCTCCATCGTGACTAGGTGGTTCAGATTTCTATTGTCTTTACTTTTAACAGACTTTGGGATTAGCTTTAAAAGACCAATATCAGCGTTGGTAGGATGGCTTGTGTACAACTCGTTGAAATACCTGGAGGCTTCCACTTTAATGGCTTCAAAATCTTGGATGACAGAGTCTTGCGTATGGATCTCTTGAATAGTTTTGAAATTATTTCTAGTTTCATCCCGTTTATGAAAATAACTAGTATTATGGTCACCATCCTTGAGCCATCGACATCTTGCCTTATGTCTCCACATTTCAGGTTCATGCCTGCAAGCCACGTGAAGCTCTCTTTGCAAATTTATTTCTTTATTAATATCTTCTTTATCAATGACTTTCGATTCCATTTCAGTTTGATGGATGTCCAACGCTTGCATTGCTTGGACTTTCCTTTGGTTTGGAGAATCTATCGATTTTGCCCAGACCTTTAGTGCTTTTTTCATTCTTCTAATTTTCTCTTCCCAAACGAAGAAAGGAGATCCAGAGACCAAGGCTGACCATACATTAGTCACAATCCCCAGGAAATCCTTATGATCAACCCACATAGGGAACTTTTGTGTATAGGAGGATGCCCTTTGGACTTATTAATGCTGGAGCTACTTTCCAGAGGGTCATGGATATAGCTTTCCGCAGTCTAATTGACCATAGTGTTGTGGTTTATCTAGACGATGTCACGATATTTTCAAAAAAGAGAGAGGAGCATGCATTTCATTTGAAACAAATTTTTGAGCATTGCCGGAAGTATGGTATTTCACTAAATCCCAAGAAATGCGTGTTTGCAGTCATAGAAGGAAAGCTATTGGGTCATGTTATTTCTAAGAAAGGGATCTCCATAGACCCGGAGAGGATTAAATCCATAGAACAGATCCCTTTACCCCATAATAAAAAGGGTATGCAATCGTTTATGGGGACAATCAACTTTGTGCGAAGGCTTGTAGCAGACTTTGCTCAGATCATCAAACCTTTGCAGCAAATGGTTAAACAGAGTGTACAATTCAAATGGACTGATTTGGAGAACAATGCATTCAGCAAGATAAAAACATCTGTTGCTCATGCACCATCACTCAAAAGTCCAAATTTTGAAAAGGATTTTATTCTGTACACTTTTGCGTACGATGATTCGTTAGCAGCTGTGCTTACACAGAAGGAAGATGGGGGAGATGAGTACCCCATATCATTTATGAGCACTGGTCTGCAGGGAGCTGAATTGAATTATCTAGTAGTTGACAAACAAGCTTATGCAGTTTTTAAAGCGGTAAAACAATTCAGGCCATATATACTTAAGAATCGCACCAAAGTAATAGTTCCACACCCAACTGTACGATCTCTTTTTGTACAAAAGGAATTAGGAGAAAGAAGAGGCAACTAGGTGACTGCTTTACAAGAATACGATCTTGATTTCAAACCAGCATCCATAGTTAAAGGACAAGGATTGTGTAAACTAATGACTAAAGGTCAAAACAATGAAGAAAGCAGCTGGGATAATGAAGTTGAACTACACGTGGTGGATGTATGTCCTTTGTTTACAGCTCCAGACTCCTGCTATCAGGACCTAGCCCATTACCTCCAAGAAGGATATTTCCCAAAGCATTGGAGTCCCAAGCAAAGAAGAGCATTATGTCTGAAATTAGCTTTATATCATATCATTGATGGAGTATTGTTCAGAAAGAACTACGATGGAGTTTTTCTCGGGTGCTTAGAACAAGAAGATGTAAAGAAGGTCGTAGCAAAATTGCATGATGGGCCTGCTGGAGGTCATTTTTCCATAGACAAAACAACACATAAGATTCTCAGAGCTGGATATTACTGGCCTACATTGTTTAAGGATGCTCATGATCATGTTAGAAAATGTGATGCTTGTCAGAGATGTGTTGGAGGACAGGCTAAAGCAGCAGGACCATTAAAACTAGTAATTATATCATAACCATTTGAACAACGGGGAATCGATATTATTGGAGAAATAAACCCAAATTCCTCCTTGTAGCACAAGTATATTCTGACAGCAACTGATTACTTCACTAGATGGGTTGAGGCTATTCCATTACGAAAAGTAAACGAAGATGCAATTATGGATTTCTTACAGAATCACATTATGACCAGGTTTGGGGTTCCATTTTCCCTGGTTTTTTATAATGCTACTTACTTTTCTTCTATTAGATTAACTGCATTTGCTAATGAAAGAGGAATTAAGTTGCATTATTCTGCAAATTATTACCCACAAGGAAATGGTTTAGCGAAATCCACAAACAAAAATCTGATTAGAATTTTAAAGAAAACCGTAATAGAAAATCAAAGGAGTTGGCATTTAGCGTTACCTAATGCTCTTTGGGCTGATAGAGTCACACCCAAGAATTCCTTAGGCATGTCACCATACACTCTTGTTTATGGAAAAGAAGTTGTCCTTCCTCCTAATATTCTATTTCCATCTTCCATAATAGCTCAAGAATCTAGGGGTATCGATAATGAAATACTACAAATCAGAATCTATAATCTGTTGAAGTCAAAAGAGTCTAGGTCTAAAGCCAAAGAAAGGTTTAAGCATCAACAAGAAATAGTGAAGCGTTGGTTTGACAAACACAAAGCTGGGAACAAGGAATTCGAAGTAGGATATCTGGTTCTTAAGTGGGATCACCCGCACGATGAAAAGAGAAAGCACACCAAGTTTCAGCAGTCATGGGTAGGCCCTTTTCAGATTGCAACAAAGTTAGGCCCCTCGACTTACAAGTTGCAAGACTTACAGGGGTGGGAAGAGAACTTACCAGTAAATGGTTTAGTTCTCAAGCCTTATTTTTCTTGATCATTTTTTATTTTGGTTTTCTTGTACATAAATAAACATTTGGTTTGTTGCTTATTTTAGGGTTTTTTTGGTTTGTTTGTTTATTTACTTAGAGTTTGATTGATTGTAGTGTTTAATAAAGAAGCATGACTTTTGGTTGCGTGGAGTTCATCAAAATTCTGGGTTAACTAAAATCTTTGATTACAAGACTGTGTACTATTAATTCATTTAATATGTGAAAGAACTTCTTCAAGTTTAGCAGTTTTCCTAAATGGCTATGAACACATTGAATTCCTGCTTAATCTTTGTGAAATAACTCAGGATAAAAGGCTCCAGAATACTATTTTGAGGCTCCATTCATCTCACATAAAAAACTGTCCTAGGGGGTGACAGCAAAAGACCCATGGAAAGGAAGCAAGGTAAACAATATATTATATTTAAATAATCCCATGCCATGAATTGAAAACCAAAAGGCAAATAAGAGTCAAAATCTCCTTGAAAAGCAATACGTATCAAAGCAAGTACTGAACCATATTAGTACGTATAAGACTGCCAAAGTTCTTCTCCGTCCGTGAGTTGAAATTTAAACATATCTCTCACACAAAAGGACACTATGGATGGAGGAGCCTGAATTAAAATTTAGAAAGAAGGCAAGCAGGAGGACTCAAAAGAGGACAAAAGTCCAAAAGCACCAAAAGTGCAAAATGGCATGGGAATAAGGAAGAAGCAGATATATCTATTTACCATATGTTACGATCATGTGGTGTCTAAGTTGGAAACTACTCAAAGACAGAGGTAAAACGAAACTCATACTCTTGGCCTCAAAAGAGTTATCTAGACTTTGAAATCTTGGTTCCTCTGTTCCTTAACTTAGACTATAATCAATGATTAAAGTGCATACATCTTACATTTTGGGAAATCCAAATATCTTGAAGAATTTAGCAAGTCGGTATTGTTAAAACAGTCTGTTGATCAAAGAGTAATTTGTTTAGAGATCTGTGTTCACCAGGTAGTCGCCAATTGTTGCAACTGTAACTTTTTGTCCCCAAAATTTTCAATTTTAGGGCCCCCTTTTATTTGTTTTTATTAAATCTAGCCTACGAGTATTTTGCTTTCACCAAAGTTGCCCTGAGTTTAGAATTTTCTTTAAAAAACTTGGTCTGTTTCATTTTTCTGTATCAAAAGATTAGTCGACTATCCTTCTGATATCGGAAGCATAGTCGACTATCCTTCCGACGTTGCGGAAGCAAAACCATCAAGCCTGTCGAATACCTTCAGACTCCCTCGCCTATACATCGGAGCTCGTTTCTTTTCTCCTCGGGTTCGATTTGCCGAAGTTCTAGCGGTTAGCGGTTCCGATATCTGATAATTTTTTATCTCGCTGTCAGGTGGTTAGACCGGAGCTAGCTAGAATGATAGTATATAGCTCACCCGACGTTGCGGGAGGCCAATCCCGGGACGTTCCGAAAGCATCATGTTCTTTCGCCAACTCCTTATAGCTTAGCGTTGCCGAGTTCTGATACCCGTTCTAATAGTAATCCCATGATGGTAGAACTATACATTGTCGACATTGTGGAAGAGGATCAGTTTTGGATTCCGAGCATAACGGTTAGTGGTTCCGATGTCTGACTAACTCAACATATCACTGGGTCCGTAGTTCTGATTGTACCCGCCATTGCGGCGATCCTCCAGCTGTTCCTTCCAATTGATTTAAGTTTGTCCACCGATAAGTTTCCCGTCAGTTGTTATATATATATATATATATAGAGAGAGAGAGAGAGAGAGAGAGAGAGAGAGAGAGAGAGAGAGAGAGAGAGAGAGAGAGAGAGAGGCCATGTGTTATATTGTTTTATTTGATGTGTGACTTGTCATTCACATTGGGTTGTGTCGTTTGCACCTTGGAAACTGTCTGAAGAAGTCGTGCACATACAACTATCGAAATCCTGTTCGTCCTGCTCTGCCCCTGTAGAGTTTCGTTCCATCCAATCGATTACATCGCTACTGCTAGGTAGGTAAACCATGTTTTTGTTATTTTTGATGTTATTGGTTGATATTTGAGCCGTTAGGTTTTCCACAGGCTAGGTTTTACCGCATACAAAGGTTAGGAATTTTATTTTTTGCCTCCTTACGGTGAGTTCGTGGTTGTTTTACGTTAAGGAGGGGGTTTAGCTATTTGTGGTCTCATTATTGTGGGAGTCTGAGTCTGTATGCCATTGAACCGTTATCGATGCATTTGCGCTGGCACGAGTTGTTAGGGAAAGGTGCATACAAGCGTTTTGTTGTCTGCACCACCCTTTTTCTTGGTCTTTTCATGATCAGCGAGGGGTTAGTAAGCCGTTTTCTTGCAGCGATTTTTTCCTGTGGGACTCGACTCAGGAGGGTTTTTCTTTTCAGTCGATTAGGGTTTTTCTCAAAGACGTTTGCTACGCAGGGTTTAGTATTTTGAGATTGAGAATTGTGTCTAGATCTAGCGATAGAATCAATTTAATAAGTACCTGTGTGAGACGGAGGTTGTTCAGTCGATTAAGGTTTTGAGACAGTGGAGCTTAGGCAAATTTAGGAAGCAGTTTGCAGGATTTTTCCTTGCTAAATCTTTCATTCGTAAAAAACTGTGTTTAACTTATTTTAACAGCATCCATGTCGAGGAGGTAAATAAATTGGTATATTTTCTTGTATGTTGCTATAACCACTTGCTAAGAGCTCAGTTAGCCTAAAACATGTTTTTGACTGTGACAGGTTGATTGTTATAACAACAACATGTCAAAGAGACAGAAGAAGAAAGATTCCAATGGTTGAAGGAGAGCCTGAAGTAGAAATAATCACCAAAGTAGAGTTCATCTACGAAGATACCAAAGCCACTACTGGAGTTGAACCAGACTACAAGTGGGGAGAAATCTATAGAATGATCTTAAACCATAATGTACCTGATGCTGGGTTTGAAGAACTGACAATCTATGCTAACATTGAGAAGTCAGCCTTGATGAAAGTAGCTACGAGGCCCGAATTATTTCCATGTTCAGAAGTAATAGGCTGGATTCTGCCCAGTGTAGATGTGACGACAATGATTCTAGAGAACACTGCAAAGCAAGGCTATGATGCATATAGCCCTACATATGTCTCCATGGCATATGATCTACCTTCACCATAGGTCTACCTAACAGAGAGTTGGTTGAAGGATATAGATATGGACTTGGTAGAAACTATAAAGAGAATGATGATACCAAGAAAGAATTTCCGAACTAGACCTTCTGGAGAATATGACACCTCTACTCTCCGTGCTCCCTACAGGTTTATTGCATTGATGCTCAATAGGATTTTTAGCAGAGCACATGGGAAGAGCTTCAAGATAGGTTGGATACCGGTTATTTTTTTCATGGCTACCCAGGGAACCATCTTTAACTAGGCAAATATAGTGTCGAACAACCTCTCTGCATGTATATCAGCAGCCTTAGGAGGGGTATCTCAAAAGAAATCGAAATTTTATATGAGCTCTATCCCGATTGATTGCATATTGTGCACCCATTCTTTTCCTGCTTTGAGATGTAACTGGGAGAAGGACAGAACCCCAATGTACGCAGCTTATAAATTGTTGTGGGCACATAAGTACCATAGTTATTATAGGAAAATTTGCGAGCATTTCATTATGCCCTTATATACCCTAATTTTCATGGGAATGTAATTGCATGTCTGAAGAGGCATTTAAAGTCATACAAGAGTTTGGGGATTATTATTTGACGGAGGATGGATTATATGTAAGATGTATGGTGGCTCCAAAGCTCCTTCCCTACTCCTGAAATATGCCACAGATTATGTACTCCACAAGGAGGCAGTCAGATAGCTGTATATTGATGGTGTAGGCAATTTTCTGTTTTAACATAAGAAGGCAACGTACCTTGCAGTACCTTTCTTACTTGGAAGCTATAAGTTTTCAAGGGTAAAGCAGGCAGCAAAATTTGTTAAAGAGCTAGAATATTTTCGTTTTTGGTGAAATGAATTTTCATAGAAATGACTCCCATAACAAAGTAGCTGACTACTGCAAAGAAGCACGAATTCATTTTGAATATACTGATTTATGGGACAAAGATGAGGAGACATTCCAAAATCTAAAGAACATAACCGCCCTCAAGAAAAGATTCAAGCAAAAAATAACAACTATGGGTGAAAAAGGCAAAACTTCAGAAAAGGCTAAGAAGTTAGAAGAAGAAGAGGCAAAGAAAAGAGAAGAAGATGCTCGAAGATAAGCACAGGAAGCAGAAAATTGGTTAAGAATTGAGGAGGAAGAAAAGAAACGAGCTATTGAGGAAGCAGCTAGGAAGGAAGAAGAAGAAAGAAAAAGAAAAGAAGAAGCTGAAATAAAGAAGAAACAAGAAGAAAGTGAGGGCTTGAGACTAACAGAATCCCAAAAGGATCAGCAGACTATAGAGCAAGTTGATGCACAAGGAGTACAAGGCCAAATATATCAAGAGCAAGGACAATCTGATCCTAATCCCTTGGAACCTAATGTATCTTCTGGTAGCATATTAGGAAAAGCTCCAATTTCTGAAATAAATTTGATCCCTTTCATGCTTACCGAAGGGGAGGAGGTTCCTGATTTTAATACCATTTTTTATGACAAAGAAAAGAAAATAATCGTTAAAAGAACTGAGAAGAAGGTAGATATTGGGGGACAGCCATGAAAAATGGTGACAGATAAAACATTGGTACACGGTACGCATAAAGATCCACGATTGATAGCAAGAGCTGGGGTAGCTTTAACCTTAGCAACTAAAGACAATGTGGGCAGGCTCATGAATGATCTAGAGCAGTCACGGAAGAATGCAACCCAACCGAAAGAAAACCTTAAAGAAGGAAAGAGATGAGAGCCAAAAGCTAAAGAGGAAATATGAAGATATGATGGGAGAAGTCAAGACTTCAAGAACGAAATGCCAAACTCTGCAAGCAAATAAGAATGCTCTAGATATATCTGCAGAGAACAAAGAGAAGAGTGCTCAAGTTACCTTAGTTGAATTACAAAATCTATAGCTAGAGCATCAGATGTTAAAGACTGAAAAGGATGATCTTGAGTTATCATATGGAAATTTAAGTGAAGAGAAGAACAAGTTGGAGAGCAAGGTTACTGAGTTAGAAATGGAGAAGACTACTGCAGAGGAAAAGGAGAAGCAATATCAGATGCAGGCAACAGCCTTAGAAGAGCAAAAAAATTCATTGACCGCATCAATTAAGGGTGCTATGGAGCAGAAAACCGACATCCATCCTTTGAAAGAGCACGTTCTGATTCAAAGAAAAAAGATCCATCAATTACAAATACGAATAGAAGATGAAAGGTGCAAAATTTTGCAGATAGACACCAGACTAGAAGAAATTGTAGATACCACTTCATATTTCCTGGATAGGTCTCAAGATATATTGGAGATTCTAAAAGGAAGAATGGTCTGGCTAGAGACCAATAAGGAATCTCCCGCGGAGCTAGCAGTAAAAGATCGGCAAACTTTAAAGCAGGAATATGAATTACTGGAATTTGCAATTAATGTAGCAGAGGAGTTCAAGAAAATAGTGAAAAAGACAAAGGTAGCATGTGCTGAATTTTGTAGGAGAGTGCTCTCCACATACAATCGATGTCAGGCTTTTGTAGAAAAAGGATTGGATGTGCTACAGGAGCATGAATTGTTTCTAAAACATTTACAGGACAGGTACCAAGAAGATGAGCAAGAAATCCAGCAGGTCAAGGACCTAGATGAATGGATATTGAAAAATGCGGTAGCACATGCAGCCGTGAGCATACATTTATTAGAAGACCAGCTGTGCCTAAGTCCTGCTAAGATAGAGGGGGTGAAGACCCAAGCTTCCAAATACAAAATTAACATTCGATTTCTTGAGCCTTCTGGGTTTGAAGGCATAGCAACAGATGCTCATGAATGGAAGAAGTTCATCAGTGAGCAAGCTGGCCCTTCCTCATAAAGTGTTTTGGAAATATTGATTCAAAATGTAATATATTGTATTAATTATGTGCACAAGCTACATGACAAAATTTTGGAAAAGGAAAGGTTAGGGAAGCTCAAGAGACAATGAGGGGCAGCCCAAGAGTTTTGTTTTTTTTGGGTACAAATATAGGAGAGTTTTAGATAGAATGAATCTTTTTTCCAGACTATCTTGAGAAAGTATTGTAATAAGAACTATTTCATTTTACAATAAAGAGTCATGTGTTTTTGCTGGAGGAAGTGCTGCGGATTTTTCAAATGTTTGCTATGGGCTAGTTGGATATGAACTATTTCTTTTTCAGCTTGTTTCCATAAACTGTGAGATCGTTCTAACTTATTGAATTTTTTCATGTTATGAATGTGCTCTGGTTTATTTTTTGAGAAATTTCCACATTGAGTAATGAATGTTTTAACTAACAATAAGCTATCTTGTTGTTCATATTTCTATTGATGTTCATGTGTTCAGAAAAAATAACAACTATCTGTGATTTTTCTTTATGCATGCACTACAGTATATTACTCACCATTAATGATAGTTTTGCTCCCTAGGGATAGGTTAGTAAGTCTTAGTTAGTTTCTTGTTGTTTGTGATTTAGAAGCGAGAGAGGTAAGAACCTACGCATCACATTGTGACTCTCCTTGTTATCTCTATCATCTGCATTTTAGTTAGGCACTTTCACATCATACCTTAAACATCAAAAAACTAAAAATATACATGTTGGACCGGGCTGTAACCAGTAAAACACTTTAATTGTTACTTTACCTATGGTAGTCGAACCGTAAACCGGACGGATTCCCCATACCAAACAATAACGAGCTAATTGGGAATGTTTATTGGGGAGAATCCCTACTGTTGTTACCTGCGATTTTCCAGGCCTCAACAGATACCAATTCTTCACTGTTAGTTTTAGGGATTTCGATAACCTAGCTTCAAGATCGACCTCCACATAAATGCGGGCACAAGCATATTGGTCTTTAGGGCTGGCCATGTCAATGTATTTCCCCAAGGAGTTCTCGATAACTTGAAGAGATTTTGGATTCCAGCAATGCATAGGCAGGTTTGGAAGCCTAACCCAAGCATGAACAACTTTGGGGGTGCCAGCTTCGGGATCAAAATCCAGGGTCCATCCATTCAGGTAGAGGCCTTTCGGTCCCATGAAGTAGGGGCCATTTCTGAAAATGGTCTTCCTTGGATTCAAAATCAAACAGGAAATAACCTCGGCTAACTGAATAGGAAGCTACATTTTCTGAGATTAGGGGTCGTCGGTTCCTTTGAACCCAACTTTCAGTGTTTTTTGGCGAGGGCCAGAGCCCTATAAACTGGCCAATCAAAGCCCGATTTGCCAACGAGAGGGCAACCCGGATAGTGTCCTCCGGAGGAAGAGCAACTTCCGACACATCTTCAATTTGTTTGAAAATTTTTGGGGGTGCTCCTTTAGCAAATCTCTTGCTATAGGACAAGATAAGCTTCTTGAATACATCAAAGTGAGACCCCGGGGGAGGCTCTCCACCCATCACCACCTACAAGGAATCACCTTGCACGCCACCTTTAAGAAAGTACTGATCCAAGAAACAGATCCAGCGCAAAGTGCCAGATTAGTTCCAGACAATACCTTACTCCTATATCCACCTGCAGAGAAAGCATGCAGACCGATCAGGACAAGGCTCAGCCTTCTAGATCGAGGCTCGAGGCAACTAGAGCCAAACTCAAATTTGCATGCACTGAAAGAACATGCAAACGAAGCATGAACTCAACCTGCAAGCGATCTACACCAACCAAGAAGGCCTGCGCCAAACAGAGGGTCGATCTGCCCACCTACGATCCAATCCAATCTGCTTGAAGATTCTTCAGCAACGTCTTCTTTTGCATCATGAATGACTAAACTCTTGACCTTGGCATACCTCCACATGGAACAACTTACGCTAAACACTTGGAACCTTATGCAAAGATTATTAACCAGGGTCTAGATGGAAAATATGTTCCAACAAAGATAAAGTTGATTAATATCTATTTTAATAGTTCCTTATTTTATTATTTAATTTATATTTTATATCATTTACTCTAAATGATAATATTGATTTACTTTAATAATTATTCGCAAATGTATAATGTTATGATTTTTCATGGTGATAAATATATTATCAAAATAAATAAACGCTACAACCATTAATAAAAGAGATGACAAATGAAATGAAATGGTCTATATGACGCTAAAGATAAATAGAAAACTATGAACATATAGAGATAAATAGACGTTACAACCATTAATAAAAGAGATGAAAAATGAAATGGTCAATATGCTTTAGAACGAATAAACAGAGCAAAGCTTTTAGATAGTTTATATGTCTTCAAATCTTTTAGAACGAATATATATATATATATATATATATATATATATATATATATATATTTCATTTTTCATCTCTTTTATTAATGGTTGTATACATTGACCATATATATTAATTATCTATATGACAAGATTGGGATCGAATCATGGCAATTCCAGGCAGAGTATGGAGGACGACTATAGTCTCTGTGCAGGCCTCTCATGGCATTCCCCTGTCCTAATCCCGTGTTGGTCGATGTGGGTCTCTGTCGCTCCTGGACTCATCCCTCTTCTTTTTCTCTGGGTTCTGGTCTTCTTTGTCTTCCATCTTTCTTGTCTGGTTCTCCTGTCTGGTTTTTTTTTGGTTCGTAGGGTGGTTTTTTGTACGGGCAGCCCTCTTGGAGTCCCTCCCCTTCATTGGGGGACTAGTACCAACCAAGATAAAAAACAAGTGGGAAGGACATCGCTTTATGGCTGACCGCGTGAATATTTGTTTTGGGTTCACCACCTCTACATGGCTTTCTCGTCATTTTTCTTGATTTCCTAGCTGTAAGCCCATCGGCACATTCTGGGTTGACCTCGGTAAACCACAGACGTACTTGGGGTTTAGGGTTTTTTTATACCAACGGTTTTTCCTCCTGTCGCCTCACCTGATTCACGGCTTTGACTTGGGGTCACTCCACTGGAATCCCCGGACGTGCTGTGAGTGGTCAGTACCTCTTCCGTTTCTTGCTGGGTGATTAGGGGTTTGTCTGTCTGGTTAGGGTTTCTTTCATCAGGGTTAGGGTCTCATCATTTCCGGGAATGATGGGCTGACTAACTACTTTCAGTCTGGTCTAGGGTTTGTGGGTTGACCTATGGTCTCTTTGTATTGTCATGCGGTATGGGGTTTTTACCCTTTGTTTTTTTTATGACCCTCCGGGTATCATTGTTTCTCTGTTGGTCACCCGGGGCTCTTCCGCTACCCTACTTGGGGACGCTGGCTATTGTGGGCACGACTGTTTCGGGGACTCCTCCTGTGTGGGGTTCTGATTCCGGGGCTATGTATCCCACCCAAGGGTATTTTCTTCCTTGTTTAGCGAGACTGTGGTTCAGGGTTGGGTATCTTGTTTTGCACTTTGTGTCGTTTGACTCTAGACACCTCACCTCATGTCTGAGCTGGCTACTCCTTCCCGCTTCCGCCACAAGAGGAATTCCAAGTGTATAAAAGCCCAGGAGGGGCGCTATCGCTATGTTCTTGGACATGACATTTACATGGACAGAGTCGCCTCTCTATGCTCCCGTGCTCTGATCGGGTGTCTGGAGTACTGTCGGATGGGCAAGTTGGCATGGGTGGAGTGGGCTACTGAAAACTGGAAGCCCCTCATTGATTATGTACCTACTATCAGCTTATTATCTAGGGGGTGGATTGTTTTCGTTTTTTTAGAGGAGGCACATTGCACTCGCATCCTGAATGGAATCTGGCGCATTAGGTTCGGTTCCTTGGTCCTTGATTGATGGCACACTCAATTCGACCCTCTCCGGGAAAGAATCACTAAGCGCCACCTATGGGTTTTGCTCCCTCACCTGCCGTTCCCTCTGTGGAATAAACATGTACTGGAAGGCATTACAGACTCCATTGGTCAGTTCGTTGCTGTTGAGGCTAACTTTCTCCTTGCTTTTGACAAGAGGATTGCGCGCTTACTTGTTGAGATGGATGTTTCCCGGGGTTTACCTGCAGAAGTTGAAATCCTCTATGGCGAACGAATTTTAGTCCAGAGGCTCGACTACCTCCATGTGCCATTCAGATGCAGCATATGCCATGAGACTAGACATCTTCGGCGTCAATGTCACTCTCTCCGATCGGTAGAAGCTGACTCAGGCTTGGATGTCTCCCTGGCCACTGCTATTTTGAACAAGTCTAGCATACTTGCCCCTACACCAGGTACTCTCAATGATTCTCATTCTCCTACTGAAGTTGTATCGGCCTCATATTTGGATGCCATTGATGAGTTGATACTCTCTCATTCGAAAGGACCTCAGCCAGAACCCTCTTGGGCCCCCATTCCATCATCGGATTCTCTGTCCACATTTCACGACCAGTCCCCCGATAGGGTTTCTCCTGGCGATCCCATCCCCCTTGCTTTGAGCCCCCTCAATGCTTGTGTTTCTCCACTGGTTTTGGATAGCCCTCCTCCTCTTCAAACTACGGCAATGATACATAACTCACTTATGTCCCCGGCCTCTCTCTCTTCGGAGTTGCCTTTGCCATCTTTGTCCTCGCTTGTCGAGTTCCCGCCTCTTCTACACCCTCGATTGCCCCCATCGCATCCTCCTTCCTCCAATAGCCCTACCTCCTCTCCATCTTTCACTGACCCCTCCCTAAAAAAGACACTCTCCATTTTCACAGCTACTGCACCGACCTCTCCTTCTACTCTTCACCTGAACTCCATTCGTTTTTCCAATGTTACAGTACGAAAAAAAAAGGGATAAGAAGGACAAGTTGAAGGTGGACCTTTCCTCTGCATCCCCTCCATACATTCCTCTCTCTATTCGCATTAAGGATGCAGCTCGTAGCTTGCCTTCTCGGGGACTGAGCAGTGTCTCCCCTCCTTAATGATCCTTAATGAAGCTTGTCTCCCTCAACATCAGGGGTCTTGGAGGTAAGGCCAAAACACATTGCCTCCGTTCTCTCTTCTGCTCTCTTAGTCCGGATATGATTCCCCTTCAGGAAACCATGTGCAGCTCATCCCCTGCTTTACTTGCCTTCTCAAAACTTCTCCCTTCTTGGGAATTTTGTGGTATTGGTGCATCGCGCCTTTCGGGAGGTCTCCTTATGGCTTGAAATCCTCTTAAGGTCAGATGCTGAGCCTTCTAGTTCAGGCCTCCTTCCGTGGACTTCCCTATCCCATCGCTGTCCTAAATGTTTATGGCCCCTATAAATATCGTGAATTCTTCTGGGAAAAAGTGCTCCAAAGTGGTTTTCTCAGCTATCCAAATCTAGTTTTGGGTGGGGACCTAAACCTCACATTGCACACTTCAAAGATTTGGGGTCAAAAGGCTTCTCCTGACCCCCTCTCTTGCCATTTCTTGTCCCTGTTTGATTCGTTGGGTCTGGTAGACCCGACTCCTCTGTATGCTGGTCTAACATGGCGTAATGGTCGTGCAGGAGCCGAGGGTATTAGTAAGAGATTAGACAGATTTCTGATCTCGGCTTCTTTGATTCCTTCTCTGAGGATCCATAGGGTATGGACACAGTGTACCGACATATCTGACCACTATCCCATTGTCTTGGAATGGAACAAGCAGCGTGCACCCTGTAACTATCCGTTCAAGTTTAACCGCTCATGGCTCAAAGACTCTGCTTTCACTGATTGGTTGTTAGAGAGGCGGTCCCTCCTCTCCTAGGGTGACCATGCCTCTAGTCTCGACTCTCTCCACCACAAGCTCTGTATCCTTAAAAATGAAGCCAAAGTTTGGATCAAGGATAAACAGGCTCGGATTGATAATGACCACTGCAAAATCGAACAGGCCATCACTTCTCTCCTCTCAGGCTCGTCTAACGGTATCCTATCCATTGAGGATTTGGCCCATTTAGCCCAACTGAGGTCTGAAAGAAAATTGATCTTGAATCATTATATTCTTACTTGGCAATTAAAAAGTAGAACAAAGTGGGCCCTTCAAGGAGATTCGAACACTAAATACTTCCACATGTTGGCTTCAGGTCGGCGGAATCAAAATTCGATATGGTCTCTGTTTGATGAGGATGGTAACATATATGAGGATGAGGTTGCTCTCAAAGATCTGGGTGTCTCACATTTTGCTAATATATTTAAAGATGATGGAGGTACCTGTTTATCTCAACAACTCAAGGTTGTCTTGCTATATCCTAGGATGATTCCAGAGGTGAATGCTTCAGTTCTTACCTGCCCGGTATCTCTTGGGGAAATTGAGTCTGCTCTGAAATATTTCAAAAAAGACAGAAGCCTGGGCCGGGATGGCTAGCCTGTCGAGTTCTATCTGCACTTTTTTGAACTCATGGGCAGTGATCTTCTGTCTGCTGTCAACTCCACTAGAGTCTCTAGTTTTATACCCTCCTCTATGAATTCAACCTTCCTTGCTCTGATACCCAAAAGAGATAAACCCATGACCTTTGTTGACGTTCGACCCATCTCTTTGTGCAATCTCTTGTACAAATTGATCTCTAAAGTTATAGCGGTCAGAATTAAACCATTCCTGGACTTTGGTATCTCTCAGGAACAATTTGGGTTCCTTAAAAATCGTCAGATCGTCGAGCCTATTGGAATTGTCCAGGAAACCCTCCACTCTGTTAAAACAAAGAATCTTTGTGCTTTCATCCTCAAACTAGACTTTATTAAAGCCTTTGACCGTGTCAACTGGACCTTCATCCGTCTCATTCTGATTCAGATAGGGGCCCCCCTCCAGACTGTTAATTGGATACTTGGTTGCCTCTCCTCAGCTACCTTTGCAGTATTGATCAATGGTACCCCTTCAAAGTTCTTCTCGGCTTCTCGGGGCATCCGTCAAGGATGCCCTCTATCTCCTTTGCTCTTCATCCTGGTCATAGAAGGTCTTAGCCTATTAATTTTCAATGCTCGAAATCATGGACTTATTCGTGGTATCCAGATTTGACCCTCTCTTGCTCTGATCCATCTTCTTTTCGTGGATGATGTGATTCTTATGGGTACAGGTACTCTTCAGGAATGGGCAGCTTTTGATGTCATACTTGAAACTTTCTGCAAAGCTTCTAGAATGTGTATCAGTCTGGAAAAGTCTTGTTTCCTCTATAATAATATTGAAGCATCAGATTTCATGGATATTTCCAGAGTCCTCCCATAGCTGAAGTCTCCGATTCTTATTGGTTTTAAGTATCTTGGTTTCTACATTAAACCCCTTGGTTACAGAACCAGGGATTGGAATTGGTTGGTTCAAAAATATGAAAAAAAGATCAGTCTTTGGACCCATAAGATGCTCTCACTGGGTGGTCGACTGATACTTGTCCAGTCTGTACTCTCTAGTATCCCAGTATACTGGATGGGACTCACTCCTATTCCGGTATCTATCCTGCACAAGCTTAGGAGCATCACCTTTGCTTTCTTATGGGGATCTTCGAAAAATAAATGCAGATTTCACTTGGCTAGCTGGTTGGATCTCTCTTGGCCAAAGAAATATGAGGGATGGGGGATAAAAAATCTCCATTAGTTCAGCATTGCCCTTCGCCTCAAAAATTTCTGGAGGGTTCTCTTCAATGATAGTCTGTGGCACCGTGTCCTCTCCACAAAATACTTGAAGCAGCTCTCTGTGGTATCATGGCTTCGAGGCAAAAAATTCAGTACTCGTGGTGTATCCGCTATTTGGAGGGGTTTTGTACAGTCTATTCCCTGGATGGGGTGCCAACTTGCATGGCAGGTAGGAAATGGTGTCGACATTTGGATTGGTATTGACCCAGTTATCGGTATCTCCTCCTCTTTCCTCCTCTTGAAAGGTCTGAGATCCTATTTAGAAGACCTGGGCATTAAAACACTCGCCCAGGCACACAATACTTTACTGGACTCCCAACAATACTGTTATTCGGCCAAGGAGTTATATTTGGATGGAGAATGGAAAGAAGCTTGGAACACTTATACTAGAAATCTGGTTCTCAGTGGTATTCATCTTACAACACAATCCGATTCTCTGGTATGGGAATATAACAAAAAAGATGGTACCATCTCTGCTGATAAAGTATACGATTGCATTGTTAAATCTCTCTCTCCTGCTATGGGCAACTGGGTGCACAAATCTTTATGGTCTGGTACTCCACCACACAAAATTGGATGCTTTTTATGGTTGGTATTAAGGAATAAAGTCCTTAC
Source organism: Pseudotsuga menziesii (assembly GCA_001517045.1). Lineage (NCBI taxonomy): Eukaryota > Viridiplantae > Streptophyta > Pinopsida > Pinales > Pinaceae > Pseudotsuga > Pseudotsuga menziesii. Next base: position 996,192 of record LPNX010245296.1, read on the forward strand.
TTGGGATAATTTACAAAAAAGGGGTAGGTCTGGTCCAGGTATTTGTACAATGTGCTTCTCAAATGAGGAGACTGTCATTCACCTTTTCTCACACTGCATGGTTTGGAAGAGTGTTCTCAATCTTATATGTGATCAGTTCCAGCTGACTACTCCTCCTTGTGCAGACACCATTGCTGTTTTTATGGATTATTGGGTTGCCACTTACCCACGACACTCTGTCCTTTACTAAATCCCACACCATATAATGTGGGAAATTGAGAAAGCTTGGAACCATGCTATTTTTTATGGGAAAAAGAAGACTGTCCTCAGCATTTTTCAACAGATTATGAACTCTGCTCAGTTGAACTCCTCTCAGCCTGTCATAAAGGCCTGTCGTAAAAAAGTCAGATAGATTGGGCTTCCTCCCAGCTTGACTTTCCCTTGTGGTTTTTTTGATGGTGCTTCTACATCTTCAGCAATGGGTGTCGGATATAGTGTGTTCTTAAGTGAGGCTCACCATCTGGAGTTCGCGCTGGGGTTTGGATATGGCTCCAATACAAAAGCAAAATTATTTGGCCTGTGGGCTCTTCTGCTCTCTTCCTAGATGATGGGGATCCCCTTATCCCACATATTCAGTGACTCTCAGGTCATCATCAATTGGGCTAAGGGATCCACTATTCTCTCCCCACTAAAACTTCTACACTAGTGTCGGGAATCTCAAAAGCTAATTTCTAGCTTTCAGGATCTCTCTTTCAGCCACATCTACCGTGAACACAATAGGATTGCAGACCGTCTCTCTAAAACTGCTCTCTCACTCTCTCCGGGATTTGGTTGTTTTTCTAAGTTTATGGATGACCATTTGGTCACATATGACACCTTTCAACTCATTTGATTCATGCTATGGGGAGATTACTCCTCATTTAGATTTTTGCTCTGCTACTCATTGAGTGGCATCTTTTAGATTGCTATTTTGATCCCTTTGGTTCACGGTAGATGTGTTTGGTTGAGATTGATCCCCTATATGATGAGATAGATTACTGATAGGAATCTACACTCTATTGCATGCCTTTTCCCCCAGCTGCGACTAGATGTGATTTTCTCCTGATGAGCTGTAATCTCTCCGTGATGTAACCCTTTCAGGGTCGGTGTCATTAATGCCCTTTGATTCCTAATAAGAATAACAAGGATAGACTTTTTCTTCCTGAAAAAAAAATATTGATCATCTATATATATATATCATAATATATGTATATAATCAGATTTTTTAAATTATCAAATCAGATTTTTTTAAACAACTTTCAAGTTAAAAACATTTTATGATATCATCTCACTAAGAGATGAATACTCTAATGTATAGGTATTGTAGAAATTTCGCTGATTGCAAACTGGTTGAATAATCTATGTTTTATTGTATAGGAATTTTGGAATTTTTATGTAAAAGACATATTCATACTATGTGTTATTTTGATATGAATAGCATATCGATACTCAAATGCATCATATTAATATTATAATACTGTTATTTTGATGTCAATATTATATGGACGATTTGTTTCATCATATCAAAAATTGATAATGTTTTTTTAAGTTTGATGATAATGCACTGCATTTTGGATTGTTATTGAGATGCTTTTAGTAATGAGAATTTGATAATTTTATGTTGGTTGGAGCCCATGGGTTTTTGTTTATATGATCATTATCTTTGTTTTTTTTAAAATATATTTTGCATATACTCATGTAAGTTTTGGCTTAATGTTTAATTTTTGTGATTTATTTTCTCATAGAAATATTCATCTAATAATTGACATTACATGGTTTGACTTTATCTTCAGTCCCTTTAAATACTTTGATGGGTTCTATAAGCCCTGTTTTTTAACTACATATTGTCAATGCAAGTATGTGTTTTATATGTTGTTGAATATTTATAGTCATACTTAGTTGAAGGTTTTAAGCAATGCAAGTCAAGTTTCAGCAACGAGTTAGTGTATTCTTAGTAGCATTGATGTGCGTTTTATGATTCAAAGTTGTGTTTGATATGTAGTAAATAAATGGATATGTTTAACCAATAAAGTAGAGATGAATAGTGTTTTTATTAAAACAAACTCTTTGGTCACTCTCTATATTTCGTTTTAATCATGTGCCTGCAAGCTTAACTTGTCACATTTGGAAGTGCATGCGATATCAAATTTATCCTCCACAACCATGTGAGTATGGATGCTTTGAAATTAATGCTCTAGAATGTGTGATGTTTTAAACTATCCAATATTCTCGAAGAAGACATATTCAACCCTTATCAAGACTATTTCTATACTCGTCGAGGTATATACAAAGGAACTTACTCAAGAGGTATATTGTTTCTATCTTTTATATTGGGTTTAAGTTGAAAATTTACTCACCAATGTTGCAATCTAATATTTTAATGATAACCATTGAATTCAAGAAAAGTGATTGCAACCCTATAGAATTTGCTTCTTTACTTGATTAAACACACATATGGAAATATCCTAGCCTTGTGTAGTTAATATGCTCATGGAAATCCTATTGTGTTCTATTGATCCAATTCTCGTATGTATAATCAATGTGAAACATGATACTTCATTTCGCTTGGACATCTTGGTTTTGATTACCCTGTAGATTTAATATATTGATAAATCACCCTATGTGTAATAACCCTAAAATTCATAAAAATTTAAAGTTTTTCCTATGACATTTAATGTTTACAATCGTCACTCCTGAGGGACATTTAACTGTTAATAGTTAACATAATCAGGCTTAAAACTATAACTAATTCCTTTATTAAATTCTAGATCTGCATACTTAAATATTTGCTTTCATAAATCATTATTAAAGATTTGATTTAGCAGGTTATGATTTGGACTAATATGAACTGAAACATTTGTTTAAATTTCTAAGTGCTAAAGTTTGTTTTACTGTTTGTGATTATGAAGGAACTTCAATTAAATCCGAGGCTTACTTAGCTTTTCAGCTAATGCAGTGAAGTGATGCTTCTTTTACATGTCTTTTATAGGTAAGACGTTTTGTATCTAGTTTTCGGATCGAGATTATTATCTCAACTAGCATAAAATAAAATGCTAGTATATTTGTTTATTTTACAGCTTTGATCAAGATAAAGGAGGTATCGTTGAACTGTATATTTACGTTTTGTTTAATTTCTTGTAAGCATAAGTATTTGGAGAATCTGAACATAAATCCAATTGTTCATCTACCTCGCTTCAACTATAACTTGTTCATCAAACTTTCATCTATTTATTATCAGTTTAGGTCCTGTATACAATTCTAGCGAAAGATAAAATTGTACACCAGGTCATTTGATACCTTATTATTTGTTACGAGTGATAGTTCATATGTATTTGTCTCAACAATATTCAAATATTAAGTAACTAAGAAAAACCTAAATCTAGGTATCGTCATAAGGTAATAATGATTAATATTCACACAAGGAACTAAAGATTTAGTGTAGAAGACAGTTTGCTAAATGTTTAAGTACTTATACTAAGAATCAAGCTATGAACCTTTCTATATTTGCAAGCTTACACAATAAGTGTTTTTAACCAATGTATTGTTATAGGTTTTCTACAAGGTCTTTTTACAAGTCCTGTAGTTTATGACAAAGTGTTTATTTATAATGTAATCAAGGGTTAAATTCTTTCGCAATAAGTTATTACCCATTACATGGCCTATAAAACATAATTGCAAACCCCCAACATTCTTCTTTATGATTATAATATGCATATTATAATAAAAAGATGTTGATTGATTAGAATAAGTTTTTATAAAAATCATTTTGTGTGCAGGCTGCTCCAATGGGTCTCGAACTATAGTGCAAAACCCACAACTTGAAAATATAATTAATGCCACGTGGTAGATGATTATTGGTTAGGGTTTTGACTTTGGGATTTCACCATATAAGTCTCCCTAAACCCTAAAATTTCGCATTTACCCTATCTTGTTACTGCTGCTGTGGAGTGGGAGAGCCGCAGGCTCATGGCCGCATGGCTTTGATGTCACTCCTTTAACTCTGTATGTACAGGCCTCCTTTGCCATTACAATTCTTCTGCGCATGAGGTCTTCATCTCCATCGCTTTGCTCTGTTTATGAGGTCTTCGTTGCATTACTTTGCCTCTGCGTGGGATTTCCTTCATGCTTTGGTTTAGTTGCGAACTCTGTTTGAGTTACAGTGTGGGCTCGAATTCTAGTTCCTCGTGGCGTGGCCTTGGCTTTTTGACTTTAACATTTATCGTTGGGGTTTTCTTGACAGTCGTTCTACTCATTGCTCGAGCTCACTCCATCTAGTGGCTAGGGTTCTGTTTAAGTCACCATCCAAGGGGGCCAAGGTGAAACTCTATCCAGGTATCATATTTCTTTAAGTTTTAAACCTTCTGCACTATTTCAAAGTGTTTTATTACTTTCGTTATTTGAATTAAGAAAGAGCTTAACACCCAATGGTTTAACTTGTGCAGGCTTCCAGTTTGGTTGCTGTGGCGAGTTAGAAGACATTGCAAAACACCACGAAAGGGCTCCACATTGGCGTTCATCCTGGTAAGCCTCGATCCTACCTGAGGTTCCTTCTGTGATGGTTGTATGGAGTTTGGTTGTTACAATTCCACCGAGATGTAGCTCCAGTTTTGGTTATCAAATATTTTGAATGTTTAGAAAGGCCATGTGGCTGAGACCGAAAAGTTTTGATGGGAAAAGTATGAAACCCTTGCGACCGTAGTTTGATGGAATTCTTATGAGGCCTTCAGGGCCGTAGCTTAATTTATAGGGTATACTATTTTTGAACAGGCTTTTAAGCCGTGACTTCTGTTGTAAAAAGGCCATTAGGCCGTAACTTGAATGGAAACTCCAGTGTTTTTAATTATAAATTAAGTTAGGTTTTTTAAATTATTGACTTGTATAATGTTAGCTGTAAGACTCGATCAATGAGTGGTTAAGATTGTTAAATGATAAAGACAGTTCATTTTGACAAATGTCCTGTGTTATTTTAATATAAATTGCAGCCTTTTGAAAATTATAGTTTTTGGATTCTTCAGTGATTACGTTGATAAAAGAAAATGTAATTTCTTTTAATATTATCATAGGGTTTATTACGGTGTAATTTCATAATTTTTCGATTTTGTTTAACAGAGGGAAAAGTTCAGAATGTTGGTTTTAAATCAGAGTTTAATTTTTTCTCTGTCAGTAAAAACAATTATTCATGAAATAATTAAAAGTAGGATTTATTAATACAACCTAAGTTTTTTTACCGTGTTCTTGGGTTGTAATGTTTTTAAAGGGTCTTTACTAAATTTGTCTTAGTTTATATTTGTCAAACAATTTTAATACTCTTCCTGTGAAGAGTTTATTTAAATATGTGTATTTATAAAAATAGATAATTGTGTTTGTAATAATGTAGAATTTATACTTTCAGTAATTATGTGTAAAACTGTATTAACCCTCTTCTAGAAAAAGAGAGGGAAAATAAGGTCATATTTGACAGTTTCTCCAAATTAGGTGTTTTGTAAAAATTTAATTACTTTTAAAAATTTACAGAGTTTAATATTTAATTGTAATGTATTTAAAGTTTGATTCTTACTTAGATTAGTAATGATTACTAGCCTCATTTTACTATTTTTTTAAAAGTTATTCCTACTTATTTATTTTCCTGTTTTTATAATGTTTTTTAATTACTATGTAAATTTATAATAATTAGGTTTATAGCAAATAACTTATTTACTGTGTAAATAGGATCTCCATTACACAGACTGTGTACTGGTTTTAAAAGACCTTTTTTGGATCTAGATCATATCTAATTTCTTTAACATGTGCATTCTAATTAAGGCACTCCTGAACATTCTTACAAAGAATCCGTAAAAAGTAATAAACCTAATCCTGCATTCTTCTTTTGATTTAACCATCAGAGTCTAATCTAACCTACTGTACTAGAGTACTACCTTCTTGAAGGTGTGGAAAAAGACAGTTAGGTATTTTTTTATCCATCAGTAAAATTTGAAATTACTCTAATCATGTATCATAATCCATATCTCATCTAGAATTTGTCTATCTTTTCACAGTAAAAGATTTCCTTCAATCATTCTAATAACAAATAAACATAAACATAACATATTATTTCCTAAATTCATTCATTCTTGATCATAAGTATGCATAGAGAAATTAGAAATATCATGTAGAACCTGGAAATGTAGCAGATGAGACAACAACTTAAGGAGCCTGTTCCTCCCAACCAACTCCTGGAGATAGCTGAACTACAAATCTTAGGTCCCCCGAGTTCGTCTACCGGTCCACCTGGTTGAAGTCCTGGGTGAGAGAACTGGTATAGTAAACCTCTGTAACTCTACTAAGTATTTAGCAGTAATCTATTATGCTTGCAGCAATATGAACTCAGCTTAAATTAGCTGCACAAGTTCAGAACTTCAACACTCTTCACTCAAAGAAAAATTCTGCTAGTCCCCTCCATTGAATTTTCTTGTGCACTAAATTCACTTAGAATTTTCACAAGTAAAGAATGAGCAGCCTCAACTGAATTCAATGGGAAGTTTTATTAGCATGCCTAGGTCTTTTGGGTCAGTTTTCACTTAATGAGCCACCTACTCTTGTTCCACTTTCTTGGGGAAGATGACCACAAAAATAGGGAATTTGCCTCCTGCAACAGCAATAAGTAGTTTGAGGATGCTACCAAGTGTTAATGTGCTCTCAACCCAGCCTATTCCACCAAGTGACTAGTAAAACACTCATTTAACAGCCTCCTTAAGCTATTGTCTCATCTTTCATTTATTAATTAATAAAATATTCAACAATTACATGTAATTATCCTTGACCCCACTTGGTCATTAATTATAACATAATGTCTCTTAAAACATAAAATGTTTTTGCAAATTTGGGGTATGTGACACTATGACTATGTTCCATGATTGGAGATGGTCGTGGGAAGTCTTTAGTGCTTGATGGAATTAAAATGCCCAAGTAAAACACATAAATAAAGAGAGACCTTATAATATGCTAGATAAGGCAACCTTTGTTGCATTATTGCATCCAAAGTGACCCGATTTTTTAAACTATCATAACTTGTAGGTGGTGGTTTGCACATTGAAATTACTAATTTTTTGTCTCTTGTAAAATCAAAGCTTGGTCTATGTATGTGAAAACAATTTTTGAGTTGAAAGCTTGGTCTCCTATTTTTTCCCTTGAGCTTACCAACATAAAAAGCCAAAAGAAGTAAGAAAAGTTGGGCAATATTGTTTTACTTAGTTATTATTACTAAAATATGTTGTGAGGCCACTTTCCATTTTCAGTTTGGATTAAGGATGCATATCTCCAAGCAAAGACCAAAAATTCCTCTATTCCCAAAATTTGTTTATGGAAACTAAGTTGTATAATTGCTCATGTGAATGAATAGTAAAAACTCATGTTTGTTGTAGCTTAAAATTTATCTACTTCTATGCAATTGGGTGTTTTAATTCATTATCTAACCATATAATTAAGGGAAATCCATGTCAATAACATTGTGAAACTTGGATCAAGGAAAGTTTTTATTGTACTCATGTCGAGCATAGTTTACATGTAATCTGATAGCTTTATTATTGCATTATGAAAATAATTATGTTTCGTATATGTCTTCAAATCTTTTGGATCATTCTTAGTTAGCTTGAAGTGGCATAATGGATTGTAATTGTGAAATGCCTTGTTTGGTCACCAATTTAGTTCTCCTTCTTCACCATAAATCAAATTGGGAGTTCGATAAAGGGTTGTTAGAATGTCCTTGAAATCCTTTATCTATCACTATAAATGGGCTTGTAGCCACAATGAACACACATTGACAAATCCATTGCAGCCTATGGAATGCTCAAGGAGGGCCATCAAATTAACCACAAAGTTAAATGGACACTTTAGTGGTAAAATATTGCTTGCGACTCATCTTGTTGGAAAGAATTGCCAAGAGTTTTTATGGAATGTCTCACAAAAATCATTATATTTCATTGATTGTCATTATTGGGTTAATACTTCATACTGTGCATTGTATGAGAAAGTATGTAAACAATTGCACTTAATTCCATGCTTATTTAGGGATTATTAACTAATATTTTATAATTGCATTTGGGTTGTATGATATTTTATGATGCCATTTTCCTTTTTCTTTACATTGATCTAAAATAGGGTATATTTGTGAACTAATGTAAGAGGTTCTGACTCTCTTATCATTTATATGAGGGGTATGTTACAATAACACCCAACCCTATGTATGACACATATATAAGACAAGACACAACCACCAATTTTTTGTAGCAATTAGAAAATAAAGATGAAAGAAACTTCATATTTGAATCAAATAAGAAACAACCACGATCCATGTTACTATAAGAAAACTAATTTGTCATTACTCAAAATTAGATAGCATTTCAAGAATGTGAATAGCTTCCATGCTAATTAATCACATGTGTTCTTTTCTTGGGAGTTGGGCATATAATGAAATGGTTCATAACATTTTCTTGGTTGATACTCTTTGAAACACAATGCTTTATATATATATATATTTTTTATGAGTATGCAGTTAAGGAATGGAAGGAATCTAACAAATCTCAAAATTTTGGTGCTTCATTCAGTTTGAAAAGGACTTGCTACAAGGCGAGGTCTACAACAGGGCAAACTTTAGTTCATGCAATTTTTTTGGGAGGTTTCCCCAAAACACCTATCCGATTTTAATTCCCCCCTTTCGCCCTTTTCACCCTCCAACAACATCCTACCGATGTATTACTTCACATTTTTTAGGCAATTGGTCTTGGAAAACCATGTGTCAATAGGGTAATTTAAGTGGTTGTGAAGAAAAGTTGTTACCCCTCACTTGTTTAAATCCCACTTGTAACATGTTTTTTCTTAGTGAATTGAATCTCAATAAGCTATATATGATATATACATGAGTTGTTTACATAATCATAAAACATATAAACATTTTATTTATTTTAATGTGTACCATTAATAAATATTGATTTTCAAATTTAATTTCATCGATAGGTGTTTATATTTTAGAATTTGAGGTAGAGTAGCAAGTTTGTTTTTCTTAAATTGCAGGAGGACGAGACAAGTGTACTATCCAGATTGATTTATAGGCGTCGTTCCAAATTTGAAATAAACAATTATAAAAAAGAACATAAAAACTAATTGGTAGCTGATGCATGGATAACGGGCAATGACAAACAACTCGTTTAACTAGAAGGTCGAAGCATAAACATCATGTGATTACAACTATGCATGGAGAATTGGTTCGCCATGAATAGCGCACCGATGAAAATAATGGAGGTGTGTGTTGACCCGGGGTCCTTTCTTGGGGGCCAAGCAAGGCCCCTTGATTCCCATGAGATTGAATATCAGGGCTGTAATTTTTGGTGAAAAAAAACAAAAACAAACTACGCATGAAGAACACATAACACACAACTTGTTCATGACACTTAACTTGTGGCCTCTCGATATTCTCCGACCATAAATTAAATGGTTATGATAGTCTAACTAGCACAACCATAAGTAAAATGGTTGGTGAATGCCGATAGGCACAACCAACCACTTAGTTTGTGGTGAATGCCGATAGGCACAACCAACCACTTAGTTTTGTGAAGATAGCTCGCTCTTAAACAAATACTAAAATATATTATTTTATATCCATTATTCATACGAGATTGTTAGAGTTAATATAAGCACAAAACATTGTTAGAGTTAATATAAGCACAAAACAAATAATATTTAATAAAAAAAAAAAAACTGATATGAAAAAACAAAAACAAATTGTTATCCATTTTTTAAACCACTTTTTAAGTGAAACTTATTTAAATCCTAATCAAGATGCATAAAGCATAACAAAATACACTAACCATGAAATAAATCCTTATCATGCACTTGTTACACTCAAATTAATTTGGTTGATCCATCTAAACATGTCCAAAATAATATCCAATACCTATCCACATAATTTAAGGCGTTAGCTTTCCACCCGACCATTTGCACCGAGCGGACGACATGGCTCGCATGAGCTGTCACATCACGCATTGCTGGTCGTCCGATCGGTGCAAATGGTCGGGTGGAAAGCTAACGCCATACCGAACGGACGACCTGGCTCGCATGAGCTGTCACATCACACATTGCTGGTCGTCCGATCGGTGCAAATGGTCGGGTGGAAAGCTAACGCCTTAACTTAACATTGACTTAGAGTGATAACTTAATGATGGTCTTTGATTAAATAAAAATAAATCATCCATTAACGTTCTTGTTCAACGGATCCATCCACTTTTAAAAATAAAAAGCGAAACCCAACATTGACAGGAAATTTCAACGCCAAATATCGGAGAAAAATCTGAACGTAAAGTCCATTTTGCAGGTTTACTGTGTTTGGACACTGGAACACTGGACATGGTGAAAAAACGGAAACACAACGGGGTGGCAGCAGAGGCCGAGTCCGAGGCAATTGCCTCTGCCGCCATGAAAGAAACGTCAGAACCTACAGAAAAACCAGAGACCAAAAAAGAAACCCTAAACGAAATCGATGAAATATTCGCCAAAACCAAGAAGAACAAAACTCGGCACGCTAGAGGTTCGAACCCAGCTAAAGACATAACGCCAGCCAGCCACAAAGATGATAACGAACACGATGTGAAAGGTTCGACCGAGGTTAACGACAAGTTAAAAAATAAGAAAAAGACGAAGAAGCTCGATGGAAAAGAGTGGGTGGAACCCCCGCCGCGGCCTCGAAGGAAAACTAATGATGGATTTACTGTTTATTCCGCGGAAGAGCTAGGCTTCAACAAGAAGGATGCCGGCGGCACATCCCTTTGCCCATTTGACTGCGACTGTTGCTTCTAGGAATCATATGACCTCCGGATTAGCTCTGCCACGAAAGGTACTTTTTTAATGTTTCAAATGTCGGTGTATGTTCTCTCTTAAAGCCGATTTTTTGGGGTTTATGGTAGGCGAATACTGAATTAGGGTTAGGGTTTTAAGGATTAGGGCAGAGTTTTGCACCCGAGATGTAGGGAGTAGATGGATGGTCTTCCTTTAGTATGTTTCTGGTCACTAGGATCTATTTCTTCAAACAGTCTTCGTGTTTGTAAGGCGCAAAATTGCTTGTATAACCGTATTTAATTTCAGTTATACAGCGGGAATTGGGGAAACTCAATTGTCTGTTATCGGAGCCTTGAAGTTTTAGCATTATTTGTAATTGTTTTGGGTATTTTCGTGATCGTGATTAAAATTGTAATTTGATATGGAGTTGTGTCATTCGTCTTAAAGGAGATACAATTGGTTTTTTTTCTCTTTCTTCCTTCATCAGGGATTGATTATGTGGCATTTTTTCCTTAGTGAGCTTTCAGTTAGAACATGTTTATGTTTTTGCACAAAGCTCTAGAGAAGCGCCTTTGAATTATGTATGTTTTGACTGAATTGGATATATTTCTACATGCTATCTTTATTTTAAAAGTGTGATACAGTACCTATGAGCATATGTACGATGCTTGCAGTAACAATAAATTTCATGTTCTAAGCTGTTACTCTGTGCAAAACCCATGATGTGCCAAGAGCTGCAAGAAATTGTGAAACACATAGTATCAGTGTACTTACTTGTTCTATGTTTTATAAATTTATAAATTTAGTTCTGTTATTGGTATTGGAAATGCTTCAGATAACTTAACTATGCGGTTTTACATTCTCAATCTTATCATTCAACAGAATATACAAAAACAATAAAGTATTGACAGGTCCGTTGTTTATAGGCTCATAATGAAGTCATCTCATATGCTGTACTATGGCTTATGTCAAGCCAACCGGTTTTTTATGCTTTTATCTTAAACAAAATTGTTGACTAGAAATTCTTTATTGTCAGAACCATGTCAACAATTTGATACTCTTAGGTCAGACCCAAGAGAATGGACAGGGAACAGAGTTACCAAGTGTCAAAGCCTAAGCAATAAACGCTAGGAGCACGATTGATCCCAAGACCGAATGCATTTGGGCCAGCCAAGCATGCAGTAGTAATGTGTTTTTAAGCTTGTTTAAGGAGAGGTGAATTAATTGAGGATATGATATAACCAGATTGCCAAAATTTAAATCAGATTAAACCATGTAATAATTTAATAGAAAGTCTAACCATTGAGACAAAACTGATTGATACATATTTCTAAATTAACTATAGGATTCCTCTATCAATACTCTAAACTTTCTAACACCTTATGATTTCTCCCTACGAAATTTTTCAGAGAACATATTTTGATGCATCTTTGTAATGAAAACATTTTGTGATATTTCCAAAAGCATTAACCTAGAAACAAAAATCAGTATGTATTGATCCTGACATCAATGCGGGTGTGAAAATGCTACGACATGTTGTTCAAAAGATTTAATAAGAGCGCTTTATTGTAATTGCTGCAGTTGGTATACAACAAAATAAATAGGGTTTTCTACTCCAAAAAATTGGCAATGCCGCAAGAAAATATGCTCCAGTCTCCTCGTTCTACCCCCAAGTTTGTCTTCATGCCCTCACAGGCCAACCCTCCTCTTCATCCACTTTCTCTTCAGATTTTATTTTCTTGTATACTAGTTACATAAGATTGTTTTTAGTTTCCATAGGCAAACAACTAGACAATAGCATGACTAACTTATCATCATGTTTCAAACATGAAAACAAAACATTCACAATTATAATTAAGGATGTTTAAACTAAGTCACCTAGTTCGAGTTGGTGTCGAATTTGGAGACCTTGAAATTTGACAAAAAATCGACAATGGAAAATTTAAATTCGCCAAAAAATTCAGCATTAAGTTCTAATCACTATAAAAATTGGAAATTAAAAAATATATGAGAATTTTCAATAAAATTCATTCTACTCTTATACAAAGTCTTATAACTAATAGTCTTATACAGAGTCAATACTACACAGTACACCGATAAGTCAATCGGATTAGGATACCAAACAACCTAACAGTAATAAGTTACAAAGGATACCAAACACTAGACCAGTTACAGTTTTACTCTTAGTTTCTTAAAATAATTAATAAATAAAAAATTTCGAAATCTGGAGCTTGGAGACTTGGAAGTTGGATGTTGGAGCTTGGCTCTGAAGTTTGAACCCTGCAAATGAACTCAGGGAGAGATTGACCACAGACTCACGTGTCACGACTTACTGCAATTTGCTATAGCATTTTTGGAGCCAAGAGATGAAATCAAGAGTTTGCACTTGTAGGTGTAGCAGTCGGGACTCAGGCGTGGGAGTTTGTAGTTGCATAGTGTACTCTACCCTTTGGACTCAAGCTTTGAACTTCCAGCAAGAAGCTACAACAGTCGGCGTTGCCAGGCTTGGCCCTTGACGGACAACGAACTTTGACTGACGAGCGATGAAAGAATGGCCGTCGACAGTGTACTCTACCCTTTGGACTCAAGCTTTGAACTTCCAACAAGAAGCTACAACAGTCGGCGTTGCCAGGCTTGGCCCTTGGTGGACAACGAACTTTGACTCACAAGCGATGAAGGAATGGCCGTCGACAACCTCCACGCTCAACACTGTAAAGTTCACTCACAGAGTAACACTTGTTGAAATTTGTGTTAGGTTAGGGTTGAGATAGAAATTTTAACAAATTTGCACTTTAATGCATAAAATAAAATCTAAATCATTGCTTGACACAAAGAAATTAAGGTGTATTGCAATTAAAACATAATTTTCATCTCTTTCAACTTTAACATTCCTTAGTGATCACTGTGTTAAAGTTGGTCCTTGAGATATCAATTGCAAGGTACAAGAAAATAAATAGTAACAACAGTACTATAAAAAATAAACTAGCAAACAATATCAACAAAGAAAAGAGGACAATGCTGGTTTAGGTCTTCCTTATACTCGGATACCTTTTTGGATCAAACCTTGTCTCTGTAAAGACAAGTCATTAAGTGAACAGTGGACTTACCAGAGAGAGAGAGATGGGAGGGTTACGGTAGTGTAAAGTGCTGAACTTAGATTGTTAATCAAACTGTTTAGGAATGGGAGGAAACTTCAAACCCTTGCCTAGATTGCAACAACACTCTCATGAAGGCAATGCCACTTTCTAAACAGACCCAAAAAAGTCACAGTTCAGTCTTAGCAGTCCAACTAGGTAAGACTTAGTCTTAGTGTCACTACCCAAGCCTTAGTAGCACACACAGATCACAACTCAACGTACAATAGTGTACAAGGTCATGACCCAGCCACAAAAAGGGTCACGGTTTAGGTTTGGCAGCCCCAGAAAGGTCATGGTCCAAATTAGAACCCAACACTAAGGTCACGACCCAGCATAAGGAGGTCATGGTTAGCATAAGGATGCGACGACTTAGCTCCAGACAACCCTAGTAGGTCACGACTCAGTCTAGGAGGAGTATACAAGTCATGACCCAACTCAACACACAAATCACAATTCAGTTGAGGAGCAACACAAGTCACAGATCAGACCAACAACATTCAAGGGGTCACGACCCTCATCTAACAGCTAGCAGGAGGTCACGACTCAGGCTAGGCAGCCACACAAGGTCACGACTCAAGCTGGGTAGCCACACAAGGTCACGACTCAAGCTGCTACAATCACACAAGGTCATGGCTCAAGTTCAAGAGTAGCAAGAGAGTCACGACACACTCCAAGAGCAGCAAGAACCCTAGACGTCAAGCCAAATCAACAATAAATTCTAGACGTTAAGCAACAACAAGCCCTTGGAATAATCACTAAATCAGATCTCTAAAAATATTTCTTGTCAAGACACTCACTAAATGAAGATTAAGACTTAAAGTTTATAATCTTGACATACCTTTTAGAAAGGTTATTTAACTACCCTATCTTTTAGGAGATTTACTAATCATTAAATAGAAACAAAATTAAGTTGACTTAGTAGGGTACCAATGATCAAGTGGCCATACAAAAAAAAACAATAAAGTTAAGTCAACATAGCGTAAAGGGTCAAGGTACCATAATCAAGATGGGTACTAGGACCAATAGGGAAACATAAGACCAAGAGTCAACAAGAGGGGTCACATCAAGGTGGGAAGACAACCCTTTCACCCACAAGACCAAGGTGTGCCATCAAGGTGGGGAAACGACCCTTTTTCCCACAAGACCAAGGTGTATCATCAAGGTGGGGAAACAAGACCAAGGACTTTAATCTTTCTCTCTTAAGGTATATTTTCTACATGTGTTCCATACAATAACTATGAGTTTTATCATCACTGTATAAGGAAGGTCCAAACTAGATGACTTTATCCTTTGGTCCTCCACATTGCTCCTAATGGCTAGGTGCTAGTGACATCATCAAGGGGTGGCCAGTCCATTGAGAAACAACCTAGCAAAAATCATTCAGGAGGAGAGGACATCACACATCATCATCTTGGTTAACTGACCAAGATCCACTTGGTTACCTGACCAGGTATGTACCTATAGGAACTCCTTAGTCCCAGACCAGGGAGTCTCTGTCTTAACCTGTAGGATTTACTTGGTCCTTGTGACTAAGAAATTGTCTGGTCCCAGACCATAATACCCTAGAGACATATAGGGGCCCTAACCACATGTTAGGGACTTTGCCATGGCATCAACTTGCCTGGTCCCAGACCAAGAACCCAAGAGACCGCTGGGGGCCCTAGGGTACCTTTTAGGGACTTACTTTGCCTGGTTCACTGACCAGGAATCCTAGTTAATTGATTAGGGTACCATCCTCACTGAGAATGGGTATTGCAGCTGCACTATTTTTAACACCTCCTCTCAACAAGAGAGGCATTATCAACAACACTAGACACATCGATAATCTGTCTTCGTAACAAAACATACTGTACCATGTGCTTGACATAGCGATACCTCCTCTCTATGTGTTTTGACCTGTCTGTCATCAAATACATGATTTTTTGAGAGCTTCAAATAGCTCTAGATATCAACAAGAAGCACGAGCACATAGATCCACTTGGAAGTTGCAACTAACTTCCCTTGATAGCTGAGAATCACTTTCCATGTGTCATCCTTCCAAACCTGTTGTTTGGCTGCCTCCTCATAAGTGGAGGAATATGAATAAGTGAGATGGCTCACATTGGAGCATCCTTGAAGCCTTTCAATAGGCTTCTCAATGAGATCAACTGAAGGCTTCTTGGTCTTCTCCCTCTGCTTCTCTGAGCGAGATGTCTCATAAAATTCTATATCTAAGTCATTGGAAGACTCTCTGGAGTGATGGAAGATCACATCTCTACTTTCCTTTTCTGCTATCCCACTTTGTTGGAGATTGAAGAGCACAGTTGGCTCCCTCTTGATCTCTGAATCCTGACAGGGGTATAGAGCTTTAATTACATGTCTTGAAACCTTATAGAGGTCATTTTTACAGACTCCAATCACAACGGCTGAGCTCATATTTCCACCTTTAGGCGATACCAAAGCCTTTCCTTATGAGAAGGCTACAGAGAACCTCTTGTCTTCTAAAACTGTCACTGAAAGAACATTCTTCTTTAAACTAGGAACATAAAATTTCCTCAACATTAATCAACGTACCTGAATCTAATTGAAAGGCACTTGAACGAACTCCTTTAATTTCATAGGTACTTCCATCTCCTAGTTCCACTTTCTTATGGAACTTCTTGGCCTTGTAAACTGCAAGGGCTTTGTTGAATCCAATCATATGCTTGGTGGCTCCACTAGCTCTCCACCAAGAATCTGATAAGTTGGAGATGGAACCAAAGAGTGCTGAAGCCAAGTAGAATTCTTTTCCTTGATCTTGATCCTTGGTCTTAGTCCTTGATTTCTTTTGCCGAGGCTGTTCTTCTTCTGTAGTAGCTGAAGCATGATACTTCTTTCTATGCCAATTCTTGTTAGGTGGTTTCTTACAATCCCTTGCATAATGACCAAGCTGACTACAGTTATAACACCTAACCTTTGATTTATGTAAATGCTTACCTTGAGGTCCCTTACCATTGTCCTTGCGTCAAGGGAATCTTTTTCCTTTCTTTGTCTTGGTAGCTAGAGCATGATTCTTTTCAGTTGGAGGCCCAGATCTACTCTGGATCGGACCTTCTTCTAATAAATCATGGCATAAGCTATCAAAGTTTGGTTGGACCTCTCTTTCATTTACTGCTGCCAAAAATGTCTCCTAAGTCGTAGGAAGACCATCAAATACTGTCTGCACCAGATCATCATCTTCTACTTTATCTCCAATGGCCATGAGTTGATCTCTTATTTGAGAGATCTTGGAGAAGAAGGTAGCAATTGTCTCATCCTTCTCCATCTTAAGTGATTGAAGTTGTTTTTTCAAAGCCATTCTCTGAGTAGGGACTTTCTTCTCATAAAGTTTTGCTAGGGCATCAAAGTATTCTTTAACTGTCCTTAAGGGAGCTATTACAAGCATCAAGTTGTCTTTAACTGAGTCAAAGATGACTCTCTCTGCCTTGGCTTGCTTCTTTTTGAATGCTGCTCTTCCTTGAGATGTTGTGTGCTCTTCAACAACTCTAGGAACCAAGTCATCCAGATCACTCTCTTCTAGGATAGTTGGAACCCTGGACTTCAATGCATTAGAGCTTGAGGCTCCTTTAAGCCTATCTTTTGACTTGATTGAAGTAGAAGCCATCTTCAAACCCTAACAGTCAACTTGATGAATTTTGCTTAGTAATTCCTGCAACCAAGTTGATTTGAGCACAAACCCTTACCTTAGGATCTATGTAGATTCTATTGGCCTGCAAAACAGAGTTAGCTACACACCCTAAGCTTCGATACAATGTTGAATTTTGTGTTAGGTTAGGGTTGAGATAGAAAATTCAACAGATTTGTACTTTAATGCATAAAATAAAATCTAAATCAATGTTAGATATAGAACAATACAATTGTAATACAATTAAAACATAATTTTAATCTGTTTCAACTTTAACACTCGTCAATGATCACTATGTTAAAGTTGGTCCTTGAGATATCAATTGCAAGGTACAGGGAAATAAACAGTGACAACAGTACTATAAAAAATAAACTAGCAAACAACATCAATAAAGAAAAGAGGACAATGCTGGTTTAGATCTTCCTTATACTTAGATACCTTTTTGGATCAAAACTTGTCTCTGTAAAGACAAATCATTAAGTGAACAATGGACTTACCAGAGAGAGAGAGATGGGAGGTTACAGTAGTGTAAAGTGCAAACCTCAGATTGTTAATCAAACTGTCCAGAAATGGGAGGAAACTTTAAACCCTTGCCCAGATTGCAACAACACTCTCATGAAGGCAATGGCACCTTCTAAACAAATCCAAAAAAGTCATAGTTCAGTCTTAGCAGTCCAACAGGGTTCAAGACTTAGTCTTAGTAGTCAAATGAAGATCACAACCTAATTTAACAGCCCAAATAGTGTCACGGCCCAAGCCTTAGCAGTACACATAGATCACGACTCAATCTATAACAGTGTACAAGGTCACGGGCCAACCACAAAAAGGGTCACGGTTTAGGTTTGGCAGCCCAGAAAAGTCACGGTCCAAATTAGAACTCAACACAAAGGTCACGACCCAACATAAGGAGGTCATGGCTAGCATAAGGAGGTCACAACTTAGCTCTAGATAGCCCTAGTAGGTCACGACTCAGTTTAGGAGGAGTATTCAAGTCACGACCCAGCTCAACACAGATCACAACTTAGTTGAGGAGCAACACAAGTCACAGATCGGCCCAACAACATACAACTGGCCACGACCCTTGTCTAACAGCTAGCAGGAGGTCACGACTCAAGTTGGGCAGCCACACAAGGTCACGTCTCAAGTTGCTACGACCACAGAAGGTCACGACTCAAGTTGCTACAGCCACAGAAGGTCACGACTCAAGCTGGGAAACCACGTAAGGTCACGACACAAGCTGCTATAGCCACACAAGGTCACAACTCAAGTCCAAGAGCAACAAGAGAGTCATGATACACTCCAAGAGCAGCAGGAACCCTAGACGTCAAGCCAAAGTAGCAGTAAACCCTAGATGTTAAGCACCAACAAGCCCTTGGAACAGTCACCAAATTAGATCTCTAAAAATTTCTCTTGTCAAGACACACACTAAATGAAGATTAAGACTTAAATTTATAATCTTGACATGTCTTCTAGAAGGGTTACTTAACTACCTTGGCTTTTAGGAGATTTACCAATCATAACATAAAAATAAAATTAAGTTGACTTAGTAGGGTACCAATGGTCAAGTGGTCATACAAAAATAGAAAAAAGTTAAAACAATAAAAACAATAAAGTTAAGTCAACATAGCATAAAGGGTCAAGGTACCACAACCAAGATGGCGTTAGGACCAACAAGGAAACATAAGACCAAGAGTCAATAAGAGGGGTCACATCAAGGTGGGAAGACAACCCTTTCACCCACAAGACCAAAGTGTACCATCAAGGTGGGGAAACAAGCCTTTTTCCAACAAGACCAAGGTGTAACATCAAGGTGGTGAAACAAGACCAAGGATTTTAATCTTTCTCTCTCAAGGTATTTTATCCACATGTGTTCGATACAATAACTTTGAGTTTTATAATTGTCGTATAAGGAAGGTCCAAACTAGATGATGTGATCCTCTGGTCCTCCACATTGCTCCTAATGGTCAGGTGCTAGTGACTTCATCAAGGGGTGGCCAGTTCCTTTGAGAAACAACCTAGCAATAATCGTTTAGGAGAAGAGGACATCACACATCATTATCTTGGTCAACTCACCAAGATCCACCTGGTTAACTAACTAGGTATGTACCTGCAGGAACTGCTTGGTCCCAGACCAAGAATTTGCCTTGTCCCAAACCAGGAAGTCTCTGTCTCAACCTGCAGGATTTGCTTCCTCATGACCAAGAAACTGTCTAGTCCCAGACCAGAATACCCTAGAGACATATAGGGGCCCTAGCCACATGTTAGGGACTTTGCCATGGCATCAACCTGCTTGGTCCCAGACCAAGAACCCCAGGAGATTGTTGGGGGCCCTAGGGTACCTTCTAAGGACTTACTCTTCCTGGTTCACTGACCAAGAACCTAGTTAACTGACTAGGGTACCATCCTCAATGAGAATGGGTCTCACAAATGCACTATCTTTAACAACACTAGCAGAGCAGTTGTGTTGAATGAGAAATGAACAACGACAATAGATAGAGGAGGCTTTGCACGGGGATAGTCTTGGTCAATGCTAGGGATACTAGGGTTGACATTTACCCGTGTGCCACGAAAGGAAAAATGATTTTCAAGTGAGTTTTTGGTGTTTTTTTTAGCAAATTCGACTGATTTTATGGAGAAATAAACCATCTTAACGCTCACCGATCCAAAAAATTCGAGTTCACGATGTAGATCAAAGAATTCTATCGAATAAATTTGCCTAGCACAAAAAATGCTGAATTTTGATGTTCAAGGCGAAAATTTGCCGAACGCAGTGACTTTATGTGTAAATAATTATCGAAGTCTCCATTTACAAATTGATATAGTTATATAAAAATGGAAAGACACCTTTGCTATTTAATATTCATTCAACATTGAAGATTGCTAGACTTGTTTGTGATGTAAATAGTGTAAGATTCACTTTCAGCCACAACCAACCTTATATTGGAATCATTATCATATTTCTAGGTTTGGCTAATGCTGACCTTGTACATGTAGGCTCATAACCCTTCTCGAGGAAATTGCCTCATTTGTTGAGTTGTAAATTATAATTGATCATGTGTTTTTTTATTCTTAATAAAGTGATTTTCCCAAGGGGTATCTATCAAGTGTTGTTCATTCTTGTGCTTGGGTGAATTTCTCTCTCTAGCGCACTTGTTTTTGGGTTTACTCTCTCTCTAGGGTTGCACTCTTTGTTTGATTTCTCTTCAATTGCTGCCTTTCCCTATTGTTGGTTTGTTCTTCTCTTTATCGTGCAATTTGGGTTTATTTTGGTTCCATTTGATTCTCTTGCTATTTTTTGTGTATTTTAACATGGTATAAGATCAAATATCACAAGTTTATTAATGTCCAAGAAATTACCACAAATAGGTCAATGGGGCTGCTCAATACAAAGTGTTGATACAATGTGGGAGTGCTAAGTTCACTACTATGAAAATGCAAAAGAAGAAAAAAACTAATCTATAAGATCTAAAGCTTTAATGGCACCTAATGGAAAACTGTTACATTGCTCTAGAAGAGGGTAGAGAGAGAAGAGAAAAAGAGCCTCATGGCTCCAAGGGCCTACAGTATAAATATGGAGAGGGAGGGGGCTTGTCCTTCTCTAGAATATCCACTATCACTTGTGCAACTCTCCTACAATTGGTGTGGGTGTGAATCTCACTTACTCAATTCAACAACTAATCTAAATATTTTTGGCTAGTGGATTCGCTTAAGGATTCTCTGTGACTGCAAAACTAAGGTTTTTCTTATTCTAGGGTCTCCTAGGGTTTAACCCAATCATCTCTTTTTAGGGTTTCCTTGGAGTTAAGCCCTCCTTCAAGGCCAGTGCTCTCTTCTTTCCTTTGTTTTGTACCAAAATGTAATATCCCAAACACTGATATTCTACTGATACTGTGTATAATGCCGACTCGTATACTCAATCTTGTGCAAAAATATGAAATAATCGTGCATGCAAAAATGCCCTAAAATATAGCTGAATTAGGGCTAGGGTTTGCAGAAAGGAATTTAACACTTACCACTGATAATCAGGCCCGTGGTACTCTAGAGATAATACGCATGCATCAAAAGCTGAACTGATGAAGAACTAGTGCTCCCTTCCTCCGGTGTTACCGCCCAGTAGCATGAACCCCCTTTCTCAGCTAGATGCAACGTTTTTGGTGGAGGAGCTGTCTGATGAAGGTGAGATTTTGCCAGGATGAAGGTCTTCCCGTGCCAGAGAGAATGACTGGAGCATGCAGAGGTTCTGACCCCTCTAGGCAGGCTAGCGAATTGGTTCACTGGGTTAGCTGCTCAAGCCCCCAGCTACACGAAACTGATGAGAACTGCTCTGGATGAGCAAACTGGAAGTTGTTGATCACCCAATAGCGAAGGATGGTCTTGCCGATGAAGATGCTGCCAATATTTAGGAGATATATTGAGATCCAGAGGCCCAGCGAATTGGCAGGCTAGCGAATTGGTTCACTGGCTTAGCTGCTCAAGCCCCCAGCTACACGAAACTGATGAGAACTGCTCTGGATGAGCAAACTGGAAGTTGTTGATCACTCAATAGCGAAGGATGGTCTTGCCGATGAAGATGCTGCCAATATTTAGGAGATATATTGAGATCTAGAGGCCCAGCGAATGCTTTGGGGTTTTTCCAGCTAAAACCCCCAGCTGCACACATGTCCCTGCAAACAATCTTCTGATGGGTGCCAGATAATTGTATATGGATGAATAAGATGAAGAGCTGATGGTGGACCTGAATGGCCTACCCTGAAGGAGACTAGGGCAAATATCTCACTGCCGAACCCTTGTTAGCTGAAGACGCCGTCTTCAACCCTAACTGCTACGGCTGCACGCTGTGCAGCTACTCAAAAGTTCCCAAATCAACAATAACAATAATAGATAGTCTCTTTAGTCCAATAACCCTCTATATTGAGTCTCATGCGCTTTTAGGGTTTGCATGTCACTTTTAGGTTTATGCTTCACTTTTGCATGCATGCAATTCTAATTTGATGTTGACTTTTAAGCCTAAAGAAATAAGGCTTCTTTTATCTGATTGATGACTTTAACACTGAATGAATGTCCTGATCTGCTCTAAGTATCAAATGCCCTCAGTCAATTCCCTCTCATGCAGTACCTGCTCGAACCTATGGGAATTAAGTAGGTTAGCGGGTGTTTTGGGTGCTTAATTAGAGGGGGACATTACACAAAAGGTGGAGCATTGCCTTTTTTTTCTCTAGAAGTTGGGTACCTCTCTTTCTCTTGGGTCTATCAAGGTGAACTTCTAAAGATTTTATAGAGGCTTTTTTTTTGCGATGTTATTGAGCTTGATGGACTCATTTTACAATGCACATCTGGTTGTGCATTATTGATATGGGCCCTTCCCCTTTGATTATCTACAATGACACAAAGGAGAGAAAAATGATCATTGGTGATATTGATGATGTTCTTACTCATAGTCTACCAAGATCTTTTCCATTGTTTCTTAAAGGTGATTTGCCTAGAGATGGTTCTCAACATGTTTCAATGGATCTCTCTCTTTCACATTATGATGTTGGTCCATTTTGGATGCACTACTTTTGACAACTTTATTCTATGGGACATCTTCTGCCAATCTTTGTACCTTCAATAGACTGGCTTGTTTAAGTGGATCTTTGTACATTCACATTAGATATTGGTCCATTTTGGATGCACTACATTTGATAGCTCCATTCTCAGGGACAATTTGTGCCAATCTTTGTACCTTTAGCAGATCAACACATTTCAGTGGATCTCTCTCCTTCACGTTACAATGCTGTTCTTTCTCTTGATCCTACGAGTGTTTCCTCAAACACCTTTTACAAGGATGGGGCAGACGGAGTTTGATGAGGAGGAATTTAATAATGACTTGTCTGGGTCCCATCCTACATAAGTCTCTTCTTCAACACCTCTACAATGGCCATCTTCACTAGGTCATGGAATTGTACTAGTATGGAAGTTATGGCATTGAAGTGGGGTAATATTTGTAGTCTTCTATTAATGGCCCCTGTTCAACATTAAGGGGGGATGTGAATCTTATGATGTATTGTCTTCTCTCTGTGGCTCCTTGTTCAAATTACAGGGGTATGTGAAAAACAAGGATGTAATCTTCAGTTTTGGCCATAGCCAATCTTATATTGGGTTGGGTATTTATACACCCATTCTCATTTTTGACCTTGGCCGACCTTATGTTGAGTTGGGTACATCCACTCCAATTTGTACTCGCCATTTTTCTTTGTGCCCCTCTGTTCAACAGTCAACTTAAGGGGGGATGTTGAGAATGGTGTAAGTTTCACTCTCAGCCATGATTGACCTTGTGTAATCATTGTTATATTTCTAGGTTTGGCTAAGGATGACCATGTACATGTAGGTTCTTAACCCCTCTTGGGGAAAGCACCCTATCTCTTGAGTTGTCTATATATACCAAACTCTCATTTGTAATTGATCTTGTGATTCTTTTTCATTCTTAATAAAGTGATTTGCTTAAGGGCACCTATCAAGTGTTGTGATCTCTTGTGTTTGGGATATCTCTCTCCAGGGCACTTGTTTTTGCTTCACTCTCTCTCTCTCTCTCTCTAGGGTTATGTTCCTCTTGGTTGATATGTCTTCCAGTGTTGCACTGCCCTAGTGCTGATTTGTTCTTCTCATTATTGTAGAATTTGGGTTTGTCTTGGTTTCATTCGATTCTCTTGCTATTTCTTGTGAATCTCAACATTTCAAACTCGAGTTGCAAGCAGATTATAGATTGAAGGGATGGACTGTTAAACTTTACAGTTCATAGTAAGCATACTTGCACTTTTACAACTGTAGGTAAAATAAAACTAATTAACCTATCAAAACAGTGAATGAAGGAACACACTAGATCTACAAACACATCCAACCGAAAATTATGGCACCAAGCTAAAATTGCAGCAATCAACCACATTTATGTCTGTTAATTCAATACATAAATTACAGTAGCAATCAAGCTCACAGAAAACAACTTGAATGATAAACAGTGGGTGCCCTCTTTTTTTTATAGAATAAGAGGGGCTTACGATAGGCCTGGATTTCATGCAACAAGTTTGATATTGTCAAACCTTATTCCTAGTCACGTACACAAGTGTGCCAACTGTGCATGGTGCATGGAAACCTACCCAATTCTCACTAGAAAACAGTGAATGCTTGAAAGCAAGTGCTTCTCTCTTCTAGGAACCTTCAAGCTACCTAAGTATGGAATCAGTGCCTAATCCATGTGCTTTAGTTGAATTTGATAAAGCTGACTTAAAATAAGAAAAAACAATTTCTTATTTTGGAAATAATTAGTACTGGAAAATGTGTAAGGTCGGCACGCGTATGCTAAAGGCATGTGTCTCTACCTTTATCTACATAATTGCTGTGTGAGCCCCTATACACACTAGTTTGTGCAATCATCCCAATGCCTTCTTTTCTGTGCACAAGAACCAAGGCAAGGAAATCTTGACCTGTTGTGATGAGCTGCAATGAAGGAGAACATGGACTGAGCAACATGTATAACTTTAACACTTTCTCTTTGTGATGAAAGGGTTCTCTACCAAGCCAAGTCTCTCCCTCAACATTTCAAACTACCCCTTCGCTAGGGGCTTAGCCAAAATGTTTGTGACCTGCAGATTTGTAGGAACATACTCAAGAACATTGCTTCCTACTGAATTCTGTCTTTGAGGGAATGGTACCAGATATCTATGTGCTTGGAATGATCAGGAAATATTGGATTCTCAAAGTGTTTGATACAACTTTGATTGTCATGGTATATCACAGAGGACTCCAACATTTGATTTGTCTACTCCACTATCAACTTACGAAGCCATATGGCTTCATAAATAGCAAAGTTGGCAGCCGTATACTTTGATGTTGCTGAACTGATTGCAGCTGCCGCCTGCTTCCTGCTGAACCAGGATATCATGCTGGACCCCAAGTTGAAACAAAAACCTAAAGTGCTCTTCCTAGCACTAGTATCTCCTGCCCAGTTAGAATCAACAAAATCATGCAACATCAACTCACCATATCCCACATACTTCAAGCCATAATGAACTGTGCTCTTCAAGTATCAGAGCACATGCTTTGCAACAATCCAATGGATCTGCTTTGGTTCAACCATGCACTGGTTCATTGTAGTAAGTGCCAAACGGATATCAGGCTCAGTATTCACTAGATACATAAGGGAGCCAATCAACTGCTTATTCATTGAAGGATCTACCAAATTTGAATCTAAATCATCACATAACTTCAGACTTGAAACCATAGGAGTGGCCAAGGTTTGACAATCCAACATCTGAAATCTCTTTAGAATCTCTACTGTGTACTTCCCTTGTCCAAGGGAGGCCTCACTTGTACTCTACCAAATATCTAGACCCAGAAAGTAATGCTCAAAGTCAATGTCTCTCATATCAAATTCACCAGCTAGTTTCTTCTTACACCATGCAATGAGCTTCTCAAAACTTCTTGGAAGGATCATATCATCTGCATACAGGACCAAGACAGGCATAACAGATTTATCAAACAGATAATAAGGATTTAGGATTTGTTGTGGTCTTGTTGAAGCCCAAATTCAATAAGTACTTATCAATCCTTGAGTACCATGCATGTGGTGCTTGCTTCGATGCATAAAGGGCCTTCTTCACCCTGCACACATGGGTATCTCATCCATCCACCTCAAAAACTCTTGAATGGTTAGTGTACAGAAAACGAGTTGTTGATGCCTGGAAAATCCCAGATACCGACAGTAGGGATTCTCCTCAATAACCGTTCCCAATTAGATCGTTTATCGTTTGGTATGGGGAATCCGTCCAGTTAACGGTCTGACTACCGTAGAGTTAAGTAATGGTTTAAAATCTATTTTACCGGTTGCGGCCCGGTCCACCGTTTATGTGAGTTTTTTATGTTTTAGAAATGATATGCAAGTGCCTAAATTAAATGTAGATGATTAGGAAGCAAAGGGTTCACAATGTGATGCGTAGGTTCTTACCTCCCGTCTTATCTCCTTCCTAAATCATATAAAACAAATAACAGCTAAGCTAAACTAAATCTAATTTTAACTAACCTATCCCTAAGGAGTAAGATGATTATTTGTATGAGTAATGTATTGTATTTTATGCACACAGAATTTTACAGATAGCTGATATAATTCAGAATACATGGAACACAGCAGAAAGATTAACATAGAGATAGCTCATTGTTTATTAAAGCATTCATTACTCATTTGTTGCACAAGATTCACAACAAGGACATGAAATCATTCACGACTAAGAAATAGTTCAAAGTTAGAACGATCTCACAAATTTGCATAGTCAGCCAACATAGAAATAGTTCTATCTAGCCATCCACACAACATGCATTTGAAACTCAACAGCTCCTCCAGTAGTAAATTCGATCCTCTTTATTATAATCAGAAATAGTTCTTTTTACAATAAGTATTTCACATGAGAAAGCTAGAAAAGTCCCTTCTCTATTCGATTCTAACTATATTTATACATTTACACAATGACTCTTGGTTATCCTGCCCTTTGGGCTTCCTTTACATTTGGTTACACAAAGATTTGTCTTCTAGTGTGTCCACTTGTCAAAAACCAAATACATAAAGTATTACAATTATATTTTCCTGTGTACTTAGGACAAATGCTTAAGTGGGCCCAGTCAACTCAGTAATAAACTGTTTCCATGCCATAGCATCCGAAATAATGAACTCAAAATCTGCTGGCTCCAGGAATCTCACTGTGACCTCATGTTTGGAATCCTGATCCCTTATGTCAGCCATCCTTGCTGGGAGTATTCGAAGCTGAGCTGGTCTTCTAAAAGGCAGTTACTCACTGCAGCTTGAGCAATCACATTGTTAATCACCCTTTTATCTAAGTATTTTATCAACTGTATGCCAAGCTCATCCTCCTGAAATCTAGCATGTAATTGCTTCAAGTGTTCTTCATGAGGTGAAAGCTCGTCCAGCCTCCTCTTGGATGATTTCTGACATATGTTATGGGTTGTGAGCACTTTCTTAGAAAACTCCCTGCATTTGTCTATTGTCTTCTGGACTGCCTCTATCAATTTCTTAGCAGCACTATTGCTGAAACCTATCAGTTCATACTCAAGCTACAATCTTTCTGGAGCTTTGACTAGTGTGTTTTCCGGAGGTTCCTTGGTCGTTTTCAACCATGTTAATCATCCTTGAATGACTTCTACAACGTCTTGAGTTTTGTCTTTCAACTTTGTAGCCGTGGCTGAAATTTCCTGCAATCGATCTTCTACTTGTTTGACTTTGAAAACTTCACCTGCTATCTGAACTTGCATCTGATAGATCTTACTCCTGAGAAAAAGAGCATGCTTTGTCAGAGGTGTTATATCGGTATTTTGTTCATTTGCTGCCTTCAATAACCCCTCCAAAGAACTCTTCTGAGCTTCTAATCCCGCCACTTGGGCTTCATATTGTTCTGCTCGCTAATCAGCTGTAGACTTCTGTGCTTCTATCTCTGCAATTTTGTTTTCCAATTCCCCTTTCTTCCTACTAAGGTTCATGTTTGACAGCTTCAAAGTATCCCGCTCTTCTTCTAGAATTTGGTACTCTTGTTGAAGCTTTTCATAGTCTGAAAGAGTAGCTTCATACTTTCTGTTTGATTCTCTGCCTACTCTTTCTTCCTTCCTCAAGACCTCTTTCATCTCGGCCATTTTACCCTTACACTGCTCAAGGGTCCTTGTGAGCTTATCAATATTATGAGCATTTGCATATGCATTTGCAATGCCCATGGAGGCCAATTGCTTTGGATTATCCTCTACATTTCTCACTACTGTTCTTTTTGTCACTAATCGGGGGTTGGTTTCCCATCCTCAGAGTCTTCTTCGTTTTCTGCAACGTATCGACCACTTATAGCTCAAAAAATAACTTAAATCATAAAACCAACCCAAGGTGAATGGCGACCTACCTGGCAGACAACAGGCTGGACACGTAGTCGAAGACGCTCGGTGTGGACGCGCCACGTGAGCTCCACAGGTGTTCCCACCAATCACACGATCTCTCTTACGGGATAAATTGCCCTAACAACTTTTACTTACTGTAAAACAAAGAGAGGAACAATCCTTTTCCAACGACATATAAATAAGTACTCACGGGCAAAAAGCATTTAAGCTGGTAGGTAAAGCATTGAAATCGCACGCGCGAGGCAAAATGCCGTTGGTGCCAAAATGCTGCACGTCGGGTGAAAATAGATAAGTCAATATGGAAACAACCTCAACAACGGCGGCTCTAACGTCCCAATACAGCCGCTACTATCGGCTTGGAACCCGACAAAATGCCCGAATTCCCTTTTTGCGGCTCAACGGTCAAACAATATTGGAAGGAAAAAGCGAACGACAGCTGCCTTAGCGACTTCAAGACTCAAACTATTTCTGACAAAGCGGGGCTCATGAAGCTCGGGTCAATGACGAGGAAACTTCTTCGCCGTTGCGGCAACGAAAAGGAAAGATATGCGCTATGGTGGGTCTACAAAATCAGAATCCCGATACTAAACTTGCAAGTGTGTCCGTCGTTGCGGCCCAAACCTTATTAAACTTCCGCTGCCGCAGACAAACTGACCCGACGATGCTTAAGGAAAAGACAACTCCGCTGAAGTGGCTTCAAAAATCGAACGAGACGCGAACCAAAAGATCATCCGTCGTAGCGGGCTCGAAAATGAGAAACCATCTGCAATAGCGGAACAAAAACATCGGGAGTCTATCCGACATTCAAATTGAAGCTTCATCTGCCATTGTGGCTTGACCCTTGAGAAGCTTCTGCTGTGCAAGATGAAAGGCCAGCCGCTACAGCGGCTCAAAGGCTAAAACCCATCTGCTGTGCAAGATGAAAAGCAATCGGAAGCATTTCAGATATGCAAACCAAAAAATTCAGCCACTATTGTGGCACAAACCTGAGAACGCGTCCACCGTAGCGGCATGAAAACGAAAAGCTGTCTGCTGTAACGACTCTTAACTTGGAAAACCATCCCCCCTATAGCGGGTCAAAAGTAAACTTTCCCTCTTGGTAAAAAACCAAAAATCTTGAGACTTTCCTATCTAAAACCAAATCATAAATGCTGGATTTCAACCTTAAAGTGCTTTAAGAAGCAAAACTAGGATTTTAAAGGGGGTCCTAAAAAATGTAAAATATTTTGGGGAATAGTTGCAGCAGCAACACGAGTCTGTAGATCCATTTTGTATAAAGACCAACCAAAATTGATGCAAGAGACTGGTTTTGATGGAAGTGTACTTGGTTGGCACTTTGAGCAAAAGTCTCCTCATAGTCAACTTCCTATCTTTGGGAGAATCCTCTTTCTATGTTACCATCAACCATATACTTTACCTTGTACAACACCTGAATTCTATCACTGATTCAGGTTTTATAGCAATCTTTTAGACATCATTCTTCAGAATGGATTTATACTGCTTTGTTAGGGCATCTTGGCACACTTTCTTTGCAACTGCTTCTCATAATTGGAAGGATTAGAGTCAATGATAGAAAACATCAATGTAGGATAATTAGAAAAGTTCTTAGGTGCTCCTATGCTTCTTGCAAGGTATAGGTAAACCATCTCGTCTTCCTTGTTGAACTAGAAGGTAAAGTGGTCTTAGTTCCTTCACTAGAACCTTGCTGATCTTAATCTGATTTTTCCTTCCTTTTTAGATCAACACTTGGGACAGCGAGCTTTTCTCCCTCCTCAACCTTTGTACGAGGCCCTTAAGACTTAGAGGACCAGGCATACACATCAAATTTCACATCTCGGCTCACCATTTTCTTCCCTTGTGATGGAAGTTAGATTTGGTAAGTTTTGGAGGACTCATTGTAGCCAGCAAATAAACCCTTCAAGCTAGAAATTTCCATTTTAGTGTCCTCTCATCAAGAATACTAATGAATATACACAGAACAACCAAATACACGAAAGTGTGAAACTCGAGTTTCCTTACCAATAAAGGCTTTGTTTGGTATCTTATCCTTCAATACCTTGTGAGGACACTTGTTTAGAATGTATACATCTGTATTGCATGCTTTTTCCCAATGACACATGGATAGATCTAGATCGTGAATCATGGCCTTGGGTATTGTGGCAAATCTGTGCTCCTTTAGTAGATATGACAAGCTACAACAAATCCAGATTGTCATGGCTCCTATGTGTTGTAGAGGTGGGGTTGTAGGTGACAACCAACTATAGTGAAGCCTCAATAGAGGCATGATATTATTTTAGTCTGTGATAGGATTGCATGCATAACATGCTTGCACTAACCTAAGGAGCAGTGTTATCTTTAACATAGTTGCTATCTTATTGCATTGCTCCAGATTTAGTGACGTGTGCTTTTGGTAAGCTTTAGCCAATTGTTGCACTAGGTTTAGGTTTAGCTTTTTGCTATCATGATTTAGGCTTTGGATTCTTTATATAGGATAAATTTGCTTATATTGTGATTTTCCGGGAGTGGCTTTAGCATCCTCACTAATGTACTTAGTAGTGCCATTGACCTATTTGTGGTCGCTTGTTGGTGATTAATAAAAGTATATTATATTATCTTTATAGAGGTTTAGATTAAGCTTAGATTAGGTACTTTTTGCATGAGGACTATCTACTTTAGAGGGTTCAAATCTCAAGGAGGCATTCATGGTTACATGTGTGTAATTGTCTCCTTGAGGCACTCTAATCTAGGGAAGTTATTCACGGAGAGAAGGTGCACTTATCTAGGTTGTATTTAGGGTTCTAGTTTCCTAACATTGGGCACTTCACTTGGATTATGCACATTGTTTGTGAATCCCATCCTTAATCTAAAACTAATGGCGAGGTCTTCCACTGGGTCCATTGGGATAATTAGCATATTTGAGTTTTGATTTATAGTAGTAATTCTTCTTACCAATTTTTAATAGAAGATAGATGTAGTATTGAGAGTTTGCATATGAGTTTTTGTTGTCATATTTCTAGCAATATGTGTTTGTAGGTTAACCTAGTCAAGGGTTGCTATTTTGATTGAGGTTTTCAGTTTTAAGCTAAGTAGGTTTATGTTATTCTTTTTTAGTTTAGAATTTACTTACCATGGTTCAAAATTTAACATAGTATTAAAGGCATCAATCACAACAATATTTTTTGTGATAAAAGGAGGAGAGGAATCATTGTTGACCAAACAAAAAATCAACGATCTCAATTTCATAATCTTTCAAGATTGCCAAGGCTTTTCAATCATTTTAGTAATTATGAGCATATGTAAATCGATTGCTTTGCTCATGAAGAAGTGATAGAGAGAATGAAAACCTGATTGATTCATTTCGCCTTTCTGAGCTTCCAAAGGGTCACGATGGGTACAAGGGTCACATCCTTAGTATTTTGGGAGGCATTTCAATCCATGATATAAGTTATTTTTGAGCCTCGAAATACGCACAAGCCTCGAGATGGTTGTCGCTCCCATATCAGAGCATGTTCAATCATTTTAGTAATTATGAGCAGATGGAAATCGATTGCTTTGCTCATGTAGAAGTGATAGAGAGAATGAGAGAACACATGAAGACCTGATTGATTCATTCCTCCTTTATGAGCTCCCAAAGCGTCACGATGGGTATAGGGGTCACATCCTTAGTATTTTGGGCAGGCATTTTAATCCATGATATGAGTTATTTTTGAGCCCCGACATACGCACAAGCCTTGAGATGGGTGTCTCTCCCATATTAGAGCATGTTCACATTCATATATGGAACATGGTGTTGCTTATGAGAAAGATTCGTGGGACGGCTTCGATCAATTTGGTGCCAGAGCTCCAATGATTAGTGTGTGGGCATGTTATAGATTAAGGGTATGGCGCTTGAGTTTTCTCTAGAGATGGAGTGTGTTGTATGTGCCTAAGAGAGGTGATCCATATATATCTGTGAGAGGTAGATTTGGTTTGTTTTCGATTGATTTTTTAGTTGTAGGATGACATCTCTTAGTTTTAGAGAGTGCGATAGGCTAGATGGTGCTTCTAACTTTACACCCTATAAGTGTCGATTAGACATGCTCTTGGAGGAATTAGATTTGTGGGACTCTATCGAGAAGAAGGTTACAACGCTTACCGGTTTTGCTTTGTTGATCGAGCACAATGAGAATGTAGTCCAGGTGAGGCAAATTGTTCTTGATTCGAGTGATGTCAATTGCTTTAAGTGCCACAGGTTTAGTCACTATGCTTCTTAGTGTCCTATGAAGAAGGGGAGGGGTAAGAAGCAATGATAAAAGCAGTTTGTCGAGATTGTAGAAGCTTACACAGGTGTCGATGAGCTTGCGTCTAGAATGGAGACAACCTTTGCCAAGGTGTCTTATATTTTCACTAACCCTATTTTGGTGTTGGGCGGTATGTGGAAAGTGGGACTTCTAAATGCATGAAAACCAACATATCAACTTTCTTTAGAGTAGATGAATGACATTTCAACATGTAGGTGGAGCTTAGTGATGATGCTTAGTAATCAATGATTAGCATGAGTTTTATCTCATTTTACATGCCAACTAGAGAGGTTCTTGAGGTGCATGAGGTATTAGATGTTCCTAGTTTAACTAATCTTCCTTTGGTTTCTTATCTAATAGATCTAAAGTGTATGGCTACGTTTGATGATCAACAAGCGATCATTAGAAAACGTATCCCAGATCCTGGTTGAGTTTTGGTTGATGAATGAGAGTGGCCTTTATAGGTTGCTAACAAATCTTATGAATCATGGAGCTTTGGTGCATAACAATGACAATTTGTGTGAGCTTTGGCTCAAACGTTTAGGTCACTTGCATGGTGGTGGGATTGCCTGATTTCAAGATAGAGAGGATAGGGGTGTGCAAAGGATGTGCACTCAATAGGCATGCCAACATTTATTTCCTATACAATGAGCAAAGCGAGAGGGATTCTTGATTTGGTACATTTAGATGTGTGTCGATCCATGTCATCATCATTGTTGATAGGTAATATTTA
The DNA here is from genome assembly GCA_001517045.1 of Pseudotsuga menziesii. NCBI lineage: Eukaryota > Viridiplantae > Streptophyta > Pinopsida > Pinales > Pinaceae > Pseudotsuga > Pseudotsuga menziesii. Next base: position 1,029,729 of record LPNX010245296.1, read on the forward strand.
TTACGTTCCTTGCATTGATGATTCTTATAAGAAACCTAGATTTAATTTGGGAAGACAAAGGACGAGGCCTTTAGTAGGTTCCAATGGTTCGAAGCTCTTGTGGAGAACTAGTGAGGTAAGAAGATGAAGGCATTGGGATTTGATAATGGAGGGGAGTATACCTCCAAGGAGTTTGATTCATTTTGCAGAGTGGGAATTAAGAGGAAGTTGATACTGCCTTATAACCCATAGTAGAATGCGTTTACTGAAAGGAAGAATAGGTCCATTGTTGAGACAACAAATATTGTGGTTCATGACCTAGATTTTCTTATGTTCCTTTGGGCATTAGTATATGATGCAATTGTCAACATCTTGAACAAGGGACCTCATAGGATATTGAAGGATAAAACACTATAGGAAAGCTTTCATCAGTGAGAAACATTGGTTATTCACTTGTTCTATATATATATATTCATATTCTTAATGAGAAAAGAGCTGACTTGCAACCCTTTAGTTTGAAGGGTGTTCTTATTGGATACAATGAGTTCTCCATGACTTATTGTCTTATTCCATCATAATGGAAGATAGTAGTGAGCTAAGATGTGAAGCTTGATGAGGATGCATGGTCCTCAAGGTCTCAGGAGCCTCTAATAGAGTTTGAAGAGGGAGAAATACTTGTTGTTCCAAACAGTAATGACATAAATAAAAAAATTCAAGATTAGATCAACAAGGTTATGGAGGTGGAATCAATGCTTCAGTATCCTAGTTTAGCTAGGAAACCTAGGTGGCTTACCCAAACATTACAGGATGCACGAGAGGAAGTTGGAACTCCAAAGATGTATTTTAGGGTGAGTTATCCTCTTAAAGAGATTTCAAATTATGATGCATGGTGCTCTTCTATCGTTGATGCAAAGCCTTCTAGTTATGGAGAGTTAGTTGGTGAGTAGGTATGATAGGATGGCATTGTGTATAACTCCATTACGAAGAATGATGTTTGGGAGATTGTGCCCTTGGCTAATGGGGAAGTCATTGATTGTTTCTAGGTTGTTATACATGGTGTAACATGTGGCAGATGGCATCATAGAGAGGTACAAAGCTTGGTTTACAATGAGAGGATTCTCCTGGTGAGAGAGTTGACTATGAGGAGACTTTTGCTTTGATTGCCACGCTAACTCCAACATGTCTTTAGCAATTAGTTTTCTGGGTTGCCACATTGGTTCCAGTATGCCTTTATCATTATAGTTTTTGGGATGGATGTAAAGATAATGTTTCTTATTGGTCTGATGAAGGAGGAAGTATACATCGATTAGTCGAGAGGCTTTGAGGTGCATGGGTGAGAGACCTGTGTATGCATATTGAAGAAGGCTCTTAATGCGTTGAAGTAAGCATCGTGGGATTCGTACTCAAGGATCAATGAGTACCTTATAGGTTTAGGCTTCGCTAAAACCGTTGCAGATCCCAATCTTTATTATTTATTTGATAGCATTGATATGCTTGTTTTATTCTTGTATATAGATGATCTTATACTTACATGTAGTTTTAAGAAGCTCATAGCATGGTGCAAGATAGAGTTGGCGTGTGAGTTCGATATGAAGGATATTGGCCTTATGCATTATTTCTTGTATTTAGAGGTTTGGTAGAGCTCAAGTAAGGTCTTCCTTGAACATGGTAAGTATGCAATCGAGATTTTGAAGATATTTCAGATGATGGATTGTTAGTCGATGGCTATTAATATGTATTTGGTGAATACCTTACATGATATTTGTTTTGTAGTTAAAACTTGGAACCAATACATGGCTGAGCCAAGGTAGATTTGTTGGGTTATTGCAAAGCATGTGCTTTGATACTGGAAGGGAACAATGCATTATGGTTTGAGGTATGTGTGACATGGCGGTTGATGCTACATGGTTTTGTGGATTTTGTCTGAGTTAGAGATGTAGGTGGGAGGAAGAGTACTTTAGGGTTTTGTTTTAGTTTGGGTTCATATATGGTATCTTGATTTAACAGGAAGCAAGCAACAACGACACTTAGTTTGATAGAGATAGAATACATGACAATGAGTGCTACTAGTAGTGAAGCTTTCTGGTTTCACAAGTTGATTGTGGAGTTGATTGATTAAATGTTGGTGCCTATTGTGGTATATCGTGACAATCATAATTGAATCATACTCTCAAAATCATGTGCTTAATGATTGCTCCAAGCGCATCGATATATGTTACCATTTCCTCAGGGACAAAGTTTAAAAGGAGCAGTTGTATTGGAGTATGCTCCTTCACAATTTTAGGTTGTTGAGATAGAGATGAAATCCTCGGAAAAGGGGAATGTTGAGATGTTGAGGGAGGGACTTGGTTTGGGGGAGAAGACCTTCCTCACAAAGGAGTGTAAGTTTTTTCCCTTGTTGTTGTGGACATGCTCACTTTCAATAAATATTACAAACTACAACAATTCTATACCCTATCATGGCTCTTGTTGCATCGTAGAGGTGGTTGTAGGTGACAACACAACTCCATTCAAGCCTTAATGAAGGCAACGACAATCTTATAGATTGTGATATGAGTACATGCATGCACTAACCTTAAGAGCAAATATTATCTTTAGCATAACGACTATTTTAGTGTGTTGTTCCAATTTTAGATTCGTTGGGTTATTGCAAAGCATGTGCTTTGATACCTGAAGGGCACAATGCATTATGGTTTGAGGTATGTGTGACATGGCGGTTGATGCTACATGGTTTTGTGGATTTTGTCTGAGTAAGAGATGTAGGTGGGAGGAAGAGTACTTTAGGGTTTTGTTTTAGTTTGGGTTCATATATGGTATCTTGATTTAACAAGAAGCAAGCAACAACGACACTTAGTTTGATAGAGGTAGAATACATGACAATGAGTGCTACTAGTAGTGAAGCTTTCTGGTTTCACAAGTTGATTGTGGAGTTGATCGATTAAATGTTGGTGCCTATTATGGTATATTGTGACAATCATAATTGAATCATACTCTCAAAATCATGTGCTTAATGATTACTCCAAGCGCATCGATATATGTTACCATTTCCTCAGGGACAAAGTTCAAAAGGAGCAATTGTATTGGAGTATGCTCCTTTACAATTTCAGGTTGTTGAGATAGAGATGAAACCCTCGGAAAAGGGGAATGTTGAGATTTTGAGGGAGGGACTTGGTTTGGGGGAGAAGACCTTCCTTACAAAGGAGTGTAAGTTTTTTCCCTTGTTGTTGTGGATATGCTCACCTTCAATAAATATTACAAACTACAACAATTCTATACCCTATCATGGCTCTTGTTGCATCGTAGAGGTGGTTGTAGGTGACAACACAACTCCATTCAAGCCTTAATGAAGGCAACGACAATCTTATAGATTGTGATATGAGTGCATGCGTGCACTAACCTTAGGAGCAAATATTATCTTTAGCATAACGACTATTTTAGTGTGTTGTTCCAATTTTAGCATTGTGCTTTTGTTAAGCTTTAGTTGATTGCTTTTCTAGATTTATATTATACTTAAATTAGGTGTTTTTTGCATGAAGATTAGTCATGTAGTGAAGGCACACATATTTATGTTGTTTTTAGGGTTAGGGTTTTAGTTTCCTAACTTGGGCGCTCCACTCAGATGGTGCATTTCGTTTGTAAACCTTCGCCTTCTTCATCTATAAAAGAATGGTGAGGCCTTCTATTGTGATAGTTAGCGAGGTTTAAGCTATTCTTTCAGAGTGCAAAATCTACTTACCGTGCTTTAAAATTAACAATTGTCTCTATGATATGATGGAATTGTTCTTCTTCTTTGCAACCCCATTCCGCTGAGGATTGTAAGGCATTGTCAACTCCCTTTTAATCCCTGCTTTCCTGCAAAAAGCATCAAAGCTCTTGAAGGTGTTCTCCTATTGTAAGACCTCAACACCTTAATTTTCCTACCTATTTGATTCTCCACAAGAGCTTTTATTTCTTGGAACTTACCAACAACTTCATCCTCGATCTTCATATAGTAAATCTAGGGTTTTCTAGAGGAATAATTGGTCAAATTTTTGAGCTAGAGAGATTTAGGTAGTCCATGTCACTTGGTAAATCTAGAGAACAATTTCTTAAAATGTAGTCCATATCACTTATAACAATTTTTTAAAATATGTCATACAAGATTTGAGGTTGTTGTCTTCTAAGCCCCGAACTTCACTTCTGATTCTCTGAGCAAAGAAAACCATCAAAGTGATTGCCAATCAATGCTAAGGCTTAAGCTCATTTCCCAAGCAGGCTGCTCATAACTTGAATAGTTGAGAGGTAACATTCCAGGCTTGCCAATTTTGTTCAACACTAGTAATATAATCATAAAGCTTTTGCAAGAAAATATTACTTTTTTGGTATCATTTAACCAAGTGCATCTCTCAAACATATTTTCATTTTTGTTGTTATGGATGATCCTCACCTCAATTGCTTTCCACAATGTCGATGACTTCATCTTAGGTCTGGAGATGAGGTATAATATTTCCTTCCTTCCCGTAGACATTTGTTTGGCACTATTTATGTCAATCCTTTTTTGGCCCGTTGTTAGGCTGAAATAAATTTTTATTTACGAAGTTTGAACTAAACTCCGAGACTTTGCATTGTATAGGATTCAACATGCGACATAGAATACATTGAACACATCTGACAGTTCTGTTAGGAATCAATATTTACATTGTGAATGGTATTTGGATCCTAATAATTGAGTTTCCTTGCTACTTAATAATAATAATAATGTCTAATTTAAGGCCACAACCTAGTCAGATGCCAAATTGACGTATGAGACCCCCTTGTTCGTAAGACAAGGGAACCCCTCCAGGCAACCATTTCACTGCTTAGTATTGTTGATTTTTCCTGAGCAGCATCGAGAGCTATTCTCTTAGGAGAGTGGGGACATTTGGTTAGGGACCAAGATGTGGAACCAGTCTAGCACTGGGGGACTCGGCCTAGCGCTGAGTGACCATTCTGTTGAATGGAGACATCTGGTCAGGAATCAGATGTGGAACCATGATAGCACTAGGGGACTCAACCTAGAACTGACTGACCATTATGTTGAATGGAGACATCGGGTCAAGGACCAGGATGTGGAACCAGTCTAGCACTGGGGGACTCAACCTAGCACTGAGTGACCATTCCGTTGAATGGAGACATCTGGTCAGGGACCAGGATGTGGAACCAGTCCAGCACTGGGGGACTCAGCCTAGAACTGAGTGACCATTCTGCCTAGAACTGAGTGACCATTCTGTTGAATGGAGACATGTGGTCAGGGACCGGGATGTGGAACCAGTCCAGCACTGGGGGTCTCAGCTTAGAGTTGAGTGACCATTCTATTGAATGGAGACATCTGGTCAAGGACCAGGATGTGGAACCAGTCCAACACTGGGGGACTCAGCCTAGAGCTGAGTGGCCATTCTTTGAATGGAGGCACCTGGTCAGTTACCCGGAATTTAACCTAGTTCGGGACTAGGGACTCAGCCTAGGGTTGAGGGCCATTCTCCAGGAGAATGGAGGCGCTTGGTTTGTTACCAAGTATTTGACCTTGGGTCAGATTATGCAGCCTATGGCTAAGGCACCTGGTCTGTTACCAGGATATCACTATCAGCCCCAGACCGGGTATGGGCATGTGAGACACTCTGACCCTTGATCTGTGGGCTTTGTGAAGTTGAGGCACCTGGTCTGTTACCAGGATATCACTATAAGCCCCAGACCGGGTCTGGGCATGTGAGACACTTTGACCCTTGATCTGTGGGCTTTGTGATCTTCTCCAAGGCTTAGCTACCCTTGGTTAAGACACCTAATACCCGATCTTGGTGTCACATAGAGTGTGAGATAAAAGCATTAGTAATTCTCTCTGTTTATGATGATGTACTTTGAGTGGGGATGAAGGACCACCTTGAACACTTGTTTTGACCACATGGCAATTGAAGAAGGCTAAAGCAAAAGTCAAAAATACATAAGGACCCTTAGTACCACTAAGGAGTCAAAGTGAAAGTGCAAAAAGACCTTTAGTACCACTAAAGGTAAAAGTGAAAAAGATAAAAGAATAAAATAATATTATTTTGTTCTTTTAAGTTTTGGTCCACTTACAGGTGATTCAAAGGATATAAAAGAAGATCAATCCATTTCATTTTTGATATATACACTTGCTCATCATCAAGCTACTCCAAAGAGTTTTTCGCTGGTACTTGAAGGAGAGAAGATTTCTGATATTGGTTTATGCCAAATTGACGTATGAGACCCCCTTGTTCATAAGACAAGGGAACCCCTCTAGGCAACGATTTGACTGCTTAGTATTGTTGATTTTTCCTGTGCAGCATCGAGAGCTATTCTCTTAGGAGAATGGGGACATCTGGTTAGGGACCAGGATGTGGAACTAGTCTAGCACTGGGGGACTCGGCCTAGAGCTGAGTGACCATTCTGTTGAATGAAAACATTTGGTCAGGAATCGGATGTGGAACCATACTAGCACTAGGGGACTCAACCTAGAATTGACTGACTATTATGTTGAATGGAGACATCTGGTCAAGGACCAGGATGTGGAACCGGTCTAGCACTGGGGGACTCAACCTAGCATTGATTGACCATTCCGTTGAATGGAGACATCTGGTCAGGGACCAGGATGTGGAACGAGTCCAGCACTGGGGGACTCAGCCTAGAACTGAGTGACCATTCTGTTGAATGGAGACATCTGGTCAGGGAATAGGATGTGGAACTAGTCCAGCACTGGGGGACTCAGCCTAGAGCTGAGTGACCATTCTGTTGAATGGAGACATCTGGTCAAGGACCAGGATGTGGAACCAGTCCAACACTGGGGGACTCAGCTGGCCATTCTTTGAATGGAGGCACCTGGTTAATTACTCGAAATTTAACCTAGTCTGAGACTAGGGACTCAGCCTAGGGTTGAGGGCCATTCTCCAGGAGAATGGAGGCGCTTGGTTTGTTACCAAGTATTTGACCTTAGGTCAAATTATGCAGCCTATGGCTGAGGCACCTGGTTTGTTACCAGGATATCACTATAAGCCCCAAACCGGGTTTGGGCATGTGAGACACTCTGACCTTTGTTCTGTGGGCTTTGTGATCTTCTCCAAGGCTTAGCTACCCTTGGTTAAGACACCTAATACCCGATCTTGGTGTCACATAGAGTGTGAGATAAAAGCATTAGCAATTCTCTTTGTTTATGATGATGTACTTTGAGTGGGGATGAAGGACCACCTTGACCACTTGTTTTGACCACATGGCACTTGAAGAAGGCTAAAGCAAAAGTAAAAAATATATAAGGACCCTTGGTACCACTAAGGAGTCAAAGTGAAAGTGCAAAAAGACCTTTAGTACCACTAAAGGTAAAAGTAAAAAAGATAAAAGAATAAAAGAATATTATATTGTTCTTTTAAGTTTTGGTCCACTTACAGGTGATTCAAAGGATATAAAAGATCAATCCATTCCATTTTTGATATACACGCTCATCATCAAGCTGCTCCAAAGAGGTTTTTGTTGGTACTTGAAGGAGAGAAGATTTTTGATATTGCTTTATGCCCTAGCATGGAGGTTTCTAGCTAGGGCATTATCATCACTTCTTTCCTACCCTAATCTGCTAGGGTATTCTAAGTTCTTCCTCTCTTCACAGCTAGTAAGAACAAGGGCTAGGGTTTCACCCTAGACTTACTTCTACTCACGGGCAGGGCTAGGGTTTCACCCTAGACTTACTTCTACTGACGGGCAGTCTGGTTATTTCCCGGGCAGCCCATTCTCAACTTGGGCATCTGTATAAGGCTCCGGGCAGCCACTAAAGAATTTCGGGCAGCCTCTCTTCACCTACGGGCAACTACATTTGTCCATGGGTAGTATCCTACTACCCTTGGGAAGCTTGGATACCTTCACGGGCTGCCTTTTTCTGCTCCGGGCAGCCCTCATTTGGTTGCCCCTCATCTCAGGTAGCTCCAAATTGCCATAGAAGGTTCAGGCAGACCTGGGCTAGCTTCCGGGCATCTATTCACAGATCTAGGCAGTCAATTCTGGGTACGGGCAGGCTGCTGCAGACTTCGGGCAGCAGCAGCAGTGTACAAGCAACCAAGTCCAGGCTCGGGCAGGCACACAGGTACAGACTCAGGCAGGGTTTGGGCAGGCAACAGAGGCTCAGGCAGGTCTTCTGGAAAGTTCGGGTAGGCAGCAATAGATCTGTATGGATCCGGGCAGCAAGGAAATCATCTCAGCTAAGTCACCTGACATGGGGACACGGGACATGAAGGACACGAAAATACGAGAGTCCGACACAGACACGGTGACCCTCGGAATCAGGACACGTAGGATACTTTTTATATACATATATATATATTTTTAAAATATATATTAAAATTTAAAAATATAGACATATAGATCCAAAAATATTTAGAAACTAGAACATTTACAAATATTCAATAGAAATTAGAATAAAAACACATTAATGATTAGTAATTACACATTTGTCATTCACAAGTCACGATTCACAACACATTTGTCATTCACAAATCACAATGAATTATGAGACACATAGATGCATGTCGGAACCATATTTCTCATTAAGTCATCAAAATCAAAATGTATACAATGTACATATATGTCGGAATGCCACTGGGCATTGG
>LPNX010245296.1:1039325-1089968 GCA_001517045.1 Pseudotsuga menziesii
TTCCATCCATCAGAAACAATACTCACTCCAGATGAGGGCCATGTTGCTCTAATTGGCTCAAGGATTTTATCTACCTCCTTCTTTGCTTCAACCAACAATGTGGTTCTAAGCTTCTCTTAACCAAGAGGCACATAACCACTTGGAGCTCGTTCCAAGATAGTTCGAACCATCTCAAAATACAATGGTGACCGTGCAACATTGAATGAGATGAAGTTGAGGTAGAAGAAAAATGCAATGGTAAGGTCTACCTCTTCTCGTGCCTCTTGTTGGAAAATCCTATCCATTGGACCACCTATAGATTGCCTCTTTCTTGTTTGATAAGTATCTCCAGGCCCATGAATGCTAGGTGGAAATGGAGTCTTGGTGCTAGAGGACTTCCTCAAAAATGGAAGAGGATCATCCTCTTTTTTCTTGCTTGCTGCTGCCACCTTCCCTAAGCCAACATTATCCTCTCTTTCCATATCCCTCCTTTGGTTAGCAGTCACCGCTTTGCATGAAGAAATCCCACAAGAAGGAAGGGCCAACAAATGGCCCTTAACCCGGAAATATGTGCTCATGAACTCATGGTTGCAAAAATTGCATCTCCAATACACATTGCCTCCCCCACCAAGGTTTGCCCCGAGCCCATCTTTCCTTGTCACATACTTCCACAAAGGGTATTTTTTTTTTTGGCTTGTTGTCTTGCTAAAACAGGGTTATATGGAGCATGAGCTCCACTAGCAGCCGATGGAGCATTTGACGGAGGAGGAGAACCGGTTGTGCTTGGTGGAATAGGAGGGGAGGCCCTAGATGGTGCATTTCTCCCTTTCCTTTGACCCCTACCTCCTGCCTTAGCTGATTGAGACATTCCTTTTCTTGTGTGATGGTAGAGCTTGCAATGCTCTCCACAAATCCACCGGACTGCACTTGGAACCGCTTGGAAACAATGGATAGCCTTCAAATCTCCTTCAAAACTCCTTCACCTGCACATAAAACTCACTCTCAATCAATTGCTTCCTTTCAAATGACAAAATAAAAGACAAAAAATTGAATTTAAGCAAACCTGGCTGTCTTTTTCTGCCGGTCACGTGTCCTGTTTTCGGGACACACGTAATTTTCGTGTCCGATTCGATTCATTTTTGTGTCCGGTTTTAGGATTCGATTGGAAGTCGAATCGGGCTCGTGTCGGACTCGAATCGCGTCCAATTCGATCCCCACGGGACACAAGGGGCCTAGAGGACAAATCCGGTTTCATAGCATCTCAGGCAGCAGATCTGAGATTCCGGGCAGTAGTGAAGAATTAGGGCAGAAAGCCCTAATCTGGTTTTGTTGTGAAATTCATTATTGTGGATTTTTATTTGTTGTACAAACCCATTAGGGTTTGAGATTTTCTTGAAGACTCAGTCATCTCAATTTAAGAGATGAATCACTAATGCTTTTTGGGTTTTTGTCCTTTAAAGGTTTCCCTATGAAAAACCACTGTGTTCAATGTGTGTGATGTGTTGATGTTTCTACTGCACTTGTCTTTTGTTATCTGATAGTCTACAAAATTTTAAAATATTCATGCTAATGCTAAAATTCAACAAGTATAATGGAGTTATACATGCCCTACCCCTGTCTGGATTTAAACTTGTGATCTCCAAGGATGAGTTACATGATGTTCCATGTCCGAGGCTTAGAAATAAACTTAAAATAGATCTTGAATATTCAATATACAAAAGACCGATGCTTGGAATCCAATGTAAATTTGATTATAGTCCACCTTTTTACTTATCTTGAACCCGTACAAAGGGATTGTGACTCGTCATTACCAATATGTGTCGATATACAGTGAGCATCTGCATGGTTCAGTTCAAGCCTCGGGTGTTCTTTGTGTACTGCACATTTTTCAGTGTTTGGATTTGATGTGTTAGATTTTGTAACTCGGACAGGTACTTCTAGGTGGGGGTGTCTAGCACATAGAAGTGGTCTGAGAAAAGTAACTCTCTAGTCATGTCCTGTATAGGTGTCTTATAATACTTTATAGTCCATGGTATTGGAGGAACCATGGTATTATGTGTCCCATGGCACTGGGTGTCCCATGGTATTTCCCATGGTATTTACATAGAGTGAATATTATAAAAGAGTCTATGGAGAGTTGTATAGACGCATAGTCAGGATTGAGTCATATCTCTTTTGGTGGTCATTGTCAGTGTGAGTAATATCGTTGATAGTGAGTGATCAATGAGTGATCAGATCTGAGAGAGGTATTCTCTCAAAGGCTTGGGAGTGAGGGATTCATTCAAGCTAGGGTTTGTTGATATTGTCGAGGGTTTGGGCATAGTTGCAACAAGGGAGAGTCAGGAGTTGACTGAGATCCGGTGTGTCATATTGAGAAGCCTGGTGTTGTAAGTGTTGGTTAACAAATCTGCAATAAAGACAAAATGTTTGCTGGTTTTCCCAATTGGGGTTTCCAGGGTACTTCTTGTGTTTGGTTTTCTCTGTATTGTTGAGTTTCAGTGTGTTATTAATTAATAATTAACAAGTTAATTATTCGAGATTATAACCAGATCCGGCTTCGTAAATTTCACATGATAATGAGACATTAATGATGGAACATTGGCTCAAGTGTTGGAGGAAATATTAAAACAGTCTTGAAAATGCCTGTTCAAATATCAGGCCAATTGGACATGCTAAGAATAACATGGCAGTTTATCACAAGTGTTGTTAAGATTTCTATGAAATTTGAGTATCTATGATTGCCAGTGGAGTGTGGGGGTTGTTAGTTACTCAATACTTTTCCAAATCATCAAGGATAGACCAAATTTACTGAGGCTCAGTTGTTCCTATGCTGTTGGGAGGCAGGGAGCAGGAGCGGAGCGAAAAATGAAATTTTCAAAAGCTCCAGTTTCGGATTTTTATATAGTATGTATTTTAATATATTTTGATGGATTTATATCTAAAAACCATTTAGGATCTTGAATTAGCTATTGAAAACATGGATTAAACTATAGAGCATTAATCATCTAGTAGTTATAACTTATAACATTGTCATCAAATGACCAAACCATAACAGCTTTTATAGGAGCTTGGCAAAGAAGGAAGGTACCATAGCATTGTCATCAAATGATCAACCTAGTAGAGGAGAGGTAGGGAGCGACTTGGGAGCATGCTCCCTAAATTGGGAGTGTTTTGGGAGCGAGCTTCCAAAGGGAGCAAGCTTTGGGCGCAGGAGCGAGGGGGTGGGGGGTGCTCCCACGCAGCAGAGGGTTGTTTCTTCCAGGCTAATATGATTTCTGCTTGGGAGACATCTGGCATTAGATCTGTCAAAACTACCATACTATTATACTTTGTTTTGTAGCTACGATTCTAGTGGCTTGTACTAGGGTTTCTGCAGCAGCTTTCCATCCTTGGAATTTGTTGACTTCATTTGGCATGATTAATGGCTTGAAGTTTGAATGGAATAACGACTCGATATCTTTTAAAATTAATGCNGTTCTGCAGCAGCTTTCCATCCTTGGAATTTGTTGACTTCATTTGGCATGATTAATGGCTTGAAGTTTGAATGGAATAACGACTCGATATCTTTTAAAATTAATGCCAGATAGAGGTCCCCAAGTTTTAATGCAATGTAATCTCCGGTAACACTTTTAAGCTAGAACATGACAGGCTCAAATTGAGACTGAATTAGATAGAAAGGATAAGCATTTCAGTTGGAATGATATTTCTTCCAAATTTTTTTAACCTTACTGGATAAAAGCTTAAATGAGAAACCACTTTCGGAAAATCAGTGTTCAAAAAGTCAAGGAAGATGAAATAAAAATGATGCTACTGTGAAAATAGAATGGAATTGCATTTCTGATGTCTATTCAGAGAGAATTAAAGGCATCTCTGTTCAGAATATAAATTTGACATTTTTCATGCAAGGATTCCTCCACTGAACTATAAACTTTTGAATATGATTCCCTTTTAGGTGTTAGTATTGGAATGTCATCAGTGAATGATCAAGTGGCATAATTTGGTACTATTTTTTCTTCTATGCTGCATTTAGAAATATGTTTCTATGGGGTTGATTTTCAGAATAAATGATTTTTGATTTTCATATTCAGTACTAAAATACATCAATTTTATGATCCTGTCTCTCTTTACTGGCTTTAATCTATAATTTGTCTTGTTCATAGATGATTTCTTCCCTTTCCTTAGATTCACAAAACAAATTGTAATTCATTATATGACGAAGTTTGATGACAGTTCATGCTATAAATTTTCAAAACATTAAATTCGTATGTATAGTTTGGCTTCTTTTAAAGGGACCATTTGTTTTGGAAATTGGATAGACTAGATTGATTGCTAATTTAGTGATGAAGTGTATTTGCTGAACAGTATCCTTAAGAGATTTAGTAAGACCTTTTAAATTTTAAAAAGCAACCTTCAAAATGCTTCCTTATTGCAGCGAACTTCTAGAATAGTTAATTTCAACTTTAGTTCTTTATCTTGTGACCAAGTTAAGTATCAGTGGTTGCTTTCAAATTTATAATCAACACATGTTTCTACACATCTTCTGTAATGATTTGTTCTCTTGACCTTCTACTCACTTAAGATACTACATAATATTTTAATGTTTTGATAACACTTGAAAATTAAATTATCAGTTACTGTGCAGCCATTTTCTATCATGGGTTTTTTCTTGATTACTGGATTGCAAAGTGTAACATACAACCAAGAAAGCAATTATGCAGAGGGTGGTTTGCCAAGTCTGATCCTGTGGTTGGTTCTTTTATGCTCTCAGTCACAAGCCTTGGTGCTAAACAACCCTGTGAACCCAACAGCCAAAGCAATCCCCAAAAATTGAAAACAATGACGCAGTTTCAACCAAAATCTGACATTCAGAAGTCCATAATTCCTGCCCTAAAAGAAAGGAGAATAAGGAGTACTGGCTGAGGCATTTGGAATACACTCCCCAAAAAATGTAGAAACATATTTTGGCTGTAACTAGTTCAAACCCACTTAGTGACCTTACAGTCTTTAGAGGTTACTACAGTTGACATTTCTCTGGCTGTGCAGGGACAAGTCATACATAGATTTCACTTGTTGTGGGATTTCCCACACATCACGCAGAAGATCCTGTTGTTGCTGAGGTTGATTTTCCACCCATGTTTATACCTTGGCCCTGAGTTTGTAAGCTTTACTGGATCTGCAGAACCATAGATAGTGACCAGGCGCTGCAATTTGTTTTCATAGCTTTCATGAGAGCATCAAATGCTCGTGGAAGCTACAAATATGTTGTAGGGCATTGCGGTGAGTGTCTGTCTTGGATGGTGCAGATCCTTGACTCATTTCTTTGGCTATACAATATCACCTCCAGTGGCAGATGAAATCCCAATTACACCCATCAAACAGATATTGAGCTGTTTGCCATCTATTGCTGAATGAAATTTCTCATCTTCTATCCATGTCGGGGCAGAGTAATTTGCAAGACCTCACTAGCTACAGTGATAACATTTCAGCCCTGAGCTTTGCCCGCTTAAAAAAATAAATTGGAAGAAATTTAATCAACTGGCATCTTTACAGTCTGGCTATGATTCTTACCATGCAATCATTGGAAATACAGCTATTTTAAGGGCTGCATTCTTTAAAGCCAATCAAAATGAGACATTTACATCCTTCTCACCAGCAGAAATCTGTTGTAGATTTGGGCACTACATATATCTTGGTTAATGCCAAGCATTCCCCCAAATACTCTCTTCACTTCATCCATGGAGGTAGTAATTTTTCAGATGTACTGTAGAGCCACACAACTTGCCTCCCATCAGCCACCCAATTGTGTACCTCAAGCAGGCAAAACTGTAGGGTTGCAGTTTCTGACCCTTAAGATTCAAGTCTCTTTGGGTGTGGTTTTCTTTTTATATGTTGCTGAAATCAAGCAACATTCCCTTACCTTGTGTAGATTTCCTTTTTGTATGTTCTTTGGATTAATAATTTACAATTGATAAACCTATTTTTCATATTTATTCTAGCTGTCAGATTTTCCTAGTTTCTTGAACAAATAATGAAGTGAATGCATATGTAATTTTTAGCTTTAGGATTTACTGGGCATCATGTTCTTGTAAGGTTTGTATAAATAAATTACCAGAACAGCAGTCCTACCGGGAAGTATGACCAAATTTCAAGTAGTCATCATATATGTGATTTTATTTGATGTCTTTCTTCTCGAGCAAAGTGAAGAGATATTGGCGAACATTCATTGCTCGTTTGAAGAGCAAAAATTCTGTTTTTCTTGAATGTTAAGAATTAGTACAGGAATATACGCATACTGCAAAATCAGGATTTCAATGTGAGCAGCTGAACCATCAAAATATTGACAAGACAGCCAAAACCTCGTGGAGCCTGTTCACATTCCAAACCAAACACCAGCATAACTAATTTGATACTTTGGCCTCCTACTTCAAATGATTATATAGCAGAGACATCCCATTAAAAACCTATTCAGGTGACTGAGTGGCCAAGACATAAGAAAGTGACAATGATTGGGGATAAGATCCAAGGCAAATTGAGGATTGCCCTTTTGAGTTGCATGCAATTACGAGGATGATGTTGAATAGAGAGATTTGTATTAGGTACAAGGATAACTGATTATAGCTGCTATCAACATAGAAATTCTTAGAGAGAATTAAAAAATGATGCTTCCCTCTAGTGAGGCAAGACAATTGCCAAAAATGGAAAGATGATATCTTTAAGGTCAAAGGATATATTAGCTTGTAACTTGCAATCATATTGTCAATAGAGTTAAAAAGGGGAAAGCAGCAATGTTCTTTATGAGTAGGACAAAGATATCCAAGTGTTGAAGCTTTGCAATTGAGTTGAGCAAGGAAAAACTCATGTAATCTTGTACAAATTGTAATAAAAAAGGGCTACCTCTAGGGGCTCAGATTCTTCTAGTGTTAGTTGAGCAAGGGAATGTAATGTCCCAATTTCGACTCTTCGAATGTCTTAAATCATATTATGTAAAATGATGTCAATAAGTTAGGACAGATTCCTATTGCGAAGCTCAAGGCCAAAGCTCGATTAGTAAGTGACTAGGAATTTGTGATAGCACTATCCATATATGGGCCATGTGGCTTATCACCATGATGTAAAACTATGTAAATATTACGTTAGAATAATAAAAAAATAGGCAAAGATGGCTATGTAAATAGCACTAGAGGGGCTATGATTCCATTAGAGGGGAAGAAGAAAGGGGGCTTATATCATTGAATGCATGTGTGAGGTTGGTGGGAAAGTCTTGTCATATGGTTATGGAAGCATGGGATGGATATACTTCTCGTGACAATTGTAAGAGTTGTTTATTCCATGGATAGAGGTAATGTTAGTTGTCGTTTCACCGTTCCTCTCATCTCCATTTGACTACTCTTTATCTAACAAAATACTAGGAGCTTACTAGTACAAAAGAAAATCCACTAGTTCACACACTGTAAATTTCATGTTTTTTTCATATTGTGCTCCTTGGATCCTTGATAAGCCATTATTTAGTTCTACAAGAAATTCTTTAAAAGCATACAACAGGTTGGACTCTTTCTGCACACACTGAATAATGCAGAGCATCGACAACCTGACGATGTAATTATGAAGCATCATTTCAAATACCTTTCTCAAACAAAGCAATGTAAGGGATGGGTACTATGAGGGATTGTTGAATAGAGAAAGGGTAGGCCTTTGTTGTGTTGTGTGGGGCAACAATGTAAGAGAATCCCATGGCAATGATGGTTGAATGGGATGCCTATAGTGCTTTGCAGTGAGTATGTAGGCTAAACATGAGGGCAAATGTGTTGGGCTGAGAAAGTGAAGCCTGCAGTTGTTTTCTACACCTTGGGCCTTATAACTTGACTTAGGGGTGGTGTTTGTATTGGATACCTATGGTTGGGTGGAAAATTTCTCTTGCACAACCAATTGCTTGGTTCTTATTCGTTTAAAAGATTATTATTTATTGTTATCTATGAGCATGCAAAATTATGTTGCTTTTTGCTATGAAAATTCTACTATTATGCATGTTGTGTGTGTGTGAATTGGTTGTTGATTTTGATGCTTTTTATATTTATGCACTTGCACATGCATTTCTTAACTTTTGTTACTCATTGTAGGTTTAAATTAGTTATGAATTCGAATAATGGTCTGAGTGGGGCAAGATTTGGAAGTATAGAATTTGTAACTACGTATTATGTGGTTGGAATGATGAATGGGGACATTATAGGTTAAACTCGTGTAATCTTATACAAGTTATAATTAAAGAAATCTATTTCCAAAGAAACATATTCTTCTCGTGTAATAACATTTTTGGAGGATAAAACTTATGTAATTGTATACAATTTTTTTATAAAAGGGGCTACCTTCCAGGAGACGTATTCTTTTAGTGAAATATGATTATTGGAGGGTTGCAAGGATTAGAAGTTTTGAGCCAAAACTAATTTATTATGTGAAATGGAAACCAAAACGCCAGTCTTGTAAACCCAATATTAGTCTTATATATATATATATATATATATATGTCTTTTGGATTGAATTGTTGTCTCCACCCTATTTGAATGGAGTGTGGTTTTGTTGATGAACCCATGCTTCTCGTTCTCAATATTTGCAAAAACTTGTAGCCACATAGGTGATTGTGACCACATTTAACTGTAAGCTCCTCAATGTTTGTTAATCTTCTTTCGCCATGTGCCCAAAAGACAAATATTAGAAGATTATAAAAAATGCACTTCATGGCTAGCTCCACTGATTTGATCAACAAAATACGCTAGCTTTATTCTTATTGGTATATATATATATATATATATATATATATATATATATATTAATTTGTCTTCGGGGTTAATTTGTTGTCTTCATCCTATATGAATGGAATGGAGTGTGGTATTTGTTGATGGACCCTTGTATCTTGTTCTCAATATTCTCCCTTTCCTTTGATACAATGCGTTATTGGGTGATCGTTCATTCTCCTTTTTAGATGTAGAATATCCTCCTAACTTTGGTCAACTTTCTAGTGTAAATTCTTAATGGTGCAACCTGCAAATCTAGTGTAGTCAAATATGGTGCAACAGGCAAATCTAACATAGCCAAGTGGTTGCACTTCATAGATCATCACAAAAAACATTGATCAACATGGATCATAATCTTTGAGAGAAAATGCTAATACCTTTCAATAATATCAAGGCTTGATATACTACTACAATACGACTCCTCTCAAGGTAAAATGAAGAACTTAATTTATATTGACAAAAGAATGCATAACTAACAATATTCCTTTTAGTCTTGGGTGCACCTTTAACATGCATGAGGGCACGTCTCGTCCATTGGATCAACCCCATTTTCTATTCCATTAGGACTGGAATAGCTTAAGATCCATCTCAACATGGTTCTCTCTCGTTTGGCTTTGTAAAATCCTTCAAACATGTTTTGTCCCCTTCAAACTTTGTAGGACTCATCTTGCATGGTATTTCATCTTAAAAAAATGCGACTTCCTGTTCAACTATCTTCCCTGGCTAGGAAGCTGTGGATCAATCAATGTTCTATAAAGCTTATAGATTGTTTTACAGTGCCAATGGTTTTTGTACCTCAACTCTTGGATCTCCATAAATAGATTTCTGAAGTATGGAAACCTCCAAGTAAGCATCTATTTATTCATGTGCTTGGGGGTGCTTCATAGCATAATTTGGATCCATTGAGAATAAAATGCCATGTTCACTTAGGGCCGTGGTTTATGGGTCATGCAGGTTTATACATGAGGCCCTAGTCTCCCTTCTTAAAGCTTGACAAAGACTCGTTAACTTCATCCCTAATCAAAATGTGTAATTTCCATTACCGATGTACAAATATTTTTATCGGTCGATCTATTCAATGCTAGGATCAAACCTGCTATTAATCTAGGTATTTCCGTATCTAGAGTAGGATCCGTTGCTTAGATAAAAGCTATGAGAAAGGTAGCTGGAAAATTGAAATTAGAGTTAGCTAAATTTGCAGAGTTGGAAGCCTTTGCACAATTTGCTTTCGATCGACAAAACCTCCACAAACCACGTCGCTTAATACATCGAATAATATGATATCATATTCGTAAAATGCATTTAATTCTTTTAACAACTTCACAGTTTCTCCCACCACATATCCTCCACATCTGACCCCTACCGGTGGATGTAACACCCCGGTTTTGACCTCGTTTGCATGATGTATATATTGTAATTAATCGTGGTGAGGAGCTAAAGGCAAAAGCTCCACCATCGATTTGGTTGTGTATGTTTCGACAATGGGGATAGTTGCCGATGGTATGTCGTGCTATCCGACACATTATAGTTGGCATCATGTAAACACGCACATCAATTAAAAATAAACCACAACCAGCTACGACAGTGCAACGTTAAAGATGAAAAGGGCATGATTCCAAAGGATAAGGGGTGGGGGATGTCAAACCTTGGTCTATGGGGGAAAAACCCATGTGTTACCACCTTGTTGAATTGCCATTTTTCTTGTCTCATCCAACCTCTTTATTGTTTTGTTGAGTTGTTGAGGGCAGTTATTGCTTGAGGAAACGTGGGCATGGGAGGCGTCAGTTTGGTAGGTTGACCTCACGTTGGAAGCAACCTCCACCACCATTCTCTTCATTGCCTGTTTGCTCTCACGCAGGGACGGTATCTCCCCTTCTCACGCCTGGTCTCACCTTCACGATGGTCTGTTCGTTCCTCCCGTTGGTCTGTTCATCCTCACACAGAGAGAGACGGTCCGTTTCTCCTCACGCACCAGTCGCGGTTCTTCTTTGGTTGTGCATGCAGCGAGCAGGTAGAACGGCCTCAAGGGCACGATTTCTACTGGTATGTGTCATAGCCGTGGTTTTAATCCACGATTTCTGCTTGCTGTTGGTTTAACCCGCGATTTGGGTTGCTGTTGTGTTTTCCCACGATGTTTGGGGACTGTTGAGAGTCCGATTCTTTTCCCATTTGGACTGTGTGTGGGTTCTTCCATGTTTTGCCTGGGCGGCGTCTTCTTCCTTTGCGCACAGGCTGTGAGTTCGTCCTCTTTCCTTCTCCATTCATGTCTGTGTAGTTTTCTTCAGCGACTGCATGGAGTAATTGTGTGCTATGGGCGGTTGGATGTTGGTTGACTGTGGATTGCCACATCCATTGGTTGAGTTTCCCATGGCTATGCTGGTAGTGCTGTTTATTATCCATTGTGGACTGTGGTTTGTTGCCATCTTTCATTGTGAGTTTGGGCTGTTGAAGTACCCTGGTTTTGGGTTGCTATTGAGTTGTTTTGGCCACGCTAGGGCCAAGAACAACCCTGAGTTGTCTTGTGGCTTGAGTCGTGTTTCGTCTTTTGTTTGAGACTGTCCCCGGTTGTCTTTGCCTTCATCACAGAGCCGTGAGTGGTTGTTTTGCTGCGGTGTGCAGTGGTTGGTCTTCGGACTGTTGAGAGTGGGATTAGAGGCTGGGTATGCACGAGAAGACTGGTGTTGAGGCCACCAGCTTGGCATTAGCCTATCCTAGCTCCTTGACAACCTGGGGAACCCTATGGTGTGGGTTTGGCTATGTGTTGGCAAACCTTGGCCATGTGTGAGCCTGCATCGACCCTTATTCCTTGAGGAATCATGCCCAGCTCGGGGGTGGCAGTGTTGCTGAGAGATTGATGAGTATGCTGGCCTATGGTTGGGTGGAACGTTGCAGCGACGTAGCTGGTTGCGGGACGAGTTCTTCTTCAAAAGATAAGTTACCTTGACTATTCCATCTCTGCAATTAGATTGATGTCAAATGAATAATGATGAACATGTTAAATGCTGGAATGTGTGTGTTGCTTCCGCTGATTATTGAGTAACTCTGTATGATTGAAGAATTATGCATCTTAGCATTCCTGTTATGCATCATGTTAAGCTTTTAATTTCAGCATTTATCCCTGTTTGTGTTCATGGGGCTGTTTGCTCGTATGCATTGGTGTTTGGTGTTCGTCGTGTCCTCTTCGTCGGTCGGAGGGTCGGGGACGTGAAAGTTAGTGGTATCAGAGCTCATGTTGCAGCATGGGCCTGAATGGACCACCAAGGTGCAGTGACAGAAGCAGAATTGCTTTCTGCCTAGCAGAGATCAGAAAAGGATGACTCGGAAAATTCAAAAATTTTCCTGAGTGTTGAATAGTCGGAAGAGCTAGTGAGAAGCTCCTCCGATACGTCGGAAGATGTAGGCGGAAGGCCATCCGACGAGGCGTAGCAGCGGAAAGGAATTTTGAGAAAATTTGTCTAAGTGTTGGACAATGAGAAGACTTAGCGGAATTGACTTCCGACGTAGCGGAAGGGTTAGTGGTTTGGACTTCCGACGTAGCGGAAGAGTTAGAGCGAAGCGCACCCGACGGAGGATCGTTGAAAGGAAAGAACAAAAATTCTCTAAGTGTTCGAACGTTTGTCGGAAGAAAATAGTTGTTCGAGCGTCCGCCGTTGCGGAAGCCAAAGGCACTAGCCTCCCGATGTGAAAAGATTGTTGACGCAGCAGGAAAGTTAAAATTTTTCTCTAAGTGTAGAAAGTCGTCGGCCATCAGAAGGAGAAAGTTGTCCGTGCGCTCGTCGTTGCGGAAGTCTAGAGCACTAGACTTCCGATGTGGAAGGACTGCCGACGTCGTGAAAGCAGGTTTAAAATTTTTCAAAGTAAACAGAGGCCATCGGAAGAGGATAGCGTTATGCGTGCCGCCATTGCGGAAGACAAAATCACTAGCCTGCCGATGGGAAAACACTGTCGATACCGATCGGGTTGTGTCGCCGATCGGGGGAAAATCGAAGATTGTGTTCCGCCGTTGCGGCTGTCCAATGGACTAGCCTTCCGAAGGTTAGTGGATCCGATCGCCGATGAGGAGGAAAATTCAAAATTTTTCTAAGTGTTGGAAGTCATCGGAAGATGTTAGCTGTTTGAGCAGCCGATACATCGGCTCAGATTAGCCGAAAAGACTTCCGATGCTGTCAGCGGAAGAAAGAAGAAAGAGGAAAATTTTGAAAAATCGACTAAGTGTGGAAACCGTCGGGAAAGTTTCGCTGTTTGGGTAGCCGATGCGGCTGCAGGCATCGGAAGAAAATAGAAGATGAAGCTGCCGATGCAGCGGAAGAAAAGAAGAGAAGTTTCGGAGGAAATAGTTGAAGCCGGAGCCGCAGTTTCGGCAGAGATCTTCCAAAGATTGCCGAAACGTCGGAAGAGAATAGTTGTTTGAGCGTCCGATGTGGCGACCAGAAGAAGGAGAAAAATTGAAATTTTTCTAAGTATAGAAAACATCGGAGAAAATTAGAGGATCGGCCCGCCGATACGTCGGAAGCCAAAGAAAGATCGGATCCGACACGTCGGAAAAATTTAGTTGATTGAACCGTCGATGAGAGATGAAGATTGGACTGCCGGAGTGTCGGAAGCTTAGAGAACTAGCCATCCAACGGGTTAGAGGATCCGATTTCCGATGAGCAGCGGAGAAGTTAGTGGTTTGGGGATCCGAAACGGCGGAAGAAGTTAGCTGTTTTGACAGCCGAAATGTCGGACTGATAGAGGAAATGAGAGCCGATTCTGCAGAGGAAATTTTGAGTTTTTCAAATGGGATTTTCCAGCAGATTTCCACTGTTTTCCAGTGGGATTTTCAGCTGTTTTCAGTGGGTTACAGGGCTGAAGTTGGCACTCAGACCAAATGCAGTTGTGTAAATTGCAGAGATTTGGTGAAAATCTTCATTTTTAGAAGTGGTGTAGTTTTCACACCCGAGGTCGGAATGAAGCATGTGGATAGGCGTTGGAAAGTTTATCCAATAGGGAACAACGGTAAGTCGCCAGAATTTGAGCATGAAGCAGCAAAGTGCTAATGACGACCGCTGCTATCAAATGGACAAATGTGGACAATTGCATGCCCAGAGGTAGCAAGGACTATGAAGGCTAACCAGTTGTTGTGTGGAAGAGGAGTTCCATGCAAGGATGAAAGACTTGAAAATGGAAGTTTCCTTAAAACCCTAACTTGCTGATTATAACTACATTTCCTAAGTTTTATGCATGAAATGCATGAGGATATGCTTTGCATACCTAGGATATTAAGGATTATACGTCTATAATAAACCACTAATGATAATCATTGCTTTGATGTTGGCACTAGTGGAAAATCCAACGATGACATGGACCCGGATGAGTATGTTGCTGATGCTGATGAATGTGACTAGCAACCCTTTGGAGGAAGGGATAAGGCAACAAGTCCATAACAAAAGTTGGTGAGCAAATTCTGCAATCTCCTGCAAAGGACCAACCAAATTGGTCATGTCAAGGGTGTAAGTACGACCCATACAGGTAAGAGTTTGCTTATGACAGATTCCATGGATTGGTACAGGTAAGAGACCTCATACCATGTGGATGTTTGAATATAGAAAGGTGACATTCCTGTATATATTGATTGAGCTTAGTAGCCCAAGGAAAGTAAGTATAGGCGCAAATGTTGTGATGCATTGCATGAATGCATTGAGATGAGTGCATGTGATATTATGAATGACTAATGAACTGAAATGATGAATTGATGACAATTCAGGAACCATTTCAAAGGTTGTTATGAATGCATGATAGTAAGTGCATAAAGAGGATAGTCATGATCAATTGACTACCAGAAATGCTCTATTGAAGAGCAAGGTGGTATGAATGATACACTTGTGAAGTAAGGAGTATCTAAACATTTCATTTAATTGCATGAATGGTGTGACTATACCTTGCAAATGTTAGTATGATAATGATTGTATGAATTAAATGAGTTTTGGGTAATATTGATGTGACTAACAGCTAGAAGTATTTGAATTTTATAAATTCTGAAAATGCTTCAGTGATGGTTGTAGCAATGAAAATGTTATATGCATCCAGACTTACCAAGTTTTGGGTTGATTGAAGCTCATGTTTCAGGTAGATTATTTTGAGCATGGCAGTGAGAGGTAAGACCCTGACCAATGCCAGAATCTACCATGTGAAAGAGCCAAACCTTATATGCATAATGGGTGTTAAATTTGAATTATGAATTTCAGATTTAAGAAATTGCTGATGACTACTAATCACTGTTGGCTTGTGTAAGATTGTGTCAGGAGGACGCATGGTAAGTGGGTATTCATGTTATGTTAGTAAGCATAAAATTATAATGAGCATAGTAGTACTGCTTACAAGAGACCCACAATTGAGCAAGTCAATTTCTGTAGTAGATAGAATTGCAATTTCCTATTGAATTTGATTACCAATGTCATTGCTTAGTTATGGAACAATCAATTGGGATTGTATTATCAGATAATGATTGACTGTTTGGCTATTTGATGAATGTGTCAGGGATACACACTGCAAGAAGATCATGTGTGATGGCCTGCAAGAGCCAAACTTCATGGGAAGGTTTTCCCTTGGAAATGGGTTTCGGGTGAAACGCCATTGGACATTTTGAAAATGTCTCATTTGCACTGCATGTTTGGTAGTAACATGAGTGAGATGGTATAAATTATGTCGGTAAGACATGTGTGGATATGAAATGCAAAAAGGAGCTGGGATGGCAAACTGAGGGACTGTTAACTCAGGGAAGGAGCCTCCATTCCTTCTTAACAAAGGCATACTATGTCGGCAAATGGATAAGTGTTCTATGACCCTTGCTAAGAATATGCATGTTTGATTGTTGAATTCGATATGCAGAACATGTTTTGATTTTATTTCCATGATGACCGATTGCTTGAGTATGAATAAGGCCTACATGGCACACACCGGAGAAGAGTGCACACTTTTCCGATGATTGAGTTATGAAAGGGTTTTCAATATTGATTACACTCTAGGGAGTGGATGCACTCTTGGTGTCTCAATACTTGATAGTAAATGATGAGAAATGTGATTATAGTTTTTGAGCAATAACGCTGATGAGTTTGCTTGTATTGCTTGCGTTGCTTGTGTTGACAGGCTAAATGGATGTAGTTGGGTGTTGCACCCTAAAGGCAAAGGTAAAAGATAAAAGGTAAATGGTTGTTGTGAGGGGTTGCAGAGTAAGGGTTATTGTTGGTATAAGTGTATGTTGGGCTGTGATATGCCTGGGGATCCATAGTAGATCCTAGACCTGAAAATGGTCGTGGTAAAGTTCCAAGCCCAGTCAACATGAGGATGTACTGGCTGGACATTAATTATTTGATGTTGTGGGGTAGCCTGCGTGCTGACCTAACATCTAAGTCCATAGGCGATCCCA
This sequence comes from Pseudotsuga menziesii, assembly GCA_001517045.1. Classification (NCBI taxonomy): domain Eukaryota; kingdom Viridiplantae; phylum Streptophyta; class Pinopsida; order Pinales; family Pinaceae; genus Pseudotsuga; species Pseudotsuga menziesii. Next base: position 1,055,502 of record LPNX010245296.1, read on the forward strand.
AGGCTTGCCAAGCGAAGCAGGATCCTGTGGGCAAACGAGGAAACGCACAATACAGATAAGTATTGGATTATTTTGCTTATGAATATACCTGTGTGTATGATTTGGTTATGATGTTTTAAGCTCTTGTTCTAGAGATAAAACCGATGAAAATAAACTAAACATGTGAATCTATTCAATGTTTGGATATAGGTATCGCTGGAAGCAAGGACTATGAGAGCATCCTAGGGGTGCATGTGGACATATGACTGTCTTGGAAAGCTCGGAATGAGCGGCAATGAAAAAGGTGCTAGTGAGACCGTGAGGTTCTTAGCTGTTGAGACAAACCATGTGGAGAGACTCCATGGTTTAGAGGTCTGGAATAGACCGAAGACACTAAGTGTCATGACCAAAATAGATTGGTCCAGCATTCACGGTGAAGCAAAAGAGGCCGAGAGCATGAAAAGCCACAACAGTGGTGTGGGTTCCAGGATGGAACAAAACAAAGAGGGGAAAAAACTCTTGCTGCTCTCTCTTGCCTTTTAATTATACATGTGTATATATATCTATGCATTGTGAAAACAAAAGATTGTTGAATGCATGTATGACTGAAAATGGAATGTGTATATTTGCTTAAAGTAAATTGTGAATGTTGGAGTGGTTAATTCCCTGCCCAAGAATGGACATGAATGAGCTCATGTGCCTGTTGGGAAGGCATGAAAAATATGAAAGTCTCCTTGATGAGGCTTGGACTGTCATGTCAATTGGGTAATTAACTGACTGATTTTGATGTCTATATTATGCTTGGTCTGATAGAATTTCAATGGTGCATTTCACAGGTGAGAAAAGTAAAACCCGGTGATGCACATTGATCATGGCAGCAGATCAAAAGTTGTTGGACTTGGCTGGAAGTCTCCTTCAAGTGATTGCCAAGACTCAAGAGAATCTTGGGGAGATGCTCAAGATACAGAAAAGGCAGAATGAAATGAACCACCAGATTTTGCAAGACTCTATGGGTTTGCAAAGGGAGGTGAAAAGCCTTCTGGGAGCAATCGGCAAAGGAAAGGAAGGTGGATCAGTGATGGGACAATCGTCCAAGTGACTTGTTAAGAAACGGTCCAGGCATGAAGACTCAAAGGAAATTGAGCAGGTAAAGATGAAGCATCCAGTGAAATGCTGGGGGATGCGGAGGACATCATTTATGCCGGGACTGCCCAATGAGGGAACATGATGAGGGCAATAGCCGCAAAGTTCCTAGACTTTGGGATGAGCTAAAAGCTGAGAACCAGCAGGACAAGTCTGTGGAAGCCGAGGGGCTTGGTCTTGAACGTTCAAAGTGAATGATTGAACGTGGGAGAGATCTGCAAAATTTTGAAATTTTGATGTGCAATTGTATATGTATTGTATATGTATTCTTATGTAATGGAACATCGAGGACGGTGTTATTCCAAGGGGGAGGGGAATGTAACACTCCGGTTTTGACCCCGTTTGCATGATGTATATATTGTAATTAATCGTGGTGAGGAGCTAAAGGCAAAAGCCCCACCATCGATTTGGTTGTGTATGTTTCGGCAATGGGGATAGTTGCCGATGGTATGTCGTGCTATTCGACACATTATAGTTGGCATCATGTAAACACGCACATCAATTAAAAATAAACCACAACCAGCTACGACAGTGCAACGTTAAAGATGAAAAGGGCATGATTCCAAAGGATAAGGGGTGGGGGATGTCAAACCTTGGTCTATGGGGGAAAAACCCATGTGTTACCACCTTGTTGAATTGCCATCTTCCTTGTCTCATCCAACCTCTTTATTGTTTTGTTGAGTTGTTGAGGGCAGTTATTGCTTGAGGAAACGTGGGCATGGGAGGCGTCAGTTTGGCAGGTTGACCTCACGTTGGAAGCAACCTCCACCGCCATTCTCTCCATTGCCTGTTCGCTCTCACGCAGGGACGGTCGCTCCCCTTCTCACGCTTGGTCTCACCTTCACGATGGTCTGTTCGTTCCTCCCGTTGGTCTGTTCATCCTCACGCAGAGAGAGATGGTTTGTTTCTCCTCACGCACCAGTCGCGGTTCTTCTTTGGTTGTGCATGCAGCGAGCAGGTAGAACGGCCTCAAGGGCACGATTTCTGCTGGTATGTGTCATAGCCGTGGTTTTAATCCACGATTTTTGCTTGCTGTTGGTTTAACCCGCGATTTGGGTTGCTGTTGTGTTTTCCCATGATGTTTGGGGACTGTTGAGAGTCCGATTCTTTTCCCATTCGGACTGTGTGTGGGTTCTTCCATGTTTTGCCTGGGTGGCGTCTTCTTCCTTTGCGCACAGGCTGTGAGTTTGTCCTCTTTCCTTCTCCATCCCTGTCTGTGTAGTTTTCTTCAGCGACTGCATGGAGTAATTGTGTGCTATGGGCGGTTGGATGTTGGTTGACTGTGGATTGCCACATCCATTGGTTGAGTTTCCCATGGCTATGCTGGGAGTGCTGTTTTATTATCCATTGTGGACTGTGGTTTGTTGCCATCTTTCATTGTGAGTTTGGGCTGTTGAAGTACCCTGGTTTTGGGTTGTTGTTGAGTTGTTTTGGCCACGCTAGGGCCAAGAACAACCCTGAGTTGTCTTGTGGCTTGAGCTGTGTTTCATCTTTTGTTTGGGACTGTCCCCGGTTGTCTTTGCCTTCATCACAGAGCCGTGAGTGGTTGTTTTGCTGCGGTGTGCAGTGGTTGGTCTTCGGACTGTTGAGAGTGGGATTAGAGGCTGGGTATGCATGAGAAGACTGGTGTTGAGGCCACCAGCTTGGCATTAGCCTATCCTAGCTCCTTGACAACCTGGTGAACCCTATGGTGTGGGTTTGGCTGTGTGTTGGCAAACCTTGGCTATGTGTGAGCCTGCATTGACCCTTATTCTTTGAGGAATCATGCCCAGCTCGGGGGTGGCAGTGTTGCTGAGAGATTGATGAGCATGCTGGCCTATGGTTGGGTGGAACGTTGCAGCGACGTAGCTGGTTGCGGGACGAGTTCTTCTTCAAAAGATAAGTTACCTTGACTATTCCATCTCTGCAATTAGATTGATGTCAAATGAATAATGATGAACATGTTAAATGCTGGAATGTGTGTGTTGCTTTCGCTGATTATTGAGTAACTCTGTATGATTGAAGAATTATGCATCTTAGCATTCCTGTTATGCATCATGTTAAGCTTTTAATTTCAACATTTATCCCTGTTTGTGTTCATGGGGCTGTTTGCCCGTATGCATTGGTGTTTGGTGTTCGTCGCGTCCTCTTCGCCGGTCGGAGGGTCGGGTACGTGACAATGGACCCCCTGCTTCCACACAATCCACCCCTCCATAACCCTTGTGAATTACATCTTCGACCAAATATCCTCATAATGATAATCCTTGGATTGTAAAGTATCTATACTTGTAGGTATTAGAAATCCTGTAAGAATAAAAGTGGTGATTTCTAGATCTATCTTTTCACTTTTGAGGATGAGTCATTGACCTCCATAAATAATGCTATAGGGAATTTCCATTTATGCTCACCATAAACTTGCAATAGACATATTACAACCTATGATAGTTTGTGTGTAGAAGTGAAATTTGAAAATGTCGTTATTAAATATATATTGATTAAGGTAGATGGCAAACTTTAGAAGCAAAAGTTAGGTTACAATCAGGGCGTCTTTAGACATGGATTGTACTTTGAGTATGGTCCTTGTACAAAGCAAAATGTAGATGGGGATATTATTAAGTTTTCCAATATTTGTTAGAAGAAAGACTAAGAATCAGAATCAATGATATGTTTGGTTGGAATGGTGCCACAAAGCACCATCATTTCATAGAAGTTACAAACTCTGCCTAGGAGGTGGAATTTAAAGATGTAAAAGAATATTTGAGTAGTAAAAGCTCTTTGATGGAAGTTACTAAAGTTGAATAGATTTTGGTGCCCCCTTTTGTAACATCCCTTACGGGGACACAAAAAGGGGGTGTATTGAAGTTAATAAGTAAAAGGAAAAACAAGGTACTCACATGTATACAACTAAGGAAAGATCAACATTATTCCCATTAGGATCAAGTCCTTCAAAGGCAATCAACAATACATCTCAGGAAATAAAATTATTTGATAGCTCTTGGAAGGAGCTTTTGTAGTAGTGTTATAAGTCTAGAAATGTCATGTAGAATATTGTTGGTGTTGGATTGACATTCTTCCATTATGCATTAGAGATCTTATGGTAGTATTGCTTTATGATGGGTTCCCTTATTTTAAATTCCTCATCTCCTATGCATATGTCTACTTTTGGATACTCATCAACAACACTATCTTGACTCATTGTGATAATCTCTACCTGTTTCAATTCCATGGGAGACAAAATTTAAATATTTTATGCTCGAAACTGTATTCGTCATCATCGGGCATGGCCCAAAATTTTGAATACAACCAGAGTGGTGATACAAAGCTACAGGATGATGTGATCGACATGTTTGAAATGCTTTGTTGTTTGCGATAATTTTTAGACTTATCACTTTCCATCACGTTCATGATAGCGTTCAATTTGGCAATCATTTTTTTGAACTGATCTTTTAAATTCCTTTATGGTCATGGTTATGGTATGTGGGGGTGAAAAATAAAAATAAAAATATAATTATAAAAATAATTATTTAAAATAATAATATTATATTATCTGTTTTTATTTTATTAGAAGGTTTGGATAATTAATTTTTAATAAAATACAAATATTAACATGATAATAATAAAATGCAAATATTAACATAATAATATTAATATTTATTAAATAATTAGGGTTTTATGTGCATGTGAAGAAAAAAATAGGGTTTTATGTGGACGTGAAGGTGGTTGCTTGAGGAGGAAACATGGAGATGTGTGGATAGGCGTGATGAAGGTGAGCATGATATTGGTGGATAGGTAGAATGGAGGAGCGAGGCGAGGTGAGGATGGAGTGGTTAGGCCACCAAAGTGGAAAAGGGGAAGAAGGGGACGATGGATGGTTCAACATGGAGGTAGAGCTAAGAGAGGAGGTGTGAGGTGGGAACATAAGCAACCAAGGAGGAGATGGTGTGAAGGCAGAGTGGGATTGGTAGGCAACCGACGTACAGGTTGTCTAGAGGAAGGAATGGATACACAAGAGCATGTGGAGGGAGGAAGGAGGGAGAGAACAATGAGTCGGTGGGCAGCGTGCATGGAGCAGGTGCGAGGTGGGGGCTATGCAAGGGGTTGATGGAGGAGGTTGCAGGGTGGATGAGCGAGGAGGAACGAATGGAGGAGTATAGTAGGTCGGGGGAGTTTACAGAGTGTGGGGATGGGAGGTGGAAGGTCAGGAGGAGGGCAGAGGTGGAGATGATAGGAGGGAAGAGGAAGGGTGGAAAGATGGGAGAGTGATGGTGCATAGATGCGCAGAGAGTGCAACATGGTGTGTAGGGAAGGGTCGTGGTGGGAGTCGATGACGCGACAGGAGGAGGGAGTTGAGGCGTGGGAGGGGAAGATGCGAAGGGATGCAGGTATAGGAGAGGGGAGCGTTGAGGGGAGCACACATAGGGTATAAGGATACATGGATGTGCAACTGAGAGGGAGACACGCGAGATGAGATGAAGAGTGCATTGGAATAGCTGGATGGGAGCGCGCAAGGATGATTAAGTTAGCAGAGGGGAGAAGGAAACTGCGTAGGGAGAATAGTGTTGAGAAGTGTGTGGAGGGGTGTATCGTGAGGGTGAGGTGGGCGTGGATGTGGGAAGTTGTGGAAAGATGAGAGTGAGATGAAAGAGAAACAGTGCCAGAGTGAAGAGCGAGAGATGAGTGGGGATGCAGACGAATGAGGAGCCGATCCAACTCTGATACCAATGTAAGAGGCCGAATCCGCTCCAAGTCAAATGAGTGAATCCGCTTCTTACATAATATGCAAATAATTGATAAAATGAAAGATAGATAGATAAATGATATTACAAATGGTTTGGCCTCCTATAAATATGGCTTAGCCATTAAATATGAGGAGTCACATCCTCTTGTTAAATATAATTACGTTTTTATTATTATTACTTATTTGCTATTTTATTTATTATTTATTATGTATAGTTGTTGCAGTCAAGGACATGTTGATGGTATACATAAATTATGAACTAGGAGATGAAATAGATCCCAACCATGATTTCATGGCCTAAACTAAATCCAGGTAATGAAATGATTAAGATTATGGTAAGAGCCAATAGATTACTAAGAACAAAGAACAACTACAATGGAGATCCTTTGTAATCTAAGGTAAACTCATATCCATGAAAATAGTTTTCTCAAGGTAGGGACAATGAGAGAGAGGGAGAGAGAGAATGCAAGAATTAAAGAATCGCTTGGTAAGAGGACCTAGGCTCTACATCTAGGGAAGGGACACTGCCAGGGTTCATGTTGCCAACACTAGGAAACCAACTCACAAGGGCTATTTGTCAAGCGCCCCTCTCTCGTGGATTAATCGCGAGCCCTTCTCTATCTCTTGTTGAGGCAATGAAATTGAGTGAGGAGAGGTGGAATAAAGGAATCCCAAAGTTGAATTATGCTACCTTAGATATAATCCATTAGACAACATTTATGCGTCACCTTATTTTAGTACGAAGAAAGAATGAGGACTAACAGAAGCAAGGTGAGGTAAAACAAGGGGCAAGAGAGTATAAGGGGAGTAAATTAAAGATCCTTTGTGGTTTTCTCCCATGGATCCAAGAGATACAAAATAAGGTGTAAATTACAAGTGTACGGAACTTTTGAAATTAAATCTCCTCTGCCAATGATGCTAGAGGCCATTTCTTTCCAAGGAAATTCTTATGGATATAAGAGTCCGTCTAAGGAGAGGAAACCACAGTATGAACACAAATACCATACCATATATGTGTGTTAGTGTTGTAAGAGTTCCACCTTTTTTTATCCCCAATCCAATAATCAACATAGTTGTGAGCCCTGATATGACTTCCTTGAGTAAGTATGAAGCATCTCAAGAATTGAAGGACTTTGTAAAGATTTGTTAACAATGGATACAATGTTTCAACAAAATTGCAACTTCTTTCAACCCTTCATCTTTAAATCCAAGAACTCTATTGAACGCTTTTCCCTTGCCTCCATGTTCTTTTGATTACTCACAATCTTAGTGTAGATCCTAATCTCTATCTCGATCTTAATATCATTTAGTGGTTATAGGATAGTTTGTATAATTTTTGGGGTTGGTGAAAGTAGACACACTTCCTTAACCATCTCCTTTAAACTTAGTTTCCATCTCATTGTTTTGCGTGCCTTGAAAAGGGAAAATTAGTATGTATACGTTTGGGAAAAAAATTATACCAAAATGAATAAAATCTTGTCAAAAAGAAATTATTGTTACGTGTGTCACCGATGAAAGTTGCGTAGCTAATATTTCCTCGATGATATCTACATTAGTACCGCTAAAACCTACAAATTCATTAAATTGTAAGTGCAATATAAATTAGTTGACTTAGGCATTCACAAGTTCAAGCAATAATCTATATAGACCACTTAATACTTGTGCTCCTTGATGATCACTAAATATTCCTCGATGTTGAAACCATAATCATCAGTTAGAAATTGTGTATACTACATATGTTTGAATACATATATGGAGATGAAATTTGGAGACTAAATATATATACACTAACATAAGATGTAACATGTATTATAGCTCATCTTATAAATGTGTTTTTTGTAACATTATTTGTATACCTCACATGTGGAGTTATTTTCTTGAGCAATGAATCTCTTACAAGTATCCCTACAAGATGATGCATAAAGCTCAGGATCTAGTTTGTCCATCACTCTCAACACGTCATTTGGTAAATCAATAAATGGAATATCATTTATGAAGGGAGAATGCGTCGTATTACTTAGGTTGATTCCATCCCTTAACAAGCAGGCCCAACATGCTCCTCTATTTTCTCCCTTTTACCATTTTTTACTTTGGACATCAAGTCCAAATCCTATTGCAATGAAACCCTAACTAGATGGTTGAACTTCTAAGTGAGTTGGTGGAACCCTAAATCCAACAGCTTGCATGGTGTCAGTTTTTTGATATGTGCAACCTTTTCCAACACCATAGAATTTCGATTTCCTATTTGTATAATTGAGCTCCATGTGCAAACGAAAGTATGCATATGGCATCTTAACAAAATATTGAGGCACCTCGTCATTATTTGGGAACATACTATCTGCATACAAGAACCTATAAATACATGGTGCAATATTAGGATCATTAAATCATGCAACCTTTAGATGTTTTATATCTTCAGGTTGCAAGTCAAATACTGACAAGACCATTTCTTTAGTGACCATGCTTTTAACTTCTTGGTAGGAGTGGCGACCAATCATCAATGATCTCCTCATATACATCATGTAAAAATAACATGGGTTGATGCTCTGATCCCATGATAAGTCTCTATGAAACTATCCAAATTGTGCAAAATAATATGGAGATTCTATCGACTATTGCTACTATCCAATTCAGTTTACAAACTGGTGGAATGATCCCTCACCCCTTCAATAATAAGCATCAAATGTTGTCTTCCCAATTCATCTCCTCTAGAATATATCTAGGATGAGAGTAAAGAGGGTCATATCTTGGATTGTGGGAAAACTATTGCACCCTATGACCTCTCCTCCTCTAACAACGTCCACCAAGAGAGTGAGCATAAAACCCTATAATACGTAAAATGTGCAAGTATTAAAATGAGAATAAATTTTCATGCAAATTTTGCATATTTAAATAAAATGTGTTCATTAAAAATATCTGATGGAATAATTTCCTCACACTACACTGGGAGAACTAGCAACAACCAATTATGTGGACTTCCACTAGCACATGTACAAAACAATAAAGTGTCAATCACACAAGCATTAGAAACTTCATAATTTATCACAATAAACATGTGAAGCAATATTTATGTTTAGATTTTGCCTAAATTAGGTCTATGAGATGGTGATATGGTTGTGGTAGGCAGAGTAATAGAACAAGACACTGAATGTACACACAAAAATTAATCAAGTCATATGCATGTAATGTTAAAAAGGTTAAAATAACCTAATTAAAAATGTTAAATAACAATATAATGTACCTAAATGTGTCCTATGGGCATCTGAGTGTGAAGCAGTTGAGCCAGCCCGACGCTGACTCTTCTCATCTACAGTGCAACCAATAGGGCCCTTAGAATGGCGTCCATCGGTGTTGGAACCACTACCAATATATCTATAAGCCTCACATTGATCCATGCACGATGAAAGAGACGGGGACATATGTGTCCTCTTGCTACACAGGTTCAACACAACTGGGTTTCCTTGGCGTTAACCTTGTGCACGATGAAATACTAAAAACATATCAAAGAAGATTTATTTTCATATTTTTTTCAAAATAAACATTGACTATAACCTAGAGTTAAACGTGTTAAATAATATTAAAAAATACTTGATTGTGCCCTCCAGGAATGTGGGTTGAAACAACCAAGTTGGCTTGACCTAGAGGCTGTGCAATTGTGCATGATGATTATTTTTCACATTATAAACATGTCAAACAACATTGATGTTCCTATTATTCACATTAAAATTTAAATACAATGTACTTGAACATGTAAAATTATAATCAATTATACCCAAGTGTGTGCAAATTATGGTCGTGTGTCTCTAAAGTAGTCAAGCAAGCTTGACATTGAATATGTGCACTTGTGGTGGGTCCAATAGACCCATTAGAATGGTGTTTATTAGGTTCGGGACCACTACCAATATATCTATATGTCTTGCACTTATCCATGTGCGATGAGAGAGATGGGGACATATGTTTCCTCTCGCAACATGGGTTCAACACAATGGGGTTGCCTTGATGATGACCCTGTGCACTTGTGCATGATGATATTTTAAAAACATGCCAAAAAATATTTATGTTCATATTTTTTCACAAAAAATTTAATATAACCTAGACTTGAACGTGTTAAATAATAGTAAAAAATCCCTGATTGTGCCCTCCAAGAATGTGGGTCGAAAGAAACCAAGTTGGCCTAACCTCGAGCCTATGCAAATATGCATTGATGAGAATTTTTCACATTATAAACATGTCAAACAACATTTATGTTCATATTTCTTCACATTAAACATTAAATACAATGTACTTGAATATGTAAAATTACAATCGAATATACCTAAGTGTGTGGAATGGTCGTGTGGCTTTGAAGTAGTCAGGCAAGCTTGATGTTGAATGTGTGCACATGTGGCGTGTCCAATAGACCCATAAGAATGGTGTCTTTTAGGGTTGGAACCACTTCCAACACATTGATATGTATCACGTGAATACATCTATAGGTAATGAGAGATAATATAGATGGCATGGTATGGGGTTTAATGAAACGAGTTAAAGTAATTGTAAGAGCATACTAATTTTTTGAAAGAAAAATGTATCAAAAAAGGAAAAAGTGATACTGTGATATACTAAATCGAAAATTTTCATTTTGAAAAACACAGGCATGCGTATTAAATGCTATTTCAACAATGGTTAAAAAATGGGATGAAAAATGGTGCATTGTTGCTTCTTGTGCAGGGACATATGATCTTGATAGTGTGCTTGCTGAGGAGTATGTATGGCAACCACGTTAAAATTAATTATTGCGCAAAATTCCTATATATTGCAACAAGCATACATAGGAATGAAAATTCATTCTTATGTATGTTTGTTGGCATACATAGTATTCCTATGCATGTCGATAGGGCACACACAGGCCTATTGGTAGGCGTGTTAAAAAACAAGTTCAATAATGGAGATAAGTGTTGCAAGGTCAACAATAATTATGGTAGTATAAAGAATTTGGTCATGGTTGAGATGGTAGAAAAGTTGGGTCTAGAGAGTGTTGCTGCTGCAACTGCCTCCCCAATTTTTTTACATTTTAGAGCCCCTCCTTATGTTTTGATCTTAAGCTTCTTTAAAGAAGTTTTCCTTCATGAAGAGTTCCTCCCAACACTTAGTTTTTTATTTGAGTAACCAAGTGTATATCATTCAAAATAATCCCATGCTAGAAAATGAAAGCCAAAAGGCTTGAAGTAAAGAGTCAAAATTCCAAAATAGAAAGTATACATCAAAGAAGATATGTTGGAGAAATAAATCAACAAATTAAAAGGATTGCACAGAAAGGTTTTCTCCATCTGGGAGTTTGAAACAAGTTGTCACTCACACAAAATGACATTATAGATGGAAGAACTCAAATCAAATTTTCAAAGTAAAAGAAGCATTCGAGGAAGACTTAGAAGACTAATGTCATTAAGTATCAAAAGAATGCAAATAGCATGGGAATGAGGAACAAATGAATACATCTGTCTAACTTTGTTACAATCCCGTGGTGTCATGTCAAGCAACAACCAAAATACAGAGGCAAAATGAACCTCATATTTTTGTCCCAAGAGAGTTATCAAGACTTTTAATCCTGGTTACCCTACCCCCAAAAGAATACTGTCAATGTGATGCACATAATCTTACATCTTTATATAAGTCTAGGTTCTTAAATAAATCTCGAAGAATGCATTGAAGAAGTTGCTGTGATCAAGTACTATGTAGCAGTTTTTGTTTTGGAAAAATAGTTTTTTCAGAGATCTGTGTTTACCAGCTAGTCGCCAATTGTTGCTGCTGCAATTGCCTCCCCAAATTTTTTCTATTTTAGGGCCCCTCCTTATGTTTTGATCTTAATCTTCCTTAGACAAGTTTTCCTTCTTGAAGAGTTTGTGCTAACGCTTAGTTTTTTTTTTATATTTAAGGTAGAAAGTTTTTTTGACGAAGTTAAAACTCAGATTTTTCTTTCGATGTGTCGGAGGAACTCATCGAGTTTCACCGGCACATTAGAAGATCTCAACAAGTTTGTCCGACACATCGGCTCAAATCGTCCAGTCTTGCAGACACATCGGATCAACTTAGCAAGTTTTGCCGACGTATCAGAAGAACTCAATGAGTTTTGCCGACACGGTCGCAAATCACAAGCGAGTTGCTTTCGATTCTTTTGCCGAAGTTGCTTTGTTGCCAAGTTTTGAAGTTTTTTTTTAACCAAGTGAAGAGTTTCATCGGAGGAATTCTTTGAGTTTTGTCGACGTTTTCATCGGAAGATCTTGTTGAGTTTTGCCGACACTATCAATGAAACTCATCTTTTCTCACCGACACTATCAATGAAACTCATCTTTTCTCACCGACACTATCGCGAAAAACTCAAGTTTCAATGCTGATGTATTAGAAGTTTTCTTTAAGTTTTTCCGTCATGTTAAAATACGTCGGGAGATTTCTTTGAGTTTTTCCACACTTTATCCATCAGAGGTTTCCAAAGAGTTTCATTGGAAGATTTCTCTGAGTTTTCCCGGAAGATTTTGATGAGTTTCCGCCGATAGTGTCGGATGAACTCATCATTTCTTGCTAACACCATCGCAAAAACTCACGTTGTATCGTCGATGTATCGGAAAAACTCAGAGAAAACCGTTGACATATGTCAGCATTGCGCAACGGGTTTTCAGTGTTGGCGCCCAAACGACGTTTTTAGCCCTACTGCATTAATTGCTACTCAACCACCGTATTAATTATGGTTTTGGTGATATTATATATATAAATACGATGAGTTGTTTTAAATTGTTACTGCAAACCCCATTTCGGAGCACATCGAATCGCTAAAGGAAATTTGGAGATATCACGTTGCACCCAGCACTGTGCTCATCATGACAATTGACAGGTAGGCGCGTGAACCTATCCTCTTGTCCTTTTAGAAGCTTAAAAAAATATATATATTGGTAGAGGTTTAGGGTTTTTAGTAAGTTTTACCACGGTTGGATTTCCTTATTGTTTTTCGCAGCCCTTTTTGCTGTTAAAAGAAATCCACAGGCTTAGGGTTATTTTTTGTTATAGTGGGCCGACTTAACCCAAAGCTTGTTTTGAAAAGACCCTTGGCCTCACGGGCGTTGTTGTACCCTAGAATTCATCTCAGAGAGGGCGTAGAGGATTCATGGACCTTCCAACATGTTAATCCATCTGTAATGGGGTTTTTGCTTAGTATTTACCACACGGTTTCGGTCCTTCTCCAAGCCGATTTTGTAATGATCAGAGACCCTGTAGATTCAATAATGAGATCCCAGCGGGGAAAGTGCTTCCTAGCCTGTGTGAGTCTTCGGTCATGCGAGTTAGGGGATGAGTGCACAACAAAGAATAAATCCATGGAAGACTCATATCCTAGACCTTGTATCGCCCTAGATCCCTGGGTTATTGGCTCCTCAACTTGTATATACGCTCGGGTGCATTTCCTACGATATTCCTTAGGGTCGACGCTATCATATATAAGGTTTTTCAAGGGTCTTAGGTGCAAAACAGGGCTTTATAGTACCCCAAAGATTCCTCGGTTTCAAGTGTATTGAGTCATGGCCGTTTTTCACTGGGTTATTCTTTTACCTCTGAGGGAATTAGTGGGAAGAAGTCTCGATGTTTTAATGATTTTGAGCTTTATAAATAAAATGATGAAAGTAAAACTTGTGAACTTTGTGGACTTGGGATAAAAGCAGTTAACATTTACACATTAAAAAGAAATTGGTGGAATGTTCAACTTTCAGTGTATTGACCTATTCAGAAACACGAAAAATGATATATGACAACGGAGGTGGGACTCACAAAATGACACATACACATATGTTGATAAGTTTTCATCTAAGTTTTGTAAGCACACACCTTGTCACGAGACTAAAATGACTAAGCAACTCCTAATAATTTTATGCTCTTTACCTCACAAAACTGTTCACTGAGTGGCCATAAATAGAATGGTAAATACAACTCTGTTCTCTTTTATCATATTAGACACTAATCACAATCTCATTTTTAAAGAACATTGATTCATATACTTAGTAGCCTTGCCTCTCATTTTCGATTATTTCATGTTTGATACAAAATACATGTTGTTTTTAAGTTATTAGAGATAACCACGGTATTACTAAGACATCTCTCACTAAGCTCATGTTTCAGTTGTTACTCTCATCGAGAAGCATTATCTCCGAAGGAAGGTTTGGAAATGATAAACTCACACCATGCCTAAGAAGAGCGGTAAGAAGAAAGCTAAGGCCACTGAGGTCGATTTAGATGTGGAGATTATCTCTAGGACTAAGATCACATTTGAAGACACTAAGGCCAGCACAGGAGTTAACCAAGAGTTTAAGTGGGGGGAGACATATCAAATGATTAGAGACCAGAATGTCCCTTGCGCTGGTCTAGAAGAAATGTCCATATACGAAAATATAAAGAAATCATGCATTATTAAGGTAGCTACACGCCCAGAGTTGTTTCCATGTGCAGAAGTCATCGGCTGGATTTTACTCCAGACAAACCCAACCACAATGATTATTTCCAATATAGAGGGGCCTGCAAACTGCCACCCCCAAACTACCATGGCCTGCAAACTACCACCCCTGGAGGTTATGATGAATGATGAGTGGGTTAAAAAAGTGGATTTGGATATTTTGGAATCTGCCAAAAAGATGATGATAACAGGAAGACAACTGCGCCAAAAGGCAATCGGCGAGTACGAGTCTGCGAGCTTATGCCCCCCGTTCAGGATTATAGCTTGACGCTGAACAGGATTATAGCTTGACGCTGAACAGGATTATCGACCGGGCAAATGTAAGGCTGTATAAACTAAGTTGGATCCCGCTGATTTATTATGTGGCCTTTGAAGGCACAATTTTCAATTGGGCCAATATCATATCAAGTAGCTTTCCATCCTGTGTAGCTTCCGCACAGGGAGGGATAACTCAAAAAAGGTTAGAATTCTACATGGCCTCCTACCTGTTTGACTGCATCCTATGCATACACCCATTCCCCAAGCTTGGATGCACGTGGACACACATTGCCTCCCCTATATATGCTGCTTATCAGATCCTCTGGGCGCATAGGTAAACAAGTTTCTACAAGCTGACATGTGAAGAGTTTCTGATGCCCCTGTACGAGATGATATTCCTCAAAGAGCCCAATTGCTTGTCAGATGATGCTTGAGGATGTATGGAGGTTCTAAATCCCCATCATTGCTGCCCAGATATGCCACGGACTATGTAGTCCACAAAGAACCAGTCAGGAAGTTATTCATAGATGGAGTATGTAACTTCCTCTTCGACATGAAAAAGACAACATTCCCTCCACTGCCATTTTGTGTAGGAAGTTACAAATTCATTAAGGTCAAAAGCGCCTCTGAATTTGTAAAATATTTGGAAAGTTTTCGCTTTGGGGAGAAGAGTTTCTGTAGAAATGATGCAGTTGGAAAAGTTTCAGAACATTGTACGAATGTTGGAGTATGCTCTGAATACTCTCATCACTTCGATAAGGATGAATAGGTATACAGGAACACCATCAATATGACTGTGCTGAGTAAGTGTTTCAAGAAGAAAGGTAGTACCAACGTGGATAAAAATGGCAGCAGTGCAACAGAGAAGTAGTTGCAGAAGCAAAAAGAAGAGGCCCTAAAGTTACAAGAGGAAGAAGCTGAAAATAAATGAGAAGAACATGCCCAAAGATAGAAAGAAGAAGAAGACAGGTTAAAGGAAGAAGAGGCACAAAGAGACAGAAAGAAGAAGAAGACATGTTAAAGGAAGAAGAGGCACAAAGAAAACAAAAAGAAGCTAAGAAAGTAGTTGAAGAACAAAAGAAGAAAGAGGAAGAGGACATGCTTCGGGAATAATTAGACAGAGAAGCTATAACGTCCCCGACCCTCTGACCGAGCAAGAGGACGCTACTAAACACCAAATCATCCGGGCATCTAGCCTTCATGAACATGAACATGAACATGAACACACATACATATAATGTTGAAGCAAGATACTTAAAAACATAAAACACACTACAATGCATTAATCATTCATATGCGTAGTGGAAGCAAAAAAACATGCATTGATATATAATTTCAGCACTCACATGTACATTATCATTCATCAATGGTAAATATGATTGCAGACACAAGTCAGGCAAGAATAATTATCTTAATAAGAACTTGTCCCGTAACTAGCTACATCGCTGCAACATTCCACCCAACCATAGGCTCGCGTGCTTCTTAATCTCTCAGCAACGCTGCCACCCCTGAGCCGGGCATGATTCCCCAAGGAATAAGGAACTAACAGGATTACACATAGCCAAGGATAACAACACAACAGGGGTACATAGTTTAGCCAAGCCAACACAGTTGGGTTTATCAGGCAAACATCGGAACAACCAAGCCAACAAAGTTGGGTTTATCAAGCCATCCAGGAGTTGGGAAAGGCTAAATGCTAAGCTGGTGAACTCATTGAAGAGCTAAATACACCTACACCAGAACCATCCTGGCTTCTATGATACCCACACACACACCCAACACAAGGAAATCAATCATTTCTCTGCAACGCAGTCCCTCAGACCCTGATCTCCCTTCCAGTGCTATTCAAGGGTTGTGGAGAAGAAAGCCAGCCCTCTAGCTCTGTCTGTGTGGTTCCCAAACACATCAGGTTTGTCAAGCACATCAGGCCCTCATCAATACTCCAATGCAGTCCGAAGACCAACCACTGCGTTCATGCAGCAAACCAACAATTTAAAGCTTTGACAGGGGGAAAAAAACCCCTGAATCGTTCTTGGCCTTATCGTGGCCAAAACGATTCCACAACGATCTACAGCAGCCCAAATCACAAAGGCAACTCAACGAACAAGTGTGGGAAACAACAACCAACAAACCACAAAAGAAAACCACAGTCCATGATCAATAATGAAATATCTAGACAACTACAACAGGAACGCGGGCAGGAAGCCGATCCTCAACATAGACAGGAGGAAGACATATCACCAAGGAAACCACGGAAAACATCCCACAGTGAAAAACCACGGCAACATTTCACAGTCCGACAATGGTGGAGTCAAAACATAGACTTTCTGCGTGAACAAGAGGAAGAACCGATCCTCAGGCCAACAGTCGGTGAGGAAGAGGAGAACGAATGAACCGCCACACAATGGATTGTAATCCCTTTTAACTCCGCTCTGCATGGGGAAAACGAACAACTCACGATCGGGATAGTGGACAGACCATTCGTAACCCAAAAGGTGCGTTGTGGAGAAAGTGCAGGCGTGAGTGTAGTGGTTTTCCTGCCAGCAAATAGATTCCCCAACTAACAACAGAACAATTAAGGTGGTGGTTGGATGAGACAAGGGAGGGTGAGCAAAAAGAGTGGTGCCACATGGCTTTTCCCCCCATTAACCTTAGGAAATCATGGCTCTTCTCAATTTGGTTGCAGTGAACATAGCTGGTTGGGGTTATTTAATTAAAATGCATAGTTACCTGATGCCACAACTTAATATATGCCGTATGTCCCGATATACTATCGGTGACAATTCCAATCCGAAACATAGCATAACCAAATCGATGGTGGGGCCTTGGCCTTTAGCTCCGCACCATGATTATTTAAAATGTATATATATATATATCATGTATATTTAATGCATTGGGGTCAAAACCGGGGTGTTACATTCCCCTCCCTTTTAAATAGCACTGTCCTCAGTGCTTTACAAAATTTGAACAAAATGCTACACTAGTACCGCTTTAGTGTTCCGTAAAATTGAACAAAAATGGATGTGCCAATTGCATGGCATCCTCTAGCTCCCACGTAGCCTCTTCAGGTTCGTAGTGCTCCCATTGCACCTTTACCTGCCCTATGGCTCAGTTCCAGAGCATTGTGACCTTCCTGTCGAGAATGCGCATTGGCTCGATTTGGAACTCTCCCTCGGGTTCCACCTGAATCACATCCCAATTTATCACATGGTTAGGATCATGTACATATTTCTTAAGCAAAGAAACATGAAAAACATTATGAGCTCTAGTACTAGCAGGCAATGCAAGTCTATATGCAACATGCCCTATTCTTTCAAGCACTTCAAACGGCCCACAATATCTAGGTGACAGCTTGGCACAACTTCCAAGCTTCAAGGAAATTTTCTTTGCTTGCACTCTGAGGTAAACATGATCCCCAAAACTGAACTCTCTGTTCATCCTATGCTTATCTGCATAGCTTTTCTGTCTGTCCTGTGTTGCTTTCAGATTCTGTCTAATCCTTACAACCTCTTGCTCCATTTCCTTGAGCAATTCTGGTCCAAGCACAACCCTGTTTACTGGATTGTCCCAAGTCACTGGTGTCCTACACCTTATTCCATACAAAGCTTCATATAGACTCATCCCCAAGGATGCCTGCTGTCCATTGTTGTAAGCAAACTCTACCAAGTGTAAGTAATATTCCCACTTGGTTGGTTTGTCCATCACATACATGGGAAGCATATCTTCAAGCACCTGATTAACCCTTTCTGTCTGCCCATCTATCTAAGGATGGTAGGCAGTGCTGAAGTTTAACTTTGTACCCAAATCTGCAAACAACCCCCTCCAAAAATTGGAAGTGAACTTGACATCTTTGTCAGAAACTATTTCCTTCAGCAATTCATGCAATTTGAAAATCTCCTTCATGAAGATCTTTGCAATGTCACCAATCTTATGCGTAGACTTCAACGGTATAAAATGTGCTGCTTTTGTCAACTTGTCTACTACAACCATGATGGAATCATGTTGTCTCCAAGTCATTGGCAATCTTGTAATAACATCCATGGAAATAACTTCCCATTTCCATTTCGGAATTGACAAAGGTTGCAACAAGCTTGCTGGATGTTGATGCTCAACCTTTACCTGTTGACATTTCATGCACCTTGAAATGTATTTAGTTATGTCCTTTTTCATTCCTGGCCAAAAGTACTGCTTTCTAGCTGTAGCAATTGTTTTCTGATATCCTGGGTGACCAGAATATGGAGCTTGATGGATTTCATCCATAACAACTCTCCTTAAATCTGCCACATTCGGAATATAAATTCCGCCTTTATAAGTAAGAAGTCCATCTTCTTCCAATTTATATCCTTCATACATTTTCTCAAGACTTTGTTGTTACAATTTGTCTTTTACCTGCCCATACAATTCATCTCCAGCAACATGATTATCAATCTGCTGCCTCAAATTTGATTGGCAAATACTAAGAGATGCCACATGCATTTCCTGCACCTTCCTGCTGAGTGCATCAGCTACCTTACTCTCTTTTCCCTTTATGTGCTTTATTTCGAAATCAAATTCACATAAAAATTCCAGCCATCTCGCTTGCCTAACATTCAGAGTAGGCTGATCAAACAAATACTTCAGACCACAATGGTCTGTCTTGATCTCAAATATTCTACCCATCAAGTAATGTTTCCACATCTTGAGAGCATGTACTATGGCTGCAAGCTCTAGATCATGAGTGGCATAGTTTTTCTCATGCTCTTTCAACTTTCTTGACTCATAACATATCACGTGGTTGTCTTGCATAAGGACTCCTCCAAGCCCTTGTCCGCATGCATCCGTACATACCACAAAATCTTTCTCTAGATCTACAACTTTCAATACTGGTGCACTGGTGAGAAGATTCTTCAACCGCTGGAAGCTTTCTTCACACTTCGAAGTCCATTCAAACTTTATCCCCTTCTTTTGCAAAGAAGTGATGGCATGTGAAACCTTGGAAAACCCTTCAATGAACCTCCTGTAGTATCTTGCAAGTCCCATAAAAGATCTTACATCCGTCACATTTCTTGGAGTAGGCCAACTCATAATGGCTTCAATCTTCTTAGGGTCTACTGATATACCCTCTTCTGAGATAATGTGACCCAAATATTGTATTCTATCTTTGTAGAAGTCACACTTGCTCAGTTTTGCATACATCTGATGCTCCCTGAGCAATTGCAATGTCAATCTCAAATGCTCTTCCTCATTCTTAGAATAAACAAGAATGTCATCAAGGAAAACAAGAACAAACTTGTCCAAATACTTACTGAAGACACTATTCATAAGGCACATAAATGTAGCTGGTGCATTGGTGAGACCAAATGGTACCACTACAAACTCATAATACCCATACCTTATCCTGAAGGATGTCTTATGAATGTCTTCGTCCTTGATTCTCACCTGATGATAACCAAACCTCAAGTCAATCTTGGAAAATACCTTTGATCCTCTCATTTGATTAAAGAGGTCATCAATCCTAGGCAAATGATATTTATTCTTCACAGTAACCTTGTTCAACTGTCTGTAATTAAAACATAACCTGAGTGTACCATCTTTCTTCTTTACAAACAGAACCGGTGCTCCCCAAGGAGACACACTCGGTCAGATATACTTCTTTTCCAACAACTCTTGCATTTGCATCTTCAACTCTAGCATCTCCGGTGTACTCATCATGTAGGGTGTTTTGGACACTGGTGCTGCTCCTGGAACAAGTTCAATGGTGAAATCAATGTCCCTCTTTGGAGGAAGCCCTGGAATCTCATCAGGAAACACATCCTTGAATTCCTATAACACCTGATAGTCCTGCAATCTAGGAGTTTCATCTTCTGTTGGTTCCAGAATATGAGCTGCATACAACTGGAAATACTTCCTACATAACTTCTTCAACAGCATTGCTGAAACCCGCCTTACTGAAATTACCTTTGGAATACCTTTTACAACTACTGGGTTTCCTTCTTTATCTGTGCATTCAAAAGTCTTGTTGTAACAGTCAAGCTTTAATCTGTGAGCTTCTAACCAATCCATTCCAATGAGAACATCATAGGAACCAAGTGGTAGAACATTTAGATATACACAAGTGATAAATCCATTCATAGCCAATGGGCATTTCTCCACTACTTCACTGACTTTTCTCTTAGTTCTAGTGGCTAGTTGAACTAACCAAGGTTTCCTATGCTTTACTTTCTTAAAAGCACAAATCTCCACTACTCTAGGAGTAATGTAACTGTGAGTAGAACCAGGGTCAACCAAAATAGAAACAGATTGTTCAACAATCTTACATGCAAATTCAACCACAGTTGACTGATGATCTTCCTGGCGGTCCTTCAATGCTGCATAAATTCTAGGCTCCTCTTGCTACTTGACCCACTGTTTCTACTTCCTGAATGTTATAAGCTGGCCTTGCACTTTCATTCTCAAGTGGACAATATCTACGCAAGTGGGGTCCTTCACATTTCCAACATTTGAGTGGACCTTTATTCTGTGGTGGATCTTTAGGCTTTCCACCTCTCACTCCAACAGGCTTACTCGCAGCTTGGGATGGCTGCTTCTGCTGATTCCTGAATCTCGAAGGTTTGAAACATTTCTTTCTTTGATCAAACTTTTCATTTTTCTTGTCCTTCCATGACTTATGGTAATCAGGTTTACCTTTTCTTTGCTCATAGCAATACTTAGCCTTCCTTATTGCTTCTTCAAGAGTTCTAGGTTCATAAAACTCAATTCTGTCTTTGTAAGACTGAGACAATCCACTCAGAAACCGCTGAACCTTCAATTTTTCATCTCTGATGTATCAGACATACCTCAATAATTCCAAGAACTTATTTGCATATTCATCCATGGTCTGCTGTCCCAATCTCAGCTCATGGAACTCTTTAATCTTGTCATCATAATACCTGTTGGAGAGGCATTTCTGCCTGAAATACTTCTTGAACTGCTTCCACTTCAGTTCCTTTTCACTGATCCTCTTTACTTGCTTGAAGTGTTCCCACCAAATGGATGCTCTTCCATTTAGATTGAATATGGCAACTCTTGCCTTCATGTTTTTTGAATAATCCTGTACTTGGAAGTACTTCTTTATCCCAAGAAGCCAAGCTTCAGCCTCTTGTCCAGTCTTTATCTCACCATCAAATGTAGGAGGTTTAGCTTTCTTGAATTCATCCCGAGAGCGATCCCTATGGTGCCTTCTTCTTTTCCTTTTACGAGAAGATGAACTTGTATCTCCACTGGATTCTTCAGATTCAGATGATCCACTGGAAATCCTTCTCCTCCTCCTAGTGCCGCTCTTACTGCCTTCTGGCCTTGATGTACCTCGTCCAGAATCTATCTTCTTTTGCAAGTCTGTCAAACTCTGCAACATGGAAGCATTCAACTGATGCTGCTCTTCCTGGGCTTTAATCAAGTTTCTCATGGTGGCTGCAACCTCGGACGGTGTCTCTTGGAATCTCCTTCCATTAGACTCTATGTCATCATTTCCATGACGAACATTTTCTCCCATGGCATCTCCTACACGCTCGTAAGAATCTTGAGCATCATATCCATCATGGGTTCTCATGACTGAACCACCTCTTGCTTTACCACAATGTTCTTCCTGGAATACTGCTCTTGGAGGTGTCTATAATTCTGCAAATGTGTTAGTAGCAAACTGTTAGATGCATATCATTAATGTAATTCAGAACTACTTACCTTTCTTTTTCTGGAAATTCATAAAACAACAATTTTGCTAAAACACAATTTTTTTCTCTCTTTCTCATGTTTAGCTTGGTAATCCACTGACAGTCTGCTGAAAACCCACTGAAAGACAGTTGAAAATTGCTTGAAAAATTACTGAGAAGTTCCCTCGAAAAACCCAAATCTCCTTTAGTCCAATCGGACCTCCTCCCAACTATCTTTCCGACACTTAGGTGGTAAAAAAACCTAGCTCATTAGTGGTCTGTTCGTTTATTTCTCTCCGGCATGTTGGGTCCGTAGTGATCTAACCCTTCGAACTGTAACGGTGATGCTAAGGTCTATCCATCGACGATTTCATCAGCTAAGGTTTTCCACTGTATCGGCGGGCAAATCATCTAAAATTCTGATCTGCATCGGCGAGAAAATCGATTGACTGCTGCATCGGCGGTTAGGTGCTCTGTGCATCGGGTGGCTAGTCCTCAGGGATTCCGCAACAACGACCAACAAACCTTCTAGGGTTTTCGCGGATCACATCTTGTCGACGGTCGGAGTGACTAATCTTTGTGGCATCGATGCTTAGATGCACTTCTTGTCAGGTGCATAGTTAACTAGGATGCCGCAACTGCGGGTGGTACTCCCACTGTAGTCCCCGCAGACCTTATACCCCATTGGCCTTCAAAAGGACTAACCCCTACACTTCGGCGATCCAAGTTACTACATTCCCCCATCGTTGCGGCAACCATGCAGCAATACATCTTTGATACGTCGGCGATATGAAGCACAACTTAATCGACATTGGTAGTCTGAACCTGTATCCGTCGGGAGATTAGTGCCCTAGACTTCCGCAATGGCGGGCGCACGAACCACTAACCTCTTTTGATGTCATCGGCGACCAATACAACTAACTTCTGCCGATCGCCGATGGAGTCAACACTTAGAAAAATTTCTGAAACTTCTTCTTCTTCTCTTAGGCCATAACATCTGTCGGCGGTCGAAACCACTAAGCGCTACGTGTCGGCGATCGGAGCATCGACGGTTTGAAGTCCTAATCATCAGTGTGCTAGTCCATATGGAAGCCACAACAACGGATTGACAAACAACTAAATTCTTTCGCGGTGTCGGCGATCCCAACAACTATTTTCCGCCGACGGCATCGGCGGTCCAAACAACTAATTTCTTCTGGTGTCCGCCGCCGCATCGGTGGTTTCGTCATCTAAATTTCATCGACGATTCCCATACTTAGAGAAAATTTCAAAACTTTTCTCTTTAGTCTTCTTTTTCACCGCTTCATCGGCTCAACCATCTCTTATTCTTCGCCGATCCGTTTAACTATCTATCAGCGGAAGCTTCCTTTATTTTCTGTCGACTCTGTCGGCTCCATCTTCCCCTATATTTCGCCGATCAAATCAACTGTTTTTCGCCTTCGTATCGACGAATTAAACCTCAATACTTTCGCAATGCCAGCGCTCCCGAGCACTAAATGCCACTGTAGTTATGTTATCGGAACTCGGAGCCATTCTTCGCTAAACACCTCGACATCGGCGAGTGGAAAGACTAATGCATCGACAGGATAGTTCACTAACCAGCCGCAACGACGGACGCTCGAACAACTAATTTCCGTCGATCGACGCTTCGATCATCTATCTTTCGCCGATCGCCAATGGTTTTCCACACTTAAACAAAATTTCAAAAATTTTCTTCTTCCTTCCATGTCGAGGATCCCATCCTCTAGTCATCGACGATCCCAACCACTAGCATTTTCCGATGGCCGATGATCTCGTGCCTTAGAGAAAATTTTCGGAACTTTCCTCCTCTGTCTTCTGCTGCACCGGTTGTCGGATCAACTATCTTCTGTGGCATCGGCAGTCGGAGACTCTACCTGTCGGAAGCATAGTTGCCTAGCCATCCGCAACGACGACGCACAATCAGCTAATCTCTTCCGCTGTGTCGGAAGAACTTCTCACTGACTCTCTCCAATGCGCCAATGATTTTAACACTTAAAGCAAAATTTCACAAAACATTTCGCCATCGGGTGGGCTTCAAACTAGCACTTCCATCGTGTCGGAGGAACTTGGCACTAAGTTCTCCGATGGGCCGACGAGTGATGAATGCAATTCCTTCCACAATCTTCTTCCGATCACCGTACATTAGGTGACCTTCAGACTATCTTTTTTGTTGCATCGGAAGACCTTCGCACTAAGTTTTTCGATGAGCCGACAATTCTGGCATTTAGATTTTTTTTGTGAATTTTCTTGTCATCACCCATTTCTCCTGGTTTCTTCTGGGCAGTGAGAAACCTGTCTCTGTTAATTGATCTTTTCATGGCCCTCTGAGGCCCAATTGCTGCAACATAAGCGCTGTCACTACATCTTCACGACCCATTCAGGCCCATGCTGCAACGTTTGCTCTGATACCACACTGTAACGTCCTCGACCCTCCGACCGGGAAAGAGGACGCTACTAAACACCAAATCATCCGGGCATCTAGTCTTCATGAACATGAAGACACATACATATAATGCTGAAGCAAGATACTTAAAAACATAAAACATACTACGATGCATTAATCATTCATATGCATAGCAGAAGCAAAACAACATGCATTGATATACAATTTCAGCACTCACATGTACATTATCATTCATCAATGGTAAATATGATTGTAGACACAAGTTAGGAAAGAATACTTATCTTAATAAGAACTTGTCCCGCAACCAGCTACGTCGCTGCAATGTTCCACCCAACCATAGGCCTGCGTGCTCCTTAATCTCTCAGCAACGCTACCACCCCCGAGCTAGGCATGATTCCCCAAGGAATAAGAAACTAACATGCTTACACATAGCCAATGATAACAACACAACAGGGGTACACAGTTTAGCCAAGCCAACATAGTTGGGTTTATCAGGCAAACATCGGAACAACCAAGCCAACAAAGTTGGGTTTATCAGGCCATCCAGGAGTTGGGAAAGGCTAAATGCTAAGCTAGTGAACTCATTGAAGAGCTAAAGACACCTACACCAGAACCAACTTGGCTTCTATGACACCCACACACACACCCAACACAAGGAAATCAGTCCTTTCTCTGCAACGCAATGCCTCAGACCCTGGTCTCCCTTCTAGTGCTATTCAGGGGTTGTGTAGAAGAAAACCAACCCTCTATCTCTGTCTGTTTGGTTCCTAAACACACTGGGTTTGTCCAGCACATCAGGCCCTCGTCACTACTCCAATGCAGTCTGAAGACCAACCACTGTGTTCATGCAACAAACCAACAATTTAAAGCTTTGACAGGGGAAAACAAACCCCTGAATCTTTCTTGGCCTTATCGTGGCCAAAACGATTCCACAACGATCTACAGCAGCCCAAATCGCAAAGGCAACTCAGCCAACACGTGTGGGAAACAACAGCCAACGAACCTCAAAAGAAAACCACAGTCCACGATCAATAATGAAATATATGGACAACTACAACAGGAACGCGGGTAGGAAGCCGATCCTCAACATAGACAGGAGGAAGACATATCACCAAGGAAACCACGAAAAACATCCCACAGTGAAAAACCACGGCAACATTTCACAGTCCGACAATGGTGGAGTCAAAACACAGACTTTCTGTGTGAACAAAAGGAAGAACTGATCCTTAGGCCAACAGTTGGTGAGGAAGAGGAGAACTAACGAACCCCCACACAATGGATTGTAATCCCTTTTAACTCCGCTCTGCATGGGGAAAACGAACAGCTCACGATCGAGATAGTGGATAGACCATCCGCAACCCAAAAAGCGCGTCGTGGAGAAAGTGCAGGCGTGAGCATAGTGGTTTTCCTGCCAGCAAATAGATGCCCCAACTAACAACAGAATGATTAAGGTGGTGATTGGATGAGACAAGGGAAGGTGAGCAAAAGGAGTGGTGCCACATGGCTTTCCCCCCCCATTAACCTTAGGAAATCATGCCCCTTCTCAATTTGGTTGCAGGTTGGGGTTATTTAATTAAAATGCATAGTTACGTGATGCCACAACTTAATATATGCTGTATGTCCCGATATACTATCGGTGACAATTCCAATCCGAAACATATCATAACCAAATCGATGGTGGGGCCTTGGCCTTTAGCTCCGCACCATGATTATTTACAATGTGTATATATATATATATCATGTATATTTAATGCATCGGGGTCAAAGCCGGGGTGTTACAGAAGCAGCTTAGAACAACCCAATAGACCCTCCTGCTTCATCAGGAAGCACAATTAGAGGTGACCATGTTCCCTTTGCAGAACTTGGTCTCACTCCTTTCACTCCATCTAAACATCACAAAGTGGTGTGTTTAGATACCATATTTTTTGATAAGGCAAGAAAGACCATCACTATAAGGTATGAGAAAAGGCTAAAAGTAGGATCACAGGCCTATGTGGTTACAGTAACTGAAAATACTGTCATGCAGGGTACCAATAAAGATCCCAAGTTCATGGCCTCCATGGATGTAGCAGCTACATAAGCCAATGCCGATAACGTAGATCGTCTGATAGAGAATGTAGAACATCACAAAGAAAATATGTTCAAATTGAAGGATACTCTAATAAATGAAAGAGGAGAGGGCATCGAACTAAAAATAAAACACAAGGCTACTCTATCAAAAAAGGAAAGACTCTAGAGGGAGTACCAAGCTTTGGAAACAGAGAAAGATGCCTTAGAAGTACAAGTAATGATTTTGGAGGGAGAAAAAAAGATTTTGAAGCTAAGGTCTCGGAGCTAGAATCAAGAGAGTCCGCAACAAGCCAACAGATGGGGGAATTGAGAACCCAGGTAGAGGAGTTGGTGACACAAAAGTGTTCTCTTGAAACTCAGCTTAAGGTAGCAAATGAGAGACAACTGGACATCACCCCTTTCCGTGCCCAAGCTTGCACAATCCAGAGAAACATACACAAAGTTCAAATAAATCTCGTGGGTGAAATTTATAAGGTGAAGACAACAAAGACAAGAGTGAAGGAGATTGCAACAGAATCTATTAATTTTAGAACAAGAATCACGAAGGTTGCTAAAAAAATTCAAATCCAGTTGACTTGGGTAGAAGCCAACTCGACATTTCTTGAACACTTGCCACAGAAGACTGTTGGAGGCCTAAATATAGAAATGGCACTCCTAGAATTTTGCAGAAAAGCTTCGGTAAGATTG
This sequence comes from Pseudotsuga menziesii, assembly GCA_001517045.1. NCBI lineage: Eukaryota > Viridiplantae > Streptophyta > Pinopsida > Pinales > Pinaceae > Pseudotsuga > Pseudotsuga menziesii. Next base: position 1,082,921 of record LPNX010245296.1, read on the forward strand.
AGTAATGAAGCTGAGAAGACCCTGGAAAAGTGTACAGGGTTCTATAAGAAGATGCACCAAGTTCATGAGAGATTCCAGCTTCCTTCGGTCGCAAAAATAAATGTCTTCCCAAACAAAGACCAGCTCGTGACGTATCTACAGGATAGATTACACGAGGATGAATAGTATATTCAAAAGATGGAAGTTATCAGTGAAGACGATGTTAAAATTTAGATTTCACAAGCTTTAGTCAACAATTATATCTTGTAAGACTTGTATAGAACCACTCCAAAAAAGGTAACAAGCGTGGAATCCCAGCTGGCCGTACACAAAGTGACAGTGCAAATTATGGAACCAGTAAATTACCAGACTATCGCTGAGGAAGCAGATGCATGGGGGGAATATATTGCAAGTTTGGCTAGGCCCACTTAAGAACTTTTGTCTTATTATGTATTTAGTCATTTTGGTCATTTTTTAGTGTAAAGCACTAAAAGACAAAATTTTGGAATTCATAAGGTCAGGGAAGTCGATAAGTCATTGTAATTGTATTATAAATAGAGGGAGAGGGTAGCATAGAAAATAATTTTCCGCTGGCATAAGAAGGCCAGTTTATTTGTAAGAAGAACTATTTTTTCTACTAATAACGAAGGACATTTTTTGCTGGGAAAGGACTGCACGTGCTTTTACATGGATTGTGTGGAATCTTAATCGTGGAATTACTTCCTTTTAGTTTCTGTACAAACTGTGAGATCGTTCTGACTCTCTATGAATTATTTGTTTGATGATGAATGGTTTTCTACTTTTTTTATATAAAATCCTGTGTATGAATAGTGTAATAGATGTTTATTATTTCAAGGCTATCTTTGTTAATCTTTCTGCTGTAACTATGTGTATGGAATTGGAACAGTTATCTGCAACATTCATTACGAATAATTACAGGACTTTACTCTCTTTATTTTAAAGTTGCTCCCTAGGGGATAGGTTAGAATAGACTAGAATATAATTAATTTGCTTAGATTTAGTTTTAAAAAGTGGTTGAGGAGCAAGAGTGGTAAGATGGGAGGTAAGAATGTACACATCACTTGTGAGGCTCTTTTTCATCAATCACTTGCATTTAGCTTAGGCATTTTCATTTCATCCATATAAAGAAAAATTACATAAACGGTGGATAGGGCTGTGACCAGTGAAGACTTAAACAAGATTTAAATCTACGGTAGCCGTGCTGCTAACCAAACAGGTTCCCCATACCAAACGATGGACGACCTAGTTGGGATCGATTACCGGGGAGAATCCCTACTGTCGGTACTTGGGAATTTTCCAGGCATCAACAAAGAGACAAAAGCATACACACTAATCTATTCAATGTTGGTATGAATTCTTTGTGATGTAGGGTGGCGTTCCACATGGGAAAATAGAAAGATGATGAATGGAAGAACACCTTCACCAATGATGGGATAAATACTAGTTATTTTTAATGAAGAAATAAGAACCGGAATAAGTGTTGTTGTTAGCAAAGAAATCGTTGAGCATGGTGAAGAAGACAAAAGAAAGTTATGCTATATTAGTGCCAAGGAAAGTTATTGAGAAATATGATGTAGAAAATAAAAATAATGATAAGATTTATGGTCAAGTGAAGAACCTAATGGATGAAAAATGTTCAAGCTTATACTCAAGAATTTAAGAAGGATTTAGCATTGGACATTCCATTACACACTCGTGAAGCTCTTCTTAAGTACATTGGTGGTTTGCATTATTATCTTCTCCATACTATTTTGATGTTTAAATCTACTAATTTTGATGAAGTGTCAATACAATCTACTCCTCTTGAAGCTAGCAAAGAGAAACATGGTATGGAGAATAAAGATCCTCCTAGATTCGAGAAGCATTCAAAGAAAGATGGGAAGAGGGAAAATATGGTAAAGAAAGATGTAGAAAATATTACATCTCCTCATTGTGGTAAGAACATAAATGAAGAGGCCAAGTGTTGAAAATTGTATCCCAATTTGTTTCTATAGAAGTTTTAAAACAAGGGGAAACAAAAGACAACCGATACAGTGCAACAAGACCTTGGGTCAGATTCAGGTGATGAGACAAATATCAATACACTGGGAAGTAAAGGTATATCATCTTCTATCTCAAGATCATCTATTCAATATTATGAGTTTGAAAAGGATGATAAGAAGATAAATTAGCTTTTCCATATAAGGATCATAGTGAAGCATACAAAGGTAGATACTTTGTTTGATAGTAGGTCTCAAGTTTTTTAATTTTTTTTTTTTGAATCAGTTTTTAAGATGTTGGGATTAAAGTCTAAACCTCATGTGAATCCTTACCCTTTGGGTTTGGTACAAAAGGATACTCAATTGCAAGTAACCAGACAATGTAAATTGAAATCTGCATCTACTTCTAGGTTTACTTATGAGGTTGTATTAGATGTTATCTCTCTCGACATTTGGAGAATAGTATATGGTAGCCCATATCTATATGAAATAAAATCTATATTTTATCGTGAGGAAAATAAGTATCATGTTTTCAAGGAAAATATTGAATATATTGTTAGAGATCACCATGTTAGAACTAATGAACCTCTAGTGTTTATAAGACAAATAAAGAGACTTGTCAATGCTAGAAACTCTTATTCTCATGCTTGAGAAACAAAGGGAGAAAGATGTATCGGATGCCCTTATAGGTTGTGATCTAGGTCATAAGCATGAATTCATGAATTCATTTGGTAAAATTGTTCAGAAGATAAAGCAATTTGTTGATCCATTTCCTTTGGAAATAATGTATTTCTTACTATTTCTAGTCAGTTGCTTCTGGTTAATAGGCATGACAGTGAGTGCATGAGATTGTGGGAGTAGGGAAATGAATGTTTATGTCAACATTTTGATTGCTTTTTTATTATTATCATGGTTGGACATTTTGTTGTGATGTACCAGGTATTCACTATATAAGCACAATGGGTGGATTATGCTCAAGTGGGGAGGCCATGCCCTCAATTGATTTATGTATTAAAACTTTTGGTGGTCCAAAAGATTCTCAATGGGGAGGAATGATCCAGGAATATCTCTAATTACTCAAAAATTAATAGTCTCATATGTTGATCAGAATAACACCATTGCATAGGGTTCGATGAGAGGTTTTCAACAACACTTAAATTGCCTCAAACAAACATTCTATGAGGAAGATACAGTGTTATAAAGTTCTAACAACATAAGGAAAAAAAGGTAAGCAGGGGTGCCACATGGAAATCCCATAGGATTCCAAGTGGAAATCCCATAGGAACGTATGATGTCAGCATGCTAACATGGTATCACGAGAGGCTGCCATGTGTCATCCATATTTGAAACATTTGGCATCTAGTTGGACGAATCTCAAAGTTCCATGTGGAATCTGTATGATGACATGGTAGTTACAATTAGGGATGACATGGAGGGATAGGTGGAAGTGATGTATCATATGTACTTTCTATACAATTGATGTGGCACCAATGAAAGGATTCCATGTGGTTGGTCATACGATGACGGGGTATCTAGGTGGAAAACCGTACATAGTGACATGGCAGGCTTAGAGAGAACCATGTGGTAGGGTGTACAGTTGGAGATGAGTTGGAAATGGTGGTCAATGAGTGGTTACCACATGGACCAACCAGGTGGTTCCATGCGGCACATTTGAGAAGCATAAGGATGCCTAGGGATCTACACATTTGTCTCCATGGGGGTGGGAGAACTCACATATTGTTCAACAAAATCCCAACCAACACGATATATATATATATGGTTAACAATATGTACACAAGAGAGAGTCCCATGGGGTTTGAAATCATGACCTGCCCACTAATATGCCAATGCCCTAACCAACCCATCAAATGTGTTAATTATGCTAAATATAAACTAGTATATTTAACTTGGGTTTACACATAACTACAAGGTCGAAAAGGGGGTTATGCCGACCCCACATTTTTAAACCTAGAATGCTTCCCCTTCAAGGATAATTTTAGGGGTGAAATTTAGCCCATGGGATATTCTTCCATGTTTTTATCCCAAAAAAGATTTACCAATTTGCATTTTTTAATCCCTGTTTCTCCCAAATTTAATGTGGTAAAACATTTTCACCCTTAAAATCACCAAATTGTTATATAAATGATATAAACTCCTTAGAGATAGAAATATTTTTAGAAAAATATCGCCAAATATTTTATTGTTGACGTTTTAAGAATTGGTAAGATTAGCCAAAATTTACACACTTTTAAATAGGTATGGTTCTTTAAAACTATCCATGTTCCCAGTGCACAGTACACATTTGACAGAGGGTACAGTGTGAATGTTGGTGTATTCTTGATTTGTGTGCCAAGGGGAGGTCTTGAGTACCTATGCAGAATTAGGTTGACTTTATACTCAAAAGACTCACAATTTCAAGAGGAATGAAATAATGGCCTTTGTTTCTGATCTTGAGTTGAAAATATGAAGGGGGTATTTAAAACCTTTATTGTTGATCCAAGTATAATATAGTTTATACTCTAAAGTCTCAGAACCTGAAGAATCCAATGGTGGTTTCTATTTATATATATGAGTTGCAAAACTCAGAGGTGTTTTCAACATTTTCATTGTAAGAATTTATTTTGTATTTTCATCTTTTTTTAGATTAATGAGAGGGGTCTCACTGTTGTGAGTAGACCCATGGATGGAGCCAGGGTCTCTAGTGAACTTCATTATCAATTTTTGGTGTGATTTTGTTGGTATTGTTCTCTCTTGATCTCTTCTTCACATCTCACATTTCACTTATGAAGAATAGATTATGAAAGTTGATTTTCATAAGCATAAGTGTTTAGTTAAGTGAAGCTAATCACATGCCATTGTGAATTGAATTGTCAATTTAAATACCATGTTAACTTAAAAAGGTTTTTTTTATCAATGATGGACTAATGGTTAAATTGGTAACTTAATATTTTCATATCAGCAAATCATCCTTGCAGAAATTTCACAGTGCAAATGATACCATGCATAAACAAACAATGGAGTTAATTATCACCATCAGAAGTGAAAAATCAAAGTAAGCAACACATATAATCCATTGAAGAAGGATACTACTCACCTAGGAAAAAAAATATACACGATTTCTACAATATGTAGGATTTCTACAACCTACAATAACTTTCTACATCTTGTCTGCATTCAATCATGAATCCACCCATGCTTTTATTGGTAAGTTATCATCAATATCCACACCAAAATAGACTCTCCACAATATCCATAATATCCACACCAAAAATTAATATCCACTCTCCACAATATCCACACCAAAATTAATCATCATCTCAACATGACCTCCTACTCAGTTGGTAAGTTATCTAAAGGTAAGGCTCCTCATTTAAGTATTTAATTTGCAAACTCATGTTTTCCAAAACCAAAATGCATGCAATGATACATCAATCCGAATGAGTACATTGAATATTAAGTTGTGGGGGAGATAAAATTTGAATTTAAAATTTAAAAATTTTCCACATACATTTTTTTTCCAAACACATCTGCATGCAAAGGATCTAATGTAAGTCACTTAAACTTAAGTTAGAAAATTAATCATGAGTAAAAATGGGGAAATCTAATGGGATAGTTAACATGAGTGACGACAGTTTGCATGAACATAAATGATGGAAGGATAAAGAGATATCATGAGATGAGGAGGTAAGGTATATAGAATTAAAAACTATCCAAGAACTCATCCTTAACCATCTAAATAATGAACAAGCACATCTCTAAACACGCTCTCATGTTGGTGGTGATAAAGCAAGAAAACCATAGGAAATACCACAACAACAAAGGGGAAAATAGAGTAGCGATCATACAGGTATTCCACAAGCTATGTTATCAATTTATTCTCTGGCATTTCATTTCCTTATTTCCCTCGTCTTCTTTACTAGAGGGTATATTAGAACTATGAATTGGAATCCCTCTAGTTGGAAACAGAGAGAAACAATGTAGAAAATATGACAAGGGGTTCATAAGAAGATATCCAGTGAACCACTTTAAATTGTTTCAAAATCCAAAGGCAACTAAGTTTTCAAGATGCAGGGTGTATTCAATATTTTCAAAGGATTGATGGATACCATGACAAAATTACGGAGTAATTTTCCATAAATTTAAGAAAGGTGGATGAGAACACATGTAAAAAATCGATGAAGGGGGTTTCAATTAAGATCAATGAGGATATGATTAGTGTTTAGTTTTCTTGAATTAATTAGATGATACCTTAAAATAATTTATTACTAGTAGGATCACTAAAAGAACAACAAACACAGAAACATAAGAACACAAATATTTTTCTCGAGGAAACCACAAGGGAGAAAAATCTGCAAAACTTCCTCAGTATAGAACTCAACCAGAGCAGTTTAAAACCCATACAACTGCTTCTCCTTTCTTTCTAGCACACTTGTTCTTCTCTCTCTTGAATTTTTTTTTGAGTGAGTGAGTACAAATGAAGGGGAGTGCCTCCCTATTTGTATTCTTCACTTGAATTGACCTAGGACCTAACAGGGTCGAATTTTCTAGCAAGACATTAAAAATAACATTTATTATAATGACACATGGGTTATATTGACCCGACTTACATACGAAGGTTTACATTAATTCTTTCATTGAATATTACATGACCAAACTCATCTCCTAATGGAGGAATACAATCAATACATCTGGAATATCTTCTGAAGTTACAATACTTTAAAACTCCCTCTTAACTAGGAAGGTATTCAAATAAGGTAGAAACTACTACCACAACTGTACAATTGACTGGTGAGTCTCTATATGTCATAAGAAGATTTGGAACACCGTCATACATCTTCATCATTGATCTCAGCTAGATCATCTTCTGCAATCTCAGTATGTAAATACTGAATCATCTTCAACACGTACTGGATCATCTTCTATCACATCAATATATGGATATTGTATCATCTTCTACATAATCGGTGTGTGGATACTAAGTCATCTTCTCAGTACACTCGATCATCTTCTACAACATCAGTATGTGAATACTGAATCATATTCTGCCAACATCAGTATGTAAATACTGA
>LPNX010245296.1:1089981-1140947 GCA_001517045.1 Pseudotsuga menziesii
CATCAGTATATAAATACTGAAACATCAATAAAAACCTCATTAACATGTTAGTGATGTGAATACTAAATCATCTTCTGCCAACATCAGTATGTAAATAATGAAACATCATCTGCAAAATCAGTATGTGAATACTGAAATATCATCTACAACATTAGTATGTATACACTGAAACACCATCTGCAACATTAGTATGTAAATACTGAAACATCATCTTCAAAATCAGTATATAAATACTGAAACATCAATAAAAACCTCATTAGCATGTTGGTGCTAAAAACTAAATCATCAATAATGCTAAATCATCATCTGCATCACCGGCATAGAGATGTTGGAACATCATCATCATCATCAACAACAATATAGAAATATTGAAACAAACTTATCAGCAGTCATCTCACCAATCATCCGTATGAGAATACTGAACCTACTACATCTGTATAGGAATACTGAAACTATCTTAGCAATCATCTCAACAATCATTAGTATAACAATACTAAAACTAATCATCAGTATAACAATACTGAAACTATCTCAGCAATCATCTCAACAATTATTAGTATAATAATATGGAAACTATCTCAACAATCATCTCAACAATCATAAGTATAACAATACTGAAACTATCTGAGAAATCATCTCAACAATCATCATTATAATAATATTGAAACTATCTCAATAATCATCTCAACAATCATCAGTATAACAATACTGAAACATTCATCTCAACAATCATTAGTATACCAATATTAAAGTAATCATCTCAACAGACATCAATATAACAATACTGAAGCAATCATATTTCCATCTAACTATCTCGGAGAAGTATCACGGTGAGTTCTCTGGTAGATCCATCCGTGAATTTTGTCTAACTTACTAAACCTTTCGAGCCAACAAGCCTAGTTAGACAAATGGATCTTCCTGAGGACCAACGAGCCTTGTCTTAACTTAAAAACCCACTTGGGTTAAACTGATCTATCCATACATATTAATCCCTTAGGATCAACAAGCCTTATCTGACTTACTAACCCTTTCAGGCCAACAAGCCTATCCAGACTTACCCTACTCTAGACTGAGCTACCACCACTCCATCCTTCTTGTTGATGCATTTGTAACTTCAGAATATATTCTGATGTATATTATCATTGTATGTTTTTGTACCCTCACTGGGATGTGTGTTACCCATTTATGGTATGTCTAAATTATGTCTAGACCTTGAGGTACAACCTCCATTGTAAGTCGGACCAATACTCCCTAGTGTAACATCATGTAATATGTACTTGTAGTCTATCTAGGAGAAGTGGGCCCCATGTGAGATGACATGTAGGATAGAATTGTTTATATTTGGTCAGTGACTCGAAAGGGTATAAATAGGGGGGCACTCTCCCTCATTTATACACACAGCACACACTCTCAAGAGTGCATGAGAGAAAGAGACAGTCAGAGGAGGAGAGATAGATAGATGTTGAATACTTCTTATTACCGCTTTTGACCATCTTACTATTATGAAGAAGTTTACGGGGTTTTCTCCTTTATGGTTTCCTCGGTAAAAATCTTTGTGTATCGAGTATTTGTTATATATTATGCATCTTCATGTACTTGTTATTCTTTCAGATAAAGATCCTAGATGATCTAATCAGATCTTAAGAAAAATTAACATGGTATCAGAGCCTTTCTGAAAGAAGGCATTGTACAACTGCGAGAACTAGGGATTCCTGGTTGAAGGCGTTCTCTCCACAGATTTTCAATCAAAGAGGTATAGTCTAACTCATGTCACTAGGGCACATCGTTTGGTGGTAGCAGTTTCTTAATCAGATAAGTTTCAATTTTTAGTTGTAACTACTGGCGAGAGGAACTAGGGAATCAAGTATTGGAGGCTTCCCACCTCAGTTTTAAGAAAGTGAACTAGTTGAGAAACTCACCTCAAGGAGGTGCATCTTTTTGTCCAAAAAGAATTCCCAAAATCCAAGTTTGAAAAATTAGGGTTTGTTTGACAAACCCTAGGTCAGCCTGCTCCAGAACCTGGTCGGACACCTCAAATCGGTAAGATCCAAATCTTTACTATTTCCATTTTAGGTTCTCATTTTGAGAACATGACTCACCATATTTAGCTTGAGGACAATCTTGGAGGGGTTGATAACTTATGGGCATGGAAGTACAGGATCTCCCTGATCCTTGAAGAAAATAGGCTTGGATCAGTTTATCTCTGGAGATGTTCTAGAGCCAGAGAGAGATGAGGAAAATACTGCTCATAAGAGAAGCATGGATAAGGATAAGAGAATCATTGTAGACTCTATTAAGGATCACCTCATCCCCCATGTGTTTGCATTCAAGACACTGAAGGAAGTATATGATGCCTTTACAAAGATGTTCGAAGGAAAGAACATCAATCGAAAGATGACTTTGAGGAACCAGTTGAAGAATGTGAAGATAAAGAACTCTGAGACTATATAGTCCTACTTCACAAGGGTTTCTCAAATCAAAGAACAACTTGAAGCAGTTGAAGAAAATGTCAAAGAAGGAGAAATTGTCATGACTACCTTGAATGGTCTCCCTATATCATGGGACTCATTCATTCAAGGGATTTGTGCAAGAAGGAAGCTGATCTCTTTCAACATACTTCAAGAAGAATGTGCACAAGAAGAATCTAGAATTGTGACAAGAGAAGAAAAGATGGGAGAAATTGACGATCAAGCTCTTGCAGTCTACATCGGGAAGAACTTCAAGAAGAAGGAGAAGAAGGAGAAATTTCATCACAACAACAAGAAATACAAGAAACCGAAGAAGACCAAAATATATATTTCAAATGTTCGATGTTATACTTGTGATGAAAAGGGACACTTGGAAAGAGATTGTCCCATCTAGAAAAGGAGGCACCATGCTCATATTTACGAAGATGATAAACCAACAAACAAAAGATTCGAATGAGAGAAGGATGATTTAGATGAAGAGTATGTACTAATCTCAGCACTTACTAGCACTATCACACATGGAAGCAATGATTGGCTTGTGGATAGTGGAGCTTCCAAACACATGATGGGATACAAGGAACCATTTGTCAATATGTCTGAACATGATTCAACTCACAAGGTGAAACTTGGGTATGATTATCAATACCCCATAAAAGGGAGTGGCGAAACTTCATACAAACTTGACTCTGGGAAATCCTTAAAGATGAAGGATGTGTTATATGTTCCAAGATTGAAGAATAATATTCTCTCCATATCTGCATTAAATGAAAAAGGAATTAGGGTTTCATTTGTCGATGGCCAAGTTCCGATGTGGCCTAGAGGAAAGACAATAGAGGATACAACAATGATTGGAGTAGAAGACGAAGGCTTGTACAAGTTGAAGGGGCAACCTAAACAAGCATTGGTTCATGAGTCAATTGAACCAAATGAAATGTGGCACATAAGGCTTGCACATGTGCACTACAGAGCACTACTGATGGTAAGAAAATCAGTTTCAATTGCCAGAGATCTAGGCAAAGCATGATGGCATTTGCAAGGTATATGCAAAAGGAAAGAATGCACAGAAGATATTTCCTAGCAGTGAGAGAAAGGCTAAAGGAATATTGGAGATAGTGCACTCGGATGTATGTGGACCCATGTATTCTAGATCATTAAGAAGGTATGTGTACTATGTGTCCTTTATAGATGATTTCTCATGTAAGACTTGGATATATTTATTGAAAGAGAAAAGTGAAGTTTTCAATAAGTTCAAGGAATATAAAGCCTTGGTTGAGAACTAGACAGATGGGAATTTTAAGAGTCTATGGTTAGACAATGGCAGCGATTTCACTTCAAAAGAATTCAAGGAACTCTGCATAGAATTTGGGATTAAGGGAGTTGAGCACTCCATACAATCATCAACAAAATGGGGTTGCAGAATGAAAGAATTGAACCATAATGGGAGAAGTGAAATAAATGTTGCTTGACTAGGATCTTCCTATGAACCTTTGGGTAGAGGTAGCAAGAAAAACTGTGTATGTACATAATCGTACTCCTCATAGAGTACTTGAAAACAAGAATCTTGAAGATATTTCTCAGGAGTGAAACTCGAGGTCAACCATTTGAGAATATTTGGTTTCTCAGTGTACATGCATGTCACAAAGGATAAAAGGACCAAGCTCGATCCTTCTGGGAGGAAGGGTCTATTCATAGGATACAATGATACATCGAAGGCTTATTGAAAAAAATTCCCAAAATTCAAGAAGATAGACATTAGTAGAGATGTAACCTTTGATGAAGACTCGACATACTTCAGATCCAGGAGGACTCCTATCCAAGAATTTGAGGAACCTGAAGAGACGAGAGTTCGAGACATGGAAATTGGAGAACCAATTCTAGAAGACCCTGAAGATCATGACATGATAGAACCACAAGAGTTGGTAGAGACATTCCTTGAGAAGGACTCCCATAAGAGGAAACCAGCATGGGAATGGGAGATCTTACGAGAAGCTGAAAGGTATGGCACTCCAGAAGGAATAGATGGAGAGAGAACAATGGAAAATCCATACAATATCTATGTGGCCCTACTGTGTGACATCCTTGATAAATAACCTTCCACCTATGAAGAGGCTACAGAAAAGAAAGAATCGAAGGATGCGATGATCAAGGAATATCAGTCAATCATGCATAATGATGTTTGGGAGTTTGTTCCGAGGCCAAACGAAGTATTTCATGACTTAAAAGTGGATCTATAAGATCAAGCATGCTACAAATGGTAGCATCGAGAAACAAAAATCAATATTCGTAGAACGAGGTTTCTCATAGAAAGAAGGCATAGACTATGAAGAGACATTTGCATCCGTGGTGAGGTACACTTCCATAAGGACCATACTTTCTTTGGAAATAGTTATGAAATGGAAAGTACACCATATGGATTTCAAGACAACCTTCTTGAACGGTGTAGTCTAAGAGGAAGTGTATGTGGAACAACCACTGGGATTTGAGACACATGATAGGATGACACATGTGTGCAAATTGAAGAAGGCCTTGTATGGTTTGAAACAAGCACCGAGGACATGGTATGATAGGATGGATAGCTTCCTAATGAGCTTGGGCTTTACCAAGAGTAAATAATATTCCAAACTATACTTCAAGGTGGAAAATGAAATACCAATGATACTCCTGCCATATGGCGATGACTTGTTTCTAACAGGGGATGAGGAACTCATTATAGATGTAAGGAGGAGACTTACTACAGAGTTTGAGAAGAAATATCCAGGTATGATGCACTACTTCTTAGGCATGGAGGTGTGGCAGAGTGAAGATGGAATATTCGTTGGGCAAGGGAAGTATGAAGTGGATATTTTGAAGAGATTCAGAATGTTGGATTGGAAGGCTATGGCCACACCTATGGCATATAAATTCAAGATTCTGAGTGATGCTTAATATGAGAAGGTCGATGCAACAATGTATCGTCAGATGATTGGATCATTTATGTATCTGATGAATACGATACCTGGCATATGATTTGTGGTAAACACCCTGAGCCAGTTCCTAATGGATCCGATACAGGTTCACTTGATATCGATAAAGCATGTTTTGAGGTACCTAAAAGGTACAGTGGATTATGGGATAAAATATGATGTGAATAAGAATATCAACCTACACAATTATGTTGATTTGGACTAGGCAGGTAGTGCCACTAATAGGAAGAGCACCTTAGGTTGCTACTTCAGTTTGGGATATGACATGATCTCCTAGTTTAGTAGGAAGAAATCATGTGTGGCACTGAGTACATATGAGGTAGAGTATGTTGTCGCTTTCTCGGCTAGTTGTAAGGAAGTGTGGCTGCAAAAGCTATTGTCTAAATTATTTGATCTCTAGTTGGATGTGACTTGCATCTTCTGCAACAATCAGAGTTGCATGAAGCTAATGAAAAACCTAGTGTTCCATGACAAGTCGAAGCACATCGAGATCAAGTTCCACTATATTAAGGATATGGTGCAGAGAGGTGCGGTGAAGCTCTAGTACATTGCAATAGAGGAGAATATAGTCTATGTGTTGACCAAGACTCTTGCAAGAGTGAAGATCAATTACTTCAGAGAAATACTTGGCATGATCCAGATCAATATCCCTCGAAAGAGGGAGTGATGTGTTCTAGAATAGCTAGAAAGATAGGTTGTCTGATCATAACACCATGGCAAAGTTCATAGGTTTCTCAGAAGTAATCAGTATTGTAGTTTATCCTTGGATGTAACATCTTGGTGAAGCTCGCTGGTTATCCTTGGAGGTAATCAATCCTGATACAAAGCATATTATCTCACATGGGAAATGAGATGAGTTATCCGAATGTAAATATTGATTCCTGGCATGGTACGCAGGTTATTCAGATGTAATATCTCATGTGGGTTATTTGAGTGTAAATAATAAGCCCTAGTGTGGTACATAGGTTACTTGGATGTATAATGTCCCGAAGGTTATCTTAATGGAAAAGATCCAGGATGCAGTTTGTTCAGATGTAATTCCTTGAGGTTGACCAAATGAACGTAAAAAGGTCCTGGTGTAGCAGGTTGTTGGGTCGTAATTATTCCTACCATATATATGAGATATATGAAGTTCCCATGCTAATATGATAAGGTCATGAAGCACAAGAGGTGCACCTAGGTGGTTATTTTAATAGAACACGAGTCGACCAAAGATGCGTTGGTTGTTTGTTGTTTTGTCTTGTGTAGGACAAAAGAGATGATCTAGATATGATGAGATTAAGGTAGAATACACATGATATTGACATGGAAATGTGAAGAATATCCTGGATAGATTATACGTGAAGGCTTGCTGAAGATGAGATGAAGACCCGATAGAGGATTAGGCTTACATCCAACATGAAAAAGGGTTGGCACTGTAGAAACTTCTAATGACAGATAGTATGGTACAATGATCAAATTATAAGAAGATGATGGAAGCAAATATGATGAAGACTCTATGACTCTATGATGATGACGATGCGATGAAGTCCTAACCAAATGTGTTGATGACTATGTAGAGAGAGAATACCTTCCTAGTTAACAGGGAGTGTTGATGTATTTGTAACTTCAGAAGATATTCTGATGTATATTATCATTGTATGTTTTTGTACCCCCATTGGGGATGTGTGTTACCCCTTTACAAGATGTCTAAATTGTGTTTAGACCTTGAGGTAAAACCTCCATTGTAATTTGAGACAATAGTCCCCAGTGTAACATCATGTAATATGTACTTGCAGTCTCTCTAGGAGAAGTGGTCCCCATGTGAGATGACATGTAGGATTGAATGTTATATTTGGTCAGTGAATGGGTATAAATAGGGAGGCACTCTCCCTCATTTATACACCCGTCACACACTCTCAAGTGTGCATGAGAGAAAGAGAAAGTTAGAGGAGGACGGATAGATAGCTGCTGAATACTTCTTATTACTGCTTTTGATCATCTTACTATTTTGAAGAAGTTTGCGGGGTTTTCTTCTTTATGGTTTCCCCGGTGAAAATATTTGTGTCTCTTGTATTTTTTATATCTTTTTCATATTTTTGTACTTGTTATTCTTTCAGATAAATATCCTATATAATCTAATCAGATCTTAAGAAAAACTAACACTTCTTCCATCTACCATCACTCCCTCTTTCAAGAGAGGTCATTTCATACTACACCAATATTGTATAGAAAGTATTCAAACTTTACATGAGACAGAGGCTTAGTCAACACATATTCCACTTGTTCCTCTGTAGGAACATACTTGAGATTTACAGCTCCCTTCTGAACCATATCCCAGATGAAATGATATCTAACTTCAATATTCTTTGTCTTGTCATGAAACATCGGGTTTTATGACATTTGGATACAACTCTGATTATCACAAAGGATATTAGTAACATATATCTCTGCATCAAATAATCCTTCCAACATCTTGTGAATCCATACTACTTCGCTACAGGTTGAACATGTGGCAATGTATTCAGCCTCTGCTATGATAAGTGCAATATTGGTTTGCTTTCTACTGAACCAAGAGATCATACCTGATCCCATACTAAAACAAAATCTCGAAGTGCTATTTCTATCTTTGGAACTTCCTACCCAATCTAAATATGTAAATCCATTTAATATGATCTCACCATTTGATGCATATCTGAGACCATAATCTAAAGTCCCCTTTAGATACCTCATTACATGTTTTTCTCCAACTAGGTGAATATGTTTTGGATTCACCATATACTAACTTAGGGTGTTTACAACAAAACATATATCTAGTCTTGTATTGGTTAAGTACATCAAAGAACTAATAATATGTTTGTATAGGGTGGCATCAACTGATTCCGAAGTATCATTATTCAATAACTTCAAATTTGTTGTCATCGGAGTAGTCACAGCCTTGCAATCTATCATTCCAAATATCTTTAGGATTTATACTACATATTTTCCTTGGTTTAGGAAAATATCGTCTAGATATTTCCATACTTCAAGACCTAGAAATTAATGCATCGCTCCAAGGTATTTCATCTCAATTTCTGCAGCAAGCTTCTTCTTACATTCATTGATGGGATTATCTTCGCTTGTCAAGAATAGATCATCTACATATAGTAGTAATATCATAAGTCCATCATCCTCAACTTTATAGTAGAGGATGGAATCTGCTTTACTTTTGGTAAATCCTAAACTCATTATAAATCCATCGATTCTTCCATACCATGCTCTGGGTTCTTGCTTTAACCCATACAATTATTTCTTGAGTCTACATGCATGAGTTTTCTAATCATACTCTCGAAACCTTTTGGTTGTTTGATATATACTTTTTCTTCTATCAATCCATTTAGAAAGGTTGTATTTACATCCATATGATGTAGCTTCCACTTCAGAGTGGATTCCAAGTAAAGTATGGTTCTGATTGAGGTGTACCTAGCAACTGGTGTAAAGGTATCCTCATAGTCAATTCCTTCCTTCTAGTAGAATCCTTGAGCTACAAATATTTCCTTGTACTTCTCTATACTACCATCTATTGAGTGCTTAGTTTTGAAGATCCATTTTGAGGATACCACTGACTTGTATTTTGGTCATGGTACTATTTCCCATACATCATTCATTATAATGGATTGGTATTCCTTGACCATTGCATCAACCAACTCCTTTTGTTTTATTGCATCTTCAAAACATGTTGGTTCTTTATCAATCACACATCAAAGTTACATAACTAGGTTATGGCTTTGGCTTCCTCCTTTCTTTTGATGGTTCCTTCTAGGGAACCATGTCTTTTTGCTTCTTTGATTCATGAGCCTAGACATGTTTTCTCTTTCATGAAATCCTTTCACTGGGAAATTCTTCAGGTATCTAAGGTTCTGTCATATTATGATCCTTAGGAATCCAATGTTATTCTTCGTTCCTAACTGTTTTAGGACTTTCTGTAGCTTTGGGAGTTTCATGCTCCTCTTCATCTTCCTTGTATTTCTTTGAAATTCTGAAGACTATATCTTCGTCAAATGTGACATATTTGCTAAGTTCAATTTGACAGTATCCGAGGATATAGATTTTTAAGCCTTTTATTTCTCACTATATCCTACAAACAATCCCTTCTTTCCCGAAGATCTAACATTGATATTTTCTCTTTGGGAATGTGTATGTATATCGAACAACCAAATATATTTAGGTGAATTACTTGGGTATTTTCTCTGGAAAACATCTCTTCTAGAGTCTTGTTCCCAAGGGCACTGTGAAAGACTGTATTATGTACATATATTGTTCTTCCGACTACTTCTGCCCATCAGTACATTAGTATATCTTGATCATGTATCATAGCTTTCACAGCTTCCATGATAGATCTATTCTTTCTTTCTGCCACACCATTTTGTTGTGGATTATAGGGAATGGCAAGATCCCTCTTAATCCCATCTTCTTTGCAGTATTCATTGAATTCACTTGATGTGAATTCTCCTCCATTATCTGACCTCAATATATTGATCTTATTTTCATAGAGGTTTTCTATCAGGGACTTAAAATCCTTAAACCTTTCAAACAATTCATCCTTCTTTTTCAATAAGTATATCCAAGTCTTTCGGGAATAATCATCAATAAAGGAAGCATAGTAAACATACTTTCTTAATGAAGTGGTTTGCATTGGCCCGCATATATCTGAGTGTATAATATCTAAGATACCTGTTTCTTTACTCTCACTTTTTGGATAAGGGTTCTTAGTATTCTTTCCTTGTGCACATCCTTTGCACACTCCTTCATGATCTATTTGAATTTTTGGTAAACCAGTCACAACCTTTCTCACAATTGGTAATGCTTTGTAGTGCATATGAGAAATCCTTCTATGCAATAGCTCACATGGGCTTATGGTACTAGTCATTAATGTTGAATCTATGTGTCCCTTTAATCTGTAGAGTCCTCCTTCTTAAATCCAATTACTACTGCATCATTTATGGTTTTTCCTTTTGTCCACATGAGAACTTCTCCATCCACAAAAGCAACTATGAAGAATTTCTTATCTAAGGATGAGATATAAAGAAGGTTCTTCTTTAGTCCTGGGACATACGGGACATCCTTCATCTTTATGGACTTCCCAGATTCCAACTTATAGGATGCTTCTCCCATTCCCTTGATGGGGTATTGGGAATCATCTCTAAGCATTACTTTGTGTGGAGATTCCTTTTATACAAGACATGTGAGTGATTCCTTGTAACTTCCCATGTTCTTGGATGCACCACTATCTACTAGCCATGTGTCATTCCATGGTGATACTAAACCTGTCAGTGAAAATATCAAGACATATCCTTCACTATAGTCTTCATCCTTCTTAGCTTTCTCTTCATCTTCTTGATAACTGTCTTCAACAGCACGGGCCTGAAATCTTTTCATCTTTTTTACTCTTTCTGCTTTCATGCGACAATTGATAGCAATGTGTCCCAACTTGTGACAAGTGAAGCATTCATAATTTGAGAAGTATTTCTTGGACTTATTAAACCCTTGAGTCTTTCTAGGAGGATGGGCATGACTCTTCCTCTTGTTCTTTCCTTTAGTATGAACTATTGAGGCTTGATCCCAATTTCCATTTAGCTTTTCTTCTCTGTCTGTTATTCTTTCTTCTTCTTGAACACTTTCTTCCCATAATTGTTGGAACTTGGTTAGTTTCCTTCTTAAACAGATTCCTCGGATAAAGGATTCCCAATCTCTTGGGAGACCATTCAAGGTGGTCATTACAAATTCTGCTTCTTCACCCATGTCACCAATATATTCTATCTTATCCTTGATTTGATCTACTCTTGTAAAGTAAGATTGCATGGTATCTGACTTTTGAGATCCTACACTTTTGAGGTGATTCCTCAAGGTCATCTTTCTATTGATGTTTCTTCCTTCAAATAGACTGGACAGAGAATTAAACATTTCTTTTGGTGTCTCCCTTGAGGATACTTGAGGGAACAAGTTATATTTTATGGAGTCAGCTATGATCCTTTTAGATACGATCACATCATTCTTATATTTGGACTTAGCTTCAGCTTCTTTTGGTTTTGCCAATTCCTCCTTTATAAATCCTTCTAGATCATTTTCTTGTAGGATGAGCATGATTTGATACTTCCATGCTCTAAAGTTTTCTGCACCTTCAATATTTTCATCTAGATTGGTATTCTTTGTATACTTAACATAATGAGAAATTCAATTGGAATAATAAGGAGTAGTACTTGATGAATACAACTTTTGGTTGACCTTCTTTTGGATGACCTAGGGTTTGATGCGTAAACCCTAATTTTTCAATTGGGATCATTGGTAGGGATGAGTGATGGAAAAGATGTGCCTTCTTAGGGAGAGCTAGACTATATCTTTATTTTTCTGAAATTGATGATGGAGTCTTAGGAAAACTGAATCCCTAGTTTGTCCTGTCAGCAATGTTTCGTAAAAAACTGAAATTTCTTGGAATTTAGTTCTGTCTTCACATAAATATATGTTCTTTAGGGGTGAGTTGAGTGAGCCCTCTTTTCTAGTTTATCTATCGAGGGATTTGTTTAGAGTAACAATTCCTAGTTGTGCATCATTTCCTTTCGGGATTGCTTTGATACCATGTTAAGTTTTCTTGAATTGACTAGATATTCTCTTAAAACAATTTATTACTAGTAGGATCACTGAAAGAACAACAACCACATAAATAGAAGAACACAAATATTTTCCTCAGGGAAACCAAAAGGAAGAAAAGCTCACAAAACTTCCTCAATATAGAACTCAACCAGAGCATTGTAAAACCCAGACAATTGCTTCTCTCTTCTTTTTAGCCTACTTGTTCTTCTCTCTCTTGCAAACTTGCTTGAGTGAGTGTGTACAAATGAAGGGGAGCACCTCCCTATTTATATTCTTCACTTGACTTGACCTAGGACCTAACAAGGATAACTTGTCTAACTGATAGGGCCTAATTGTCTAGCAAGACACCAAAAATAACATTTATTATAATGACACTTGGGTACTATTGACCTGAATTACGTCCAGAGGTTTACACTGATTCTTTCATTGACTCTTACATGACCAAACTCATCTCCTGATGGAGGAATACAATCAATACATTTGGAATATCTTCTGAAGTTACAATACTTTAACACTCAGTAGGTTTCATGGCTTACAAAAGGGTATGAAATGGGATAAGGATGACTAAGAGTTCGCACAGAAGGATAAAAAAAAAATGTGTTGAGGTTTACAGAAGGTATGAAGAAGTATGGGGAGTGAGGAGATATTCAATCCTTGAACCATGGGGAGAGGTCACTTTGATTATAATGAAGTACATTATTTATTATGGGAGGCATGCCATTGTGCATGTCTAACATTTTATATTCCTAAATCTCCTAAAAAAATTACAATGGTAGAAACCGAGCTAAAACGTCAATCTTCCATGGTTTCTACTAAGGTCCCTTTCTTCTATCAGCACCAAATTCAAGTTAGGAAGAACATATTCCCCATCTCATCATTTTCTAGTCAAACTTCTTGTTTGAGATACCCTAGAAACATGATATGCTCCTTTGTCATGGGAAATGTTTCTTAGAATTAGTGACAATAAAATACAAGCATGTAAGAAAGAATCATAGTCACCACCTAGGGGAGTACAGTCACCATCAAATATGGGAAATTTTAGGGGAAAAAATTATCCCATTGGATCATTTTCACGGTTTTTTTTCCAAAACACTATTTTCCATTTTCCATATTTTTCCAATATGATTTTCCCAAATTCCACAAGATAAAAAAAATTTACTCTAAAATCGCTAAACTTATCCAAAAATGATATGAAAAACTTAGAAATTTCAATATTTTATGGTTGGAAATTTGATAATTAGTAAGATTTTCTAAGGTTTCCACTCTATAAGAAAATTATGGTTCCTTAAATTTTTTCCCTGCCATCAAAAGTCTTCTCACCTCTGCCTAAAATAAAGTCACCTCCAAAGGAAGTACAATTTGTTCCTTCTATAAGAAAAAAGAGAAAGACTAGTCAAGTTGACATCTTTTTATCCCAAAGGATAAGGGCTTCCATGAAGAGGAAAGTTGAATAGAGAAAGAATTAAATCCCTAAGGAGAATGGAAAAGATAAATAAATTGTAGACACATTAATCCAACTTAGTACACCAGGGAACCCCTCCCTTGCCAAAGGTAGTTTACCAATTCCTTAGAGCTAGAAGAGAAAAGACACAACTCCGAAAGAGAAAAACATATGTAAGTATCTTAGGAAAGGAGGTACAATATTCTATCTCAGACATAGATACTTCTAAATATCATCAGGATGTAGAAGACATAGAGGCTCCTTAAGACCTCCCTAATACCACCATTGACAACACTTCCATAGGTATGAACAATAGTGAGAAAAATAATAGAAAATATTGCAATTATAGATCATTCAAATAATATATAAAGAGAAAGAGACTCTAAAATGCAAGAAAATAGCTCACACGATTGAATCATTGAAAACTGAAAGCACCAAGGGATCTCAAAGCCACCAAGAACATGGAATCCATCCATTAGAAGAGAAACTCCACTGGATTAAGATACAACATCTTGAAGACAAGAAGCAGTTAATGGAGGAAAACTACATCTTAAACCAAGGATTGCAAGCCTGCAAATGTGAGTTAGAAGACAAAATTAGAGAGAAAACAAAATTTGGAGAAATGATAAAGAAATGTTTCAAAATTAGACAAGAACTAATGTGATGCATGCCACTTTCTAGACTTTATTTTGTGTTCCTAAAGGACCGATGGTTATGGTACCAACTAAAAGGGATTCAATATTAGAGATATGAACAATCAAATACCCCTAAATAATTCATAGATACCTTCCAAATAATGGGTGAGCTAGAGAAGGACCAATTGAGTGAATTCTACATGCAAAACTACATACTACTTCATCGCTATAGGTGGTCATCAAATCCCTATGTAGGGGACGTACACCTCAGTTTTCTATTATCTTGGTTTACAAATGAAAGCAAGAGGTATATAGAGGTGGCCCTTGTTTAAATATTGTAACTTCAAAGGATATTCTAAATGTATTTTACTGATGTAGTCCAAGGGAAATGTTATTATTCCTCTATTGGGGTGTTACTATTGTAATTGGTCATCATCTAGACTCATGAGGTAAATCCTCCATTGTAATTCAGGTCATTAGTACCCTAATGAATAATATAAAATACTTTTTTGAGTCTTCCTAGGTGAATTTGGACCAAACAGTTTAGTGGGGTCGACTTGTTGAGGGAAAAGTTAGTTGGATCAATTTGTATAAATAGAAGAGATGTCCTTCTTATTTGAACACAGACTCACTCACTTATGTAAGTTCATCTTTTCATTTTGATAAATTTCAAATTTTAGTGACCTACTCAATAGGATGTTCCCAAGCACTAATATTGAGGACAAATTGGAAGGCATAGAAAACTTCCTAGCATGGAATTAGAGTATTGGTCTCATTCTCAGATAGAATGTTCTTGAGAAGTACATTAAGGATGAACTTGTAGAACCAACAAAAGTTGAAGCTAAGGAGAAGCATGAACAAGACCTAGGCAAGGAAACGAGGATTATTGATGATTCTATTAACGATCACTTGATCCCTCAAGTGTGATCTAAGAATACACCAAAGCAAATGTATGATTCAATTTCCATAATGTATGAAGGAAAGAACATCAACAGAAATATGACTCAAAGAGATCAATTGAAGGGCACCAAGATGAGAAAAGGAGAATCAATTCAAGAATACTTCACAAGGATCTCCCAGTTCAGAGAACAACTAAGTGATATTGGAGACACCCTTGATGAGGATGAACTAGTTAGGACTGCTCTCAATGGTCTCACTAGAACTTGGGACTCATTCATACAGAATCTGCGTTCCTAAAAAGAAAGTATGAAGTTTGACATAGTATGGGAAGATTGCATTTAAGAAGAAGCTAGATTAGCCAACAAAGAAGCTCTACTCAGATAAGATGAGCAGGATCTAGCCATCCATACTAAATAAAGGAAACAATCAAAATTCAAGAAGGGTAATCATAAAACTGCAAATAAGAAGTTTCAAAAGAAGAAGAAGGATTACTCAAAATATCAATGCTACAACTGTCATAATATAGGACACCTTTCCAAAGAGTGTCCATCACCAAAGAAGAACAACGACAACAAGAGACATCATGCTTATCTAGTTGAATATGAGGATGAGGAATAAAGACCTCGAAAGAGACTAACAAAAGAAGAATATGTAGATTAATATGTACTATTTTCTACACTCTCTGGGTCTGTAACACCTAGAGAAGATACATGGATTATTGATAGTGGTGCCTAAAAGCACATGCCAGGGAAGAAGCAAACTCTACCAAGAATTGAAGAAAAAAGTATCAGTGGGAGATGACTATCAATATCCCATCAAAGGTATTGGTGAATCAAGCTACAAGATTGAATCTAGAACTTCCATGAAGATGAAGGAATTATTGTATGTACCAGGTTTGAAAAAGAACTTACTTTCCATCTCATATCTAGATAAGAAAGTATATAGAATTCCTTTTATAGATGGACAAGTACTTATGTGGTCCAAAGTAAAGACACTTGGAGATGATGTGGTCATTGGAGAAGAAGGATGATGACTGTATAAACTCAAAGGACATCCAAAGAAAATCCTTGTCCATGAGACGACCAACTCAAGTGAATTGTGGCATAGGAGCCTTGCTCACATCAACTACAAAGCACTGCCATATGTGAGCAAGGTGGTAGCAGGGTTACCACATCTGAAAATTGATCATAAGGGAACTTGAAAAGGATTTGCAAGAGGAAAGAACATAAAGAACACCTTTTCGGAAAGTGAAACAAAGACTAAAGGTACATTAGAACTAATTCATTCTGATGTATGTGGTCCTATGCCCTGCATATCGTTAAGTGGATATGAATATTATGTCACATTTATCGATGACTATTCAATAAAGGAATGGATATACTTCTTGAATAACAAGAGTGAAGTGTTCAGGAAATTCAAGGAATTCAAAGCCTTGATATAAAACCTTTCAGAAAAGAGAATCAAGACACTAAGAAAATATAATGGTGGAGAATACACTTCAAAGGAATTTGAAGCATTCTGTAAGGAGGAAGGAATCAAGAGGGAACTAACCACTCCATATAATCCCCAGCATAATGGTGTTGCGGAAATAAAGAATATAACTATTATGAAATCAATGAAAACTATGATTCATGACCAACACCTCCCCATACACCTATGGACTGAAGCAGCAAGAACAACCGTATATGTGCATAATAGATTATCTCATAATTCTCTTAGATTCAAGACTCCTGAAGAGATGTATACAAGAAAGAAACCTGAAGTGAGTCATCTCAATATATTTGGTTGTCCAGTATAGGTACATATTCCGAAAGAGAAGAGAACCAAGTTGGATCCTTCTGGAAATAAGGGAATATTTGTTGGATACCATGAAGTATCCAAATCCTTTAGGATATACATTTCAGGACTCCATCATATAGATATTAGTATGGATGTAACATTTGATGAAGAGACGGCTCTTAATAAATATAGAAGGTGACAACTTGAAGAAGTACATGAAGAGGATATACCTCCTAGAATTGTAGAAGCTGAACCCTATCCTGAAATAGTAGCATTTGAAGATCATGATATGCTAGAACCTCATGAACCCCCTAATATTGATATCTCTCGAAAGAGAAAACCTGCTTGGGTAAGAGGAATCATACATGAAGCAGAGAGATATGGAGCTCCAGAAGGCTCCACAAGAACAATAAAAAGAACAAATCCATATTCTAGTTATGTAGCTTTTATGTCTGCCCTTGTAGATCAAGAACCCACCAGCTATGAGGAAGATGCACAGAATAAAGAATGGGTTGAAGCAATGACGAAAGAATACCATTAAATAATGAAGAATGATGTTTGGGATATAGTACCCAAACCAAAAATCAAAAGTGTGGTATATTCAAAATGGATATACAAGATAAAACATGATGCTGATGGAAGTATTGAAAAGTACAAGGCAATATTTGTGGCTAGAGCATTCTGGGTGGTTCCATGAAGGTGGGTAACACTTTTTGGCCAAATTTGGCAATGAAAACATGATTTTTTACTCATGTGCTAGATAGAAGCCTTCGAAACGCATATATGCCATGTGAATTTCAACTTGTAGTAAAACAAAATGTAGAATATTATGTTGGCTTCCTAATGATATATTTTTTTTAAATATTCTGATGTCATTTAGTGTGTGAAATTTCGCATTTAATGAATTATGTGACCTTAAACATTTGAAGAAGTAATAAGTGGCTTGTGTTCCACCCCAATAATTCAATCTTACATTAATAATATATATATATATATATATATATGAACATGATTTACACAAAATGCATTGTGGTTTGCATATTTTTTTAATAATTTATTTCGCAATATACAATTATTTATTATTTTCGAAAGTGACCACATCTGATTTCAACGTCATTTTATACACGTGTTTCCATCCCATCTTTTTTTCACTGTTTTAAAAAATTGAAAAAACAAAGATACATTTTTGGAGAGAACGCGTCGTTGTGTGGGCTGTGCATTTTTAAGAAATTTTTGGATGTGTATTTTTTACCCTACGGATTTTTCTTTGAGCTGCTTCGAAGTTGTTGTCAAGTTTTCTAAGTGTGAGTTTTAGAACTATTAAAAAAAAACCCATATGAATGCCAAAACGCATGCATGATACCTCAATGGATAGAGTATTCTATGATGAATCTATCGGTATGAACTCCGTTTAGTTATGTGCCATGAATGGTAGTGTTTACACCCCCAGAAGACACAGAGAAACATTGATTTTCTTGTAAGAGGGATAATTCTTTATTTTTAAGTCCCTCGATCGAGGTATTCAAATCCCTCGATCGAGGTTTTAATGGCACCTCAATCTAGGGTTTATTAAACCCTCTATCGAGAGTCTAATAAATACTCGATCGATCTACCGTTATAACCTTGATCGAGCTACAACCTCGATCAAGGTCCTATTTTTGTTAAAAATCCTACAAAAATCCCCGTGAATGAAATTAGGCATTGATGGCATTAATGCCATTCCAAATACCTTCCCAACCTCATTTCCCACCCAAATTCCTAAAGAAATTATATATAAACATAAAACATAAAACATAAAACATAAACATGTTACTAAGTTTATCCTTCACAATTGACTAACCTATTTGAAACAATGCTTGTGTTCTAATGCAAATTTAGCATTGTGTATTGTGTTTACATATTGTTGTAGGTATGAATTTGGATTGTTGATATTGATCACAATGGGAAGCAAGAAGCGTTGAAGTAAAATATTTACTAGGAATCCAAGCAACACCGAATAAATAAGAGAGAAAGATAGAGAAAGAAAGAGGAAAAAAAGAGCAATCTTGAGAGGAGAAGAAGATGCAAATCAACCTATGATGGGAGAATCAAATGCCATTGCTAACAATATTGGTATGATTTAAAATTTATGCAATTTCATATTCATATGATATAATTTCATTTTCATATTGA
Organism: Pseudotsuga menziesii; assembly: GCA_001517045.1. Taxonomy (NCBI): domain Eukaryota; kingdom Viridiplantae; phylum Streptophyta; class Pinopsida; order Pinales; family Pinaceae; genus Pseudotsuga; species Pseudotsuga menziesii. Next base: position 1,108,949 of record LPNX010245296.1, read on the forward strand.
TCTAGTTCATATAAATTCATATTCATATATTCTTATAATTTCATATTGCATATTCATATATTCAATTTCATTGTGTTCTAGTGCATAACTTTTATATATATACATGTTAAATTGTTTAGAATGTAGATATAATTTTGTAATTAATTCATAAACTTATATGCATTGTATGTGCATGTATGAATTCATATATATGTATACATAATTGTATGTGCATTGTATAGTTTCATATTCACATATTCACATATTCACATAATTTCATATTGCATATTCATATATTCAATTTCATAGTGTTCTAGTTCATAATATATATATATGTGTGTGTGTGTGTGTGTGTGTGTGTGTGTGTGTGTTAAATTGTTCAGAATTTAATTATAATTTTGTAAATGTAATTTTGTAATTAATTCATAAACTTATATACATTGTATGTGCATGTATATATACAACCTTCTAAAACCACTTTTGTACATGTGAAATAATGGTATGTGTTGTGAAAGAATTGAAAAAAATGTTTAACCACTATACTAAATTACATATATACAAAGTAAGTGTATTATAGTATGAGTAGTTTTAGTTGTCCAATGAAATTAGAGAATGGTTGATGAATATATATAATTATAGTGCATACTATTCTAGCATAATATCTAGTTCTAAATGAATATGCATATATCCATTAGCCTCACATAACCTGACATACAAATGAATTTTATAATTTGATAATATAGCCTCACATGTAAATGAATTATAATTTGATAATATATCCTCACACATATATAATTTTTATGTTAAAAATAAAAAAAAAAGATTGTTCTCAATGGGAGTTGATTGCACCATCATAGGTTGACTTGCATCTTCTCCTCTTAACATTGCACTTATTTTGGTCATCCTTTCTATAGCCTTATCTCTCATTTCATTCATTTCATCGATTTTAATATGATTTTAATTTCATATTCATATATGAACATTTTCATAGTGTTCAAATTACAATTACATTACATTATGATAGTGATTACAATTACAATTACAATCACATTACAATTACAATTACAATACAATTACAATTAGAATTACATTACATTACAATCATGTACAAATGACTAGGAATCATATGGATTTAAGCATTGACGACAATGCTGATCTCAAAGAAAATCAACAATTACAATTACAATCACAATTACAATTACAATTACATTACAATTACAATCACATTACATTATGATAATCATAATAATTACATTACAATTACAATTACAATTACATTACAATTACATTTACAATTACAATTACATTACATTACAATCATGTACAAATGACTATGAATCATATGGCTTTAAGCATTGATGATAATGATAATCTCAAAGAAAATCAACAACTATGACAAATTCAAGAATTCATTAGCCTTGAATATGAAATGTAAGAGATCATTCTAAAGATTTGAAAATCAATACATTTAGAGAATATTCAAGCTTGTATAAATATTTGCTATTTTTTTAACAAACATTGACAATATGATAAGCAAAATAAAATGTTATTCAAGCTTGTATTTATTCGTTAATTTGTTAACAAACAATGGCAATATGATAAACTTAAAATAAAATGTTACTCAAGCTTGTATAATTTATTTGCTAATTTTTTAACTAACAATGACAATAGGATAAGTAAAATAAAATATTATTCTTGAGCTTGTATTTATTCTTCAGCTTGTATTTATTTATTGCTAGATCATGGCCAGCCATCACAGGATCATGCACCTTTTGAATTCTCAAGAGTAATTGGGAGCTTCAATGACATTGGAATGGCTGCTAGTTGTTTAAGAGGGTTGGATGATGCCACTCAAGAAGTCTTCGGGAAGCCGACCCTTGATCGGACAATTAGAGAGCATGTTACTAACATAATCAAGTTGTACTTTGAACAACAACTAATGATTACACAAACTCAAATCCTACATGGATTGATAAAACACAAAAAATTGAAACATGCCACAAAGTTGTTGGGTTTTAAGTATGTTAAAAATAAAAATGCATGTGAGAATGTAACAGAAAATGTAACAACTCAACTATCTGCATTTGGAAAGTCAAGAAAAACCAAAATCAACGTTACTCGCAGGAAAATTACAACTGCTATTTGTGGCACGAAGCACCTCACGAAATCGAATGGTCGCAATTGAATATCAAAGCTGCTCCACGTTTCAAGAAAAACACTGCACAAATACACTAAATTTAGGGTAAATATAGATGAAAATGATGAAGCTGCTTGTTGGGTTCTTATATGCAAAGAAGCATATAAAGACAGGATCGAAGAGGGCATCAGAGAGAAGGTGATAGAGTATTGGGACAACCATTCTCGTGCTATACCAGATCAAAAATATGTCTTGCAACAACATTTTAGAAGAGGCATTTATAAGGAGCATTGCAAGCATGTTATGGAGATGACAAGAGTTTCTTTGTTTGAGGAATTCAAAGAATCAAATCCCGGTGTCCATATCTCATTTACCATGTTCAGTAAGTTGAAATAGTGGTATATTAGGCTGAATATGATTCAGGACACTTGTTGTTATCGATACCACGTTGAATTCTAGTTATACTACGACAAATTTGTGGATTTTTTCAAAAGACATTGTGATGGTGAACCATCTCCTCACACAGTGCAGTATTTTATTTCTATGATACTATGCAATAGGAATCCTGAAAATGTGTGTAGGCGGGAGAAATTTCATGAACATGGTGATTTGACATTGTTCTATAGGAAGTTTCCTATCGGTCCAACACACCCTGTATTGTTAGATATCACAGTTAAGTGGAAGAGATATGAGTATGTCTCCATGAATCCATCATCTTCTTCACATGTTCCATCTAAGAGGACCTACTTGCTCGAGGATGATATTCCTATTTCATACTTCATGGACAAGTTTCAAAGTCAGATTTACAAATACATTAAACACTCCCATGGGTCTAGGTGGAAAGCTTTAGAATTTAAGCATTGTCGCGAGGTTTTTGAGCCAGGAACAATCCTATCGTTGGTACACTTTGCTGAGAATTACACATTTTCTCCTCAGAGAGAGATACAAAGTGAGTATTATCACTCCGACCAGGTGTCCATCTTCATACATGTATTGTATAAACATGCTCAGGAGAGCACTGAAGGTAGGGATAACACTCCTCAGTCATGTGATGTGATAAAGGAATACCATTTTTATGTCAGTGATGATCGTGAGCACGACATGTTGTTTTTTCAACATTGCTTTGGGTTGATTTATGATTCATTCAAAAAGAATGGGGTGTCATTTACAAAACATTGGATTTGGTCATATGGGTGTGTGGGGTAGTTCAAATCGGCACGCTCCTTTTATTGGTTGAGTCACCTTCACAAAGAGACAGGAATTCGACACACTTGGATATTTCTTGAAACAATGCACAAAAATGGTGAACTTGATGGTGCAGGTGCATGCATGAAAATGAGCTCTTTGGAGGTACCAAATGAGTCATAGTGCATCTCGACTCAAGTGCTAAACAAAAGTAGTTGATTGGTGCACAAAAAATTTGGGTCACCAAGTTCATGAACAAGAAAGGCTGGTGTGTAGGTAGGAACAATATATATATATATATTTCAAAAAACAACAACTTAATCGGAATTTATTAAATGTGTAAATGTATTATTATATATATATGATGTTTTTTATTAGATGCAGGATTTTTTGGGATGTTTCCCTTGGCAATGTGAATAAATCCATGCCATGGTATTGCGAGACCATACCTGGTACGAGAGAACTACATTCAGTTCGTAGTAAAGACATGGGTGACATATTTTCCATTGAAACGAGGAAGTATGTGTGTTTCTGTGAGTTCTGCATTGACGACAATGGACTAGGGGTTGATCATTGCGTGAATGATGCATATGTCAAACAATGGAAATATGTCCCTCTTAATCCAAAGGGTCTACATCTAATTCTGACGTGGAAAGAGATGCACACTGATGAGGCAGTGGTTTCACTAGATCATGATCGGGTTTCTGATTTGGTTAAGAAAGGTACATGATAGTTGATTGAATGTTTAAAATTCTAGTTGTGTACACATGCATATATATATTTAGATTTGTTTCATATTTGAAAATATTGACGCAGGTGATGTATTTGTTGTAATTGCACCACCAAGAAATGACGAGCATGTGGCATAATTTTTGATGTGGTGTACACAAATCAAAAGCAGGTTGGTGCGGTCCTATGTCGATGAAGAGTTCATGTACTAGGTTGGTGACCTAGTTGTGATGGGCCCCTTTTTTGAAAAAGTGAGAAGACAAGGTGATTATATTATATACATAGATTTCATGCCTGAATATATATCTTGTCAATACTGTCATTTGGTGGTGGTAGCTCGAATACATCTCATTGAAATCAAGGTGAAGAGGGGTGAACAAAAGAGATGGAAGATGCTAGTAGCTGACCATGATTGTATTATGGAGACGTGCATTCGTATAACTCATTGTCCGGATGAATGCAAGTTATATGCCACTTTTTATGTTGACATAGTTGACATGCTTTTGAAATGTAGAAAATCAAAATTTCATCTAAAATATATCATTTGTATTTCAATGTGATTTTTGTAAACTTATATATGCGAGTATGTGCATTCACATATACTCTATGTGCATGAACACCTATACCTAGGAATACCAACAATGTCCTAAGACCATGTTATGGAAGCTCCATTTTGTCTATGTAAATTTTTTTGGTGTATTTGTGCAAATACATGTATATCACACTCTATTTGTGCAAATTTCTAAATTACATGTTACATTATAGACAAGTTGTAAATTGTAAACTTGTAAATTGTTAGTTATATGAAATACAAAGAACAACACATACATTTATTGCATCCTCATTAAATCTACCAATTGCAATTTATACTAATTTTTTTTCCATTTTTACCCTGTCTTGCTCTCTGCCCCTTTTTACTCTTTGTAATATTCATTTCTTGTAAATTGTAAACTTGTAAACTTTAAAATTGTAACTTGTAAACTTTGCAAAATTGTGAATTTTAAGCTTGTAAGTTCCTTGTAAATTATTGGAGATGGGTAAATTTTGAAAATGAAATTAATTAATTTTTTTTGGTAAGCTGCACAGTAAATTATATTACAGGGGCAAAAAAATTACATCAGAGAACTCATGATTTGACAGGGGTTTGAAGGAGACTGTGTCTCCTTCAGAGCCATTTCCAAAAAATAAGACACCTGTCTTTGTGTAAGCATACTGATATTTGCAGATGAAACTTCTAAAAAACTATTCAGAAAAAAACTCTATAACCTGTTCAAGACCGATATGCAGGGAAACTGGGATGCATAGCCAACCGAGCCCCACTAGAACTAAAAGAGACATAGAGTAAACCAGATTGAAAAAAACCTAGACAATATTTAAAGGCATGCATGAAGCGAAGCCTAAAAGAGACCTGTGCGGAGCTCGCATTAAGCTGAGGGGGGATATTCAGTGATGGGGCATGCCCAACGCTCCTCCTGTAACCTAGTGGGCGAGTTTGTGGCTACCATAGGAACGAGAGACAACGCTGGAGGATGACCAGCGGCCTGCGGGGAAGACGATTCTTTTAGTGATTTGGAGAGGGGTTCCATCGGAGAAGGTACCTGGAACGTTTTATCTTGGGGTGACTTGGAGGAGCTGCCGCTTCCTCCTAGACTGGTGATGGCGTGCCCGCCCGTTTCACTTCCGCTGGCTCCACCACTTGCATCACCACCCTGTGCATCTGCCCCCACCTTATGGACATTTAAGCTGGAAATACTGGCTATTCCTTTCCAGGAGAAAGTTTTGTCCAATTCGGTCAACTGAGTGTCAATCTCCGCAATTTTCATTTTCATGGAGTGGACCACCATTCGAGCTTCAGCCCAGTTGCTGAGCATGTCTTCCACTAGGTTGCAAAGCATATTTTTAACCATCCAGTAGTGGTTGATGCGACTACCATCCTCCCCTGTCGACATCTTCTTGTTCAAAACTTTATTCTCCCATGCCTCAACTAGCACCCGAACGCGACCAGAGATGTGAGGTACATAATCCTCAGGAACAAGGACACTGCTACTCCTTTGGGGTTTCGTACGACCCAAGTGGGCACGTCTGGGAGTACACGCTGGTGGGACATGGCCGTCGACTTAATCCTTAGACCAAAATGCAGAGGGGTGAACGCTCCTTCACGGGTTCTGGAATGATAACCGCCAGTAGAGTTAACAGTAGCAGTAGGGAGACTATGATAAACCAACCTGAACTCGCAACCGATATAACTATCCTCCATATCATAATGCGCACGGAAAGCCTGCATCAATTTCCTATCAATCACCATTAATCCGATCGGACGGGTCTTGAATGAGCTTGGGATGAGGTACCAGTTCCAGCTCTGTTCTCATGCTCCGACAAGACATGAGAATAATCCTCAACGTTCGAAGGATCCTGTGCAAAGTGACGACGTTCATGAGTTGGGAGGTGAGCGCATGTCGTAACACCGACAAAACCTGGGATGCGGAGATCACGACAAGTGTCAACAAGGATCATCGGGGAAGTAACATCGGTGGAGTTGTTCAGATCCAGACACAGGGATACAAGCTGGTAGCAAACGACGACGGTTGTAAAGGTTGATATGTATTGCTAGCGCCCGCGGAACAGCTGGCCTTGGTGTTGTCACCCGCATACGGGCTCAGCAGATCAGAGAAAGCAAGTTGGAGGCATTTGGCCTTGATTTTCTCATCCAGCGGATCCTGAGGAGATCCTTTTACCAGATAGAGGTTGGAATTAACTCCTGCGTTAGCGAGGAAGTCAGTTAAGGAGTTGGCTTTTCTGCGCACGTGGTGAAAGGTGATGGCGTGCTTGTTGTGCAGGAGGGCGTTCAGACTGCTAAGGCCCTGAGCCAAGCGCCAGCTAGTAGAAACCTTGGAAACCTACGAGCCATGGAAAAGCTTGGAGGCCATGGAAAGGATGACGGCAGAGTCGCCTTTCGCAATGATCGGCAAGAGTCATTTCTGTTTGACTAGGGATAGTCCGGCTATTAGGCCGTCCAATTCTACTGCATTATTGGAGTTGAAACCGGGGTTACCGTAAAAATAACCGTAAGCATTACCCGGATTACCCTTTGATGCTCCATCAAAGTTGAGCTTGTACACGTTTTCAGGTGGAGGGTCCCAGTGTGAGGGGCTGTCTGGACGCATAGTGAGATTGCTGCAAAAAGCAGGGACAATGGAGATATCAAAATTTAAAGCGAGTAAGATGCGTTTTTCTTTATGAGAGGTGGGAAGGTCGACAGATGACCAGCCTTTGGAGTGAAGAGTTTCATGAATTTTCTTAAGGATATCTTTCCACAACACTAGAGGAGAGGAGGAGGTATTTTTAAAAATTCTGCTATTTCTCTCTTTCCAGGTAGACCAAAGGACAAAGCCAGGGGTAAAAGTCTAGATCTGGTTGAGGATGTTAATTTCAAAGGAATAGTCCGTCCATTTTTTGAGAGTTTCAGTGATATTTCCTTTTACACATTTGGTACGTCTAAAATCCCCGAGCACCATGTCCCAAAGTTGACTGGTGAAAGGGCAGGCATCCAAGAGATGATCAATGGTTTCCTGATGGTACATACAAAGACTACATCTAGATGGACCATGGAAGCCTTTACGCGCAAGATTTTCCTAGGTTAGAATTCTACGGTGCTGGAGAAGCCAAAGGAAATGGGTTATTTTAGGCCATTTATGGGAAGACCAGAGATGAGACCAGAACAGAGTAATTTGGCTGATGGGGTTCGCTGAAATGATGCTGTAATCTTCTTTAATAGAGAAGTTTCCTAAATGATGGTGACCCCAATGGATGATATCCGACCCTTGTCTGTGTTTGATCTTTCTAGCACACAGTTTCGGCCAGATAATGTCAGAGAGTTTGTTATCTGGGACTGAGTCCCAGCGGTCCGGCTCTTTCCACCTGCGGAAGTCGTTAGAGGAGGAGGACCAGAAATCCTTAACCTTGAGCTACCTGTTGATGAAGATGTAATTTTGGAAGTCCAGGTCAGGAGCCATATTTTTGAGACTGGGGAGTTGTTTCCAAGAGTCTTCCCAGAAAAGAGCCAAGTTACCTTCATTAATTTCCCAGAAGCTGTGCTTTTGGATGATGGCTCGTTGTGAGTTGGCCGCTTTCTAGATGTGTGAACCTAGAATGTCTTCGTCAAATATGACGAGCGAGTGCGTGGGGTAATCCGGAGTGTATTTGTTGTTCCATAGTAGCGACCAGGGCATGTTGTTCTTAGAGATCCAATTCCAACAGATTTTGGCAGAGAGGGCTTGGTTGTTTAGACTGGGGTCCCTTATACCAAGTCTTCCTTCCGATTTATTTTTGTAGAGCATGTCCCAACTGACCAGCGCCCATCTGTTATTGTTGTTTTTGCAACCCCACATAAAATATCTTTGCAAATATTTAATGGCTTTAAGAACCCACTTCGGGGCTGCCAAGACAGAGAAGAGGTAGAGGGGGATGGATTGCAACGTGGATTTAAGCAGGACAGCTCTACTAGGAAGATTAAGGGTTCGAAAGGTCCAAGAGGAAAGGCAGAGCTCGAGCTTGTTTAGGAGTTATTTCCAGGAAGAGTGCTTGAGAGCTGCATCAAAAAGCGGGGCTCCCAGGTATTTGGTGGGTAAAGAGGAGACAAAGAAGCGAAGGATCTGAGAAATATTTTTCTGGGAAGCTTTACTCGTGTTGAAAAAGAAGATTTGATATTTTTCCAGATTAAGGGAGGTTCCTGAAGCTGCTTCAAAGGTATTTAAGAGAGAATGGATTTTCCTTGCTTCATGCATAGAGGAGTGACCGAAAAGGAGATTGTCATCCACAAATTGCTGGTAAGCTACGAGTGGGCCATTGTGAAGAGAGAGGCCTTTGAGAGAGTGAATGGAAAGAGCTGACTGGATCATCTGTCCAAGGCCCTCCGTCATGAGAATGAATAGAAAGGGGGAGAGGGGGTCACCCTGTCCAATGCCCCGTGAGGGGGAGAAAGTGGAGGAAGGAGAACCATTGACCAGGATGGAGAAGAAAGTAGAGGAGATAAGCGAAAGTATCCAACGGACCCAATCTTGGCAAAAGCCAAAAGGAAGAAATTTTTTTTCAATGAAGGTCCAGATGAGTTTGTCAAAGGCTTTCGACAGGTCCAGTTTTAGGATCATTCCCGGGGTATTGGAGGTTTTTAGGGAGTGGACCACCTCATGGGATAGAATAATATCGTCAAGGATCTATCTTTCTTCCACATAGCCTGATTGCTCCGACGATATGAGGAGAGGTAAGAGGGGTTTTAGCCTGTTAGCCACGACTTTAGAGATAATTTTGTATATGAAATTGCAGAGAGAGATAGGGCGGAACTTACCAGGATGAGAAGCACCTATTTCTTTGGGAATGAGAGCCAGATGGGTGGTATTCAGAGCTGGTAAAATCCATTTTTTTTCCTTGATTCTTCTACAATTTCCAGGACCTCTTCCTTGAGCAGGTCCCAACAGTGGTGGAAGAAGTCAATAGTGAATCCATCAGGGCTGGGAGAAGTGTCATCTACCATTTGTTCCACCGCAACTTCAACTTCTTGCATAGAAATGGGTTGCATGAGAGAGTGGTTGTGGTCGTTTTTCACTAAGGGGGGGATGCAACGAGTGACCTTGTTGATCTCTTCGAGCCGATTGTGGTTAGGTTCTGAGAGGAGCTGACTAAAATGGTGAGTTAGCTCTTTGGAAATGTCGAGATGTTCTTCCAACATATCTTTAGATTCCGTATGTAGCTTGCTGATCTTGTTTTTCATTCTATGTTGGATGGTAGATTTATGAAAAAATGATGTATTGCGTTCGCCATCCTTCAGCCACTTGATTCTTGCTTTTTGATTCTAGTAGATAGCTTATTGATCACATCTGTTATTAAGCTGATGGAGGAGCTCTCTTTCTTGCAACTTAGTTTCAGGGGTGAAACCATTCTCCATTGCTTGGTGTTGGAGAATTTCAAGGTTTTCTTGGATAGCAGCTTTGTCTTTGAAAATGTCCCTGAAGGTATTCTTGTTCCAATTCCTGAGATGGCTACAGAGCAGTTTTAGTTTTTGATGCATGATAGCCATTTTTGACCTCCCTGAAATCGACATCTCGTTCCACTAGGTGGTGACAGAATCCAAAAAATTGGGGTAGGAGAGCCAAAATTTCTCAAATCTGAATGGTTTATGAAGAGGTTGACCTTGACTATGCTAGGAGAGGGCAATGGACCAGTGGTCCGACCCTGCTGTAGGAAGAACCATTGCATCCATGAGTCCTCCCATAGTGAGGATAGATTCCGAGACAAGGAAATGGTCCAGACATTTGGCAATTTGATGGGGTCCACCTCTTCTGTTGTTCCAAGTAAAAAAAGTAGAGGAGGTTTGAATGTCAACCAATTCACAAACGTTTATCATCGAATTGAAGGTTTCATCTTCCCTTGAGAGAGATTTGAGGCCCCCTTTTTTTTCCTCCTAGTTGGAGATCTTGTTAAAGTCTCCACCTATGATGATCGGAGAATCAGTGTGCAAGGTCTTGAACCAGTCAATATGCTTGAGAAGATTTTTTTTCCCACTTGCGATCTGAGATCCATAAACATTCATTAGATAACCTTTGATGCTGGAGCTAAGAAGATGAAAGGAGGAAGAGATAGAGTTCCTCGCAACGAGGGAAAAGTCAAGAGAGATAATGTGAGGGTTCCAACTAATGGAGAGGCCGCCAGAGGCACCCTGCGCATCAATGGCGATGGTGGAACAATTTTTCCAGATATGAGCCATGATATCAGAGGCAGATTCACTTGGACATTTAGTTTCTTGGAGGAAAAGGACAGAAGGGGGATATTTTTGAAGCTTCATCTTCAACATTCTTTGTTTAGAGCAACTGTTGAGACCTCTAATATTCCAGGAGATGAGCTTCATTGGTTAACAGAGGGGGAGGGGGAGGTGAAGAATTCCATAAGCTGGGCGTATTGGCCAAATTCAACCAGAGCAGTGCCTAAACGATTGATTCTTTGAAGAGCCAATTTTCTTCCTTTTTTCTTGGGATCTTTATGGGCTTTTTGTTTCTCCTTTTGGCCTAAGGTAGCGACTCCAAGCTTTGCTTTAATCAGGGCTTTATGCAGAAGCTAAATCTGATTGGGAGGAATTGTCTTGAAATCTTTTCTAGTACAGGCATCCTCAAGACCGATGAGATCCAGCTTTTCTGGTATCGCATTTGTCATATCTTCTTCCTCAAGGTTTTCCAGATTGTGATCTGGCATGGGTATATCAGAATTCATTTTTTCTTGAAGATCACAAGGGTTTTCTGGAGTTTTACTTGAAGATTTCTCCGATTGCTGTAAGGTTTGGTTTTGCGTAGCTTTTGGCACCTGGAGTTGGATCAGAACCTCCTGGTTCAAAATAGATTCATTGATGGTCTTGTCAGTTTCTGTAGAGACCTCTTCCAGAACCTGAAATCTATTAGAGGAGGGAGCAGGGTGCTCCAGAATCTTTTCTGCCGACAGTCTTTTGTGACTTCTTTTCCTTCAGATCATAGGTTGGAACCCTTGCTCATTAGTGGTAAGAGGGTTAGATTTCTCAGGATCTTTATTCATGGGGCAGTCACGAAACGAATTCCCATCTTCATGACATTTTCTGCATCTAAATGGGATGTGTTCATAATCAAGGGGTTGGATCCACTCAGTGTCTTCATGGGAAAGACAGATCGCATCAGGTAGAGCCTTTGTGATGTGCATGAAAACGCAGATTCTGGCATATGAGGTGAATATGTTCATTCGAGTCTGATCAGCAGTTCTAACAAAGGAGCCTAGAGTATTACCAACCTCTTGAAGAGTAGCTTCATCCCAATATTCCTACGGTAGAGATAACATTCAGATCCAAACTGGGGCCCAGGAGAAATCTTCATTTTCTGGGCAGAAGCGTTTGATCCAGTTTTTGAGGTATAAGCCTGCAGAATTAAAAATGTAAGGGCCTCCTTCTTCCACTCGAGCCTTGTCTTCCAGATGATGAAAGATGATGGTGAAAAATCCTTTGGATCCTAGCTATAAGTCAAAATGCACTTTAGGTTTCCATTTGGCAGCAATCCATCCACGAAGAGCTTGTTCTGTTGGCCAGAATCCCATAAATTTGCCAATAAGCGCATGGTCTTTCATTTTTTGAGCTTTGGCATTAATCCTTTCTGTCGGTAGGTTTAAACAGGGGAGCTCAGCTGAGCACGAAATACAAGATTTATGAGCTTTGGGAGGATGATGATTACCTTTTTCCAGATTGGGGTCGATGGCTGACGATCTGATGGGCTTTTTGACTTCCAGCCTGATAGGGATGTCCTATGAGCCAATTTTCAAAGCACTACTGGGGATCGTAAGGTTCTCTGAACTCGGATTTGATGGGAGAGGAAGAGAGGAGCCAGGTTACCCGCTCCCCCTTCCGATGCGGGTGCCATGATGTCACACAGTACTGAGCGAGTTGCTGCAAATCAGGGTCAGAACAGAGAATGCAAAGAAGGACCGTCTGAGCGTCGCGTAGGGTTTGGATTAACAACAAACCCTAGCAGAGAAAAAAAGGACGCCTACACATGGACCACTCTTTCACAATGTATTTAAATAAAAAATAAAATGAAATTAATTTTTATTTTACTTTGTAATTTACAAATGAAATTAATTAGTTGTAATTTTCACCTAGTATATCTTACATTGTAAAGTTGTAAATTTTATAACATTTTAATTGTAATTTATGTTAAAAATGGTAAGTTGCATTCGATTGACAATTTTGCAAACATGTAAACTTGTAAACTTTGTAAACTTTGTAAACTTGTAATTAATTAAATTGAAAAATTGTACAATTTCGTAAGATTGTAAAACATTAATGATTGTTAAATATGTTAAAATTGTAACTGGAAACAAACTTTAAACTATAAGTGCAAATAATTAAAACATTTAACAATCCATCATGTTAAAAAAAAAGTCAATATATATATATATATATATATATATATATATATATATATCGATAATCATATTTAAGTACAAAATAATAAAGTCCAAAATAATAAAGTCCACAAATAACACAGTCTACAAATCACCCCTACGCCATTGACTGAGAGATCGACCATCATGGCCACTACCGTCAGTTGCACTATGCATTTGGCCTTCCTCATGCAAATCACAAAGAAAATTTCCTAGGTCTGAGAACTACACAAGTTAAAACCGTGAACTCTGCAAGTCAATTGCATACCAATATTTTAATTACATGTACAATGTGACAAAAAATTAAATATATATGAAAAAAAAATATATGAACTCACCTCGCTTGAGTTGAGTGTCAGGTTTGGGAGGCTGGGTATCTTCCGAGATGAGTCTTCATCAGGACCCGATGATGAAAAGCAATCCACTCATCCCTAAAAATCATAGCTGCTTCAATGCCCTCATCTGCAGTTTCCTATGTCTGCGTCTGTTTGCATGACATGAAAATAGTTATATTAATGAATTACGATTTGAAATAGAGAATTACAATTTGAACGTGTAAATTATAATCTGAACATAAATATGCAAACAATTTGAACATAAATAACTAGTACCTCGTTGACTAGCGTGTCGTGAGTAGGACTTGGGCGGGGTTGTGTAGAATCCTGTGCAATGCCCTTGCCTCTATCCTGTACAATATGAACAAGATAAATGGTGAAATTTAGAACAAACCAAAGTATTACGTGTTCAACAATTGACTCATTTAGAAATTCAAATTTAGGATGATAGTTAACACATACCTCATTGATGTGGGCGGACGAAACTGCAGCAGGACCTCGAACAGATGCACCACTGCCAAAAAGGACCTAAATGAAACTAGGCTACTGCATGGAGGTCTAACACAGAGCAAAGTATTAGTTTAGAAAATGATTCAATTGAGGATACATTAAAATCAAGACAGTCAAATGATGACAATCAAATGATGGCAATAAAGATATACCTGTCCCATCGGTCGAGGCCTGCATCTATCATGCAATCGAAAATATGCATCGTGGGCCATGATATCATACTACAACACTATGTCGTGATCAAGAATGCAGAGAATATCATTTTCCACCCACAGTAACTTAGGCTCTATAGGTGCAGTGGTTCTCTACGTCTCTCTTCCTGCACATCCATCATGGTACCATGCATTGTCATGCATGTCGCCTCTGCTAATGCACTCCTCTCCTCAATCGCTAGCTGACATGACTCAGCTATGTCATATGTCCTAAGAACGGTCCTACTAGGGAGACCTACCAAAGGCTCTGGCTTTGGCTAAGCTCGAGGGTCTCTCTTATCCCTAGGACGCACATGAATGTGTCCCCCACTAGCACGATAGAAGCTCGAGAGTGTGTTGGTGTAATATGGGTGCATCCCTAGGACAAACTCTGCATACATATGTTTTTCAAAGTATAGTGGGACTTGGTCATGGTGGGGAAACATACCCCACGCTCCAATAAACCTGACATATACATAAGGCGCTGCAGCCTCTAGCTTAAAATCCATGAGTCTAAGTGGTTTACTAGCGGGGTGGTCAGGAGGGATATCAAATAATGTTCCCTTCACATCATGGCCAACACATGAATCTCTCACTGTGGCCTGGTTATCAGGACCCATCACTATGGCCCTTATTATTTGACATGCAGTGGCCCAAAGAGAACTCAATGGTATGATGGACTTGTAGACCTTCAGTAGATTGTCTGTTGCCTCTAACATCATCCACATCGAACGTGATGTGGGAGAGTGGTCTGAAATGGAGCATACATTAGTCCAAAAATAGTCACAGTGACTGGTAATGTCTTGTAGTGTGATGCATGTGATTTCATCCTCCCATGGTGCTTCCTTGGGAGGGTCGAGGTCTTGTTGTGCAGCCGCGGCACCTGAAAATTAGATGAAAACATGAATGTTAGTCAAAATACATACATTAATTGTAGGTGAATTTGAAATCAATATAAATTAAAGGTATTGATAATTGAAAGAAATATATATATATGCATTTAATGTACCTATCTCGTGGGGAACCTCCCCAACGACACCGGTAATATCATCCTTGTTGCTCGCATGCACAGAGCGGCTACCGCTCGGCTCCCCAGCAGGAGCGTGTGTCCGCATAGGACGCATGGGAGAACCTGTGAAAATAGAGACATAAAAGTTGATGATTAAATATGAACATGTGAAACAATTTAATTTTATGTAATTAACAACAAAGAGTACATCATGCGCAATTGTATACTTATGATTCCTTTGCTGACCTCTGGGGCGAGGAATGGTCACAGATCCACCGGTTCTCTGCCTTCGGCAAACCGAAGAACCCTGTTGTGGAGATGCATCTGCATGAAATAAGGCATAATAAATGCAGTAAGCATACAATATAAGATAAATGATAAATATGCCAATAATTAAGATGTAGATTTGAGATGATTAATATATCATCACATGGTGCACATTAATAATGGGAGAAGGATCATGAGTATGAGCACAATCAATGAGGAAATGACCCATGCAAAGATTTTTTATGGTTATTATTATGACATATTTGTATATATTCATTATTTTTTTATTACTATAACCATTTACAAGTTTTCTCAATGATAATACCACCAGATTAATAAAGATACTTCATTCATAAGATCATGTGTAATAAGCTATAGGGGAAAACATATTATGCAAAAAATTGTTTAGATGGGACATGTTACGGGTCTGGTGGAATGGATTTATTATGCCAATTGATTTGTGAGACTAAAGATCAAAATTTTGAGAAAATGATGATATACATGAAAATATTCAAATACATCACTTATGACATATTCCTTGGGAAAGAAAGAAAACGTATATAGTTGGAGACATCCCAATCCAGTAACAGTCTCTAACTTTTCATTTCAATATTTTTTAAACTTTACAAGTCAACCATTTCATCAAGCATATTCTGAAATGATACAACAATATGTTCAACATGTCTACCTATCTTGACGACAGGATGAACAATTTAGAATTAGTAGATATGCATTTCCCTCAAACCTAAGAGTTCAAGACCGAGCTTTCTTTCGATGATTTCAAACCTATAACACACTATAATTTATTATATAAAATTATCTTAAAAATCATTGGGATTAAGCCAAAGTTGGCAAAGTTGGCAAGATTGATGAAGGATCCCTACTTATCTATTACGTTGCTAGGCTTTTAGTTTATTTGAAGACTCCTATCATTATTTTTCTGTTATGGACTTGTTTCAAGGATTTTGTTGGACAAGCTGGTTCTGGGATGGCCTTAGTCCTCATTTTTTTTTATAGTTTTTGGAGATTGTCATATGTATCTCAGTCATGCCATGTGCTTTAATCTTGGTTTGGACTAGATTGTTGTTGGTGGAATGTATGTTTCTTAATTAATTTGGATAGATATCTTTTGTTTTTGAGCTTTAGGTTAGAGAAGACATTGTAAAATTTCTATTTTTTTTAATGCTTTACTATTTTATTAAAGTGTTATGTGTGGCTTAGATGCATTTAAAGCCACAGTACAATTTAAAATTTAATTTAATTTTCTAAAATTTAAAAATTAAATTAATACATTTCATTAACTCTTTCATAAACATTTAATTTTTTTTATAATTTGAAACTAATTTTTAAAATTACAATTCTGTAAATTTATTTATATACATTTTAAAAATATAATTATATTTTTAAATTAATTTGTAAAATTGTAATTATATCATTAACTTTATCTTTACAAATGAAAACTTATACATCGTGGTGAAAGGAGGGTGTGGTTGTGTCTTACGTTGTACCTTGATCGAGGTCTATGGATTTCCCTGCAGCTTGATCGAGGGTGTGTTGTGTGGAGAAAATGAAAAATAAGGCTGTGGCTGCCTGCAACCCTTTTATAATTTTTTTTTATAGGGACCTCGATCGAGGTCGGTAGCTCGATTGAGCTTTTGATAAACCCTCGATTGAGGGTTTAATAATACCTCGATTGAGGGTTTAATAATACCTCGATCGAGCATTTGTTAAACCCTCGATCGAGGTACGTTGTTTTGTTTTTTTTGAAATTTCCTTGCCAAAAATTGTAACCCACCTCCATGGAATCACCCTTCTCTTAGAAAGAGGGGATTGATTATGAAGATACATTTGCTCCAGTAGCAAGGTACACTTCTATAAGAACCATCATGGCACTTGCTTCCATGATGAAGTGGGACTTACACTAGATGGATGTAAATACATCCTTCCTTAATGATGTGATTGAGGAAGAGATTTACATGAAGCAGCCACAAGGATTTGAATTCGAAGACAGAGTTACTCATGTATGCAAATTGAAAAATGCTCTGTATGGTATGAAGCAAGCTCCTAGAGCTTGGTATGGTAGAATAGATAGCTTCTTGAAAAGCATGAGATTTACCAAGAATAAAGATGATCCTAAACTTTATATGAATATTGTGGATGATGAACCAGTCATACTATTACTGTATGTGGATGATCTATTTCTGAATGGAAATGATAAACAAATCACAGATTGCAAGAAGAAGCTAGATGAAGAATTCGAGATGAAAGATCTTGGATTAATGTATTATTTCCTAGGGATGGAAGTGTGGTAGAGCCCAAAAGGAATGTTTTTGAATCAAGGAAAGTATGTAGTAGAAATATTGAAAAGATTTGACATGTTAGATTGTAAATCCATGCCCACACCCATGCACACCAACCTAAAACTGTTGTCTGATGAGACATCAGAGTTAGTGGATATGACTCAGTACTGACATATTATTGGGTCATTAATGTATTTGACGAAAAAGGCCAGATATATGTTTTGTTATGAACACCTTCAGTCAGTATCTAGTTAAACCTAGACGGGTTCGCTTGATAGCTGCAAAGCATGTGATGAGGTACCTAAAAGGTATGATATACTTGGGACTTTACTATGGTAGAGATCATGACTACAGATTATATGGATATACAGATTGATATTAGGCAGGAAGTGTCGCAGACAGAAAGAGCAGGTCAGGTGGATTTTATCACCTATGATCCACCATGATCTCATGGTTTAGTAAGAAACAGTTCAGTGTTTCTCTCAATACAGCTAAAACAGAGTACATTGCTACTTGCACATCTAGTAGTGAAGCAATATGGCTTCAAAAACTGATTTCAGTACTATTTGACATGGAGTTGGACACCATAGTGATTCTTTGTGACATCCATAGTTGTATAAATATGACAGAGAATCTGGTGTTCCATGATAAATCGAAGCACATATAAATATGATACTTTTATATAAGGGATATGGTATAAAAGGGGGCTATAAAGCTACAGTATGTGAGTATCGATGAGAAAGCTTCTGATGTGTTGACCAAGCCTATATCTCAAGTAAATTTTGAATATTTCTATGACAAGCTTGGTGTAGTTCGAAAATACTTTCCTCACAAGGAGGAACAATGATGGTACTACAAATGATGAATATCTGGACCCTATTTGGAAAGGAGGAACAAGTCTAAGATATGGACTCTCCTTAGAAAGGAAGAATAGGTCGAAGATATGAACCCTCCTCGGACAAAGGGGGAGCAAGTTTATAATATGGATCTTCCCAGGAAAGGGGGATTGATGATGAGACCGACATCGATGATGGGATGACAGTGACGCTCCAGCATGAAAGAGGCCAAGTATGCCTGAAGATGCTGACAAGGCCTGCAATTCACTTGTGGATGATAGTATCCTCTCTTGAGGATGGAAGGTATAACACTCTGTGCATGAGAGTGGTCCTTAC
The DNA here is from genome assembly GCA_001517045.1 of Pseudotsuga menziesii. NCBI lineage: Eukaryota > Viridiplantae > Streptophyta > Pinopsida > Pinales > Pinaceae > Pseudotsuga > Pseudotsuga menziesii. The sequence continues at coordinate 1,127,709 of LPNX010245296.1, forward strand.
TAGCCAAGGATGGACCTGCATATGTTACTCTCACATGGAGAGTACCCACATTCAGTTGTGGATACTATAGAAAAACACTCGTTCAGGAGTGGTCCTAACCTTAGTGGTAAGAATGCTCTATGATGAGTCCTCATGGATGACATGGCCAAAATTTGTATGAAGTCGAGATATGCTCTACAGAGATTACTCTTGTATGGAGAGTATGTCTACATTCATATGTAGATGCCATAGAATAACACTCGCTTGGGATTTTTCCTAACCTTAGTGGTATGGATACTCTATGATAAGTCCTCATAGACGTCCTAGTATAACACTCACTTGGGAGTGGTCCTAACCTCAGTGGTAAGGATGTTCTACAATGAGGGCCGACATTTTTTATGTGGTCAAGATATGCTCTCCATATAATACTCTTGCATGGAAGAGTATGCATACATGTAAGTGTAGATACCGTAGTATAACACTCACTTAAGAATGGTCCTAACCTCAGCGGTATGGATGGTCTACGATGAGTCATTATGGATGACAGGGTCGGCATCTAGATGTGGTCGAGATCTACATTCAGTTGTATATGATTCATTTGGTTGATATTATGGACTAGGTAGAGATCATGTGTGCTGCGGTTAGCATGGTGGAAAAGGATCAAGTATATCAAAGTACGGAGGCAAAGGATCAACTAGATCAAAGTGTTGCTGCAAAGGATTGAAAGGATCGAAGTGTTGCTGCAAAGGATCGAAAGGATTGAAGTGTTGTTGCAAAGAATCGAGAAGATAGAAGTGTTGCTGCAAAGGATCGAGAAGATTGTAGTGCTACTGCAAAGGATCAAGAATATTGAAGTACTACTGCAAAGGATCAGAATATCGAAGTGCTGCTACAAAGGATCCAAAGGTCAAAGAGTTTCTGCAAAAGGATCAAGTGATCGTGTGATTTAGAAGATGAAGACATTGAAGAGTAACTGTTCCAGTTACTAATTGTGAAAACTTCCTATGATGTGTAGATGTATTACCTCGATAATGCTAAAGATATTGTCTCTATATTCTCCTATAGTCTATGACGATGTTGTTAGTAGAATAACATTCTCATTAAGGGAAGTGTTGAAATATTGTAACTTCAAAGGATATTCTAAATGAAATTTACTAATGTAACCCAACGGAAATGTTATTATTCCTCTGTCAATTTGTTACTATTGTAATTGGTCATCATAGAGTCATGAGGTGAATTCTCCAATGGTAATTCGGGTCATTAGTACCCTAATTAATAATATAAAATACTGTTTTGAGTCTTCCTAGGTGAAGTCGACTCAGACAGTTTAGTGGGCCCGACTTATTTAGGGTAAAAGTCAGTTGGCTCAATGTGTACAAATAGAATAGATGTGCTTCTTATTTGAACATAGAATCACTCACTTGTGTAGCACACAGGATAGAGAGAGAGATATAACAGCAAGGAGGAGAATACCTGTTTTGGAGTTATATCTTATACATATTATACAGAAGAATTTTTGTTGGGTTTTCTTCCCCTTGAGGGTTTCCTAGGATAAATATTATGTCTATCTTGTGATTTTGTTTCTCTCAGTGATTCTGCATATTCTACAGCTGTGAATTTGAATTGAACACTAATGATATCTAGTATAGTATATGAAATATTAACATACCCATATTATGAAACCAAGAAGAACTCACAGCTATGGATTAGGGAAGAGGCTCTCAATCCCGAAACTTCCATCACCTCTCACCAGTTTTTAGGACAAGATCTTGAGTTGACTCTAGTATTAAAAGAGAAGCAATTAAATTCCATAATACATTAAGAAAGGAATCATTATGAGAAGGAAAAGACAAAATAATAAAGCAGAGTGCAATGAGGTGGAAATGTATTCCCTCTAGACTACATCATCTTGAGATCCATTCACCATCCAATGTAGATAAAAAATTGTTCATGTCCTCTTTATATATTTCTACTCTGGAAAAGACGAGACTAGAATGGATTGGATTAACGTTTAGTCCTCCACTCCTCCTACTTGACACCAATCAAGAATTTAGTGAAGAGGAAGAGAAAAAATATGGGAACAAATAGAAAAATACAAAGGATACCATCCAATAGGGGGAAAGAAAAAATGTTTAGATTGGGATCTCAAAGCCATGGAAGATGATACATACACAAAAAAAAAGTATTGTTCCCTAATTTCATAGGGATGTGCAATTGATTAAGTTGGGGGGATATTATGGATACCTATTTTGGGTAAGAAAAATCATCCATTTCCTTATTATCTCAACAGTTAGAGCTAGACAATGGGACAATATGGAGTCAAGTTAATTTATGTCGTGTGCATTTTAACTAGGATGATATGTTGATTTCAATTATTTAGTTATTTGATGAACCCTTCCTTTTTAAAGATAAAATTCATATGATACCGATGTATTGATTTCAGAAGTGACTCTTAAGAACAAGTTCATTTCAAACATTTTGAAAATATCTTGATCAACATAGTGAGATCGTGACCCAAGTAACTAGTTTGAGTTCCACTACGATCGAGAATGAGCTCTACTAGGGTTTGTGATCTGGTTTAGATCTGTATCCCTCATAGATCTACCTTCTCCCCTATCTCTGCCCTAGCTCTTGAGCTACCCATCGGAATAATATATTTCTAGAAACATGACAACCATCTTGGGGGGGAGGCAGGCCCCTCCTAGTCACACGCTGCTTAGAAATTGACCGCTGGCCCCACTGGGTCTGGATCCTTAGTAAAAATTGGTACGAAAGACATCCCCATCGCTATGGAGGACATTAGCAATGTTGAAAAGACTTCCACCGACACTAGAATGGAAAGTGGTGCAAACCCTTCTCAGTAAAGGAAATCATGCATCCCTTTCTCAGCAGATCGCCCATGCTTATCGCTTCCAGCAGAAAGAATAAATGCTAGGGCTTAGAAAATGAAAGATCACACTCTGATCAGAAAAATCATGGGATTCTGGCCAATGGAGCAGGCCCTTCATGGATGGATCGTAGAAAAATGGAACCCCAAATCCCATTTCGACTTGCAGTTGGGTTCAAAATTCTTTTTCACTATCATTTTCCACCACCTGGAGGACAAGGCTCATGTTGAAGAAGGCGGGCCATATTTCTTCAATTCTGCAAGGCTATACCTAAGGAACTGGGTGGAACGCTTCTACCCAGAGAAAGAGGAATTTTCTTGGTCTCTAGTCTAGATAAGAATGTTCTTGCTTCCTCAGGAATATTGGGATGAATCCACCCTACAGGAGATTGGAAAAACCTTGGGAAATTTTGTTCGAATGGTGAACCAAACAAGAATGAACAAATACACCTCCTATTCCAGGATCTATGTCTACATGCATATAGCTCAGGCTCTTACGGATGCCATTTTCCTCTCCCATGAAGATAGTGCTGGATCCAGCCTCTAGACTATGAGCACATTCCCTTCAGATGTCAAAAATGCCATAAACATGGGCATGTGTTCAGAGAATTCCCCACCAACAAATCGCAGGAAAGAAAAAAGAATGCTGGAATTGATGACCAAGGGTTTCAACAGACAGCTAGAAAAAAATGCAACCACAAGAGACCGCCACAAGAAAAGAACTTGGATCAGCCTCCAACAACTAGCAACAGCTTCTAAGTCCTAGAAGAAAATCAGAATGATTCTAAACATGTTTTGGTGCATGAGGAAATAGGGAAGGTGCCTCTGCTTGAAAAAGAAGATATAACGAATCCTCAGAATAAAGAGAAAGTCAATGAAAAATATACTCCAAACCCCAATGGTTATCAGGGTCCAACCCCATTGGATCACAGGATGACATATCAAAACCTTGAACCACAAGAAGATGAAGATATGAAAGATGCCATTCCAGAAGATCTTGATATTCTTGGTCTCAAAGATGCATGCACCAGAAAAGATTTTGACTCGATCCCTTCCAAGTAGAGCTAGATTCTACATAAATCCCTAGCCAAATCCAAAGCTCAAAATCAATTAGGTGTTTCTAGCTCTGGACAAAAATACAAACAGAAAGCTCAACGTGATTAAAAAAAAAGGGTCATAAATATGCTATTTAGCGAATCAACCGTCTGGGCATCGCGTTGGTTGAATATGGACAATACGCTCATTTAACATAAATTTTCTCCTCCCCCTCCGTTAATCAATGAGGATCCTCTCATGGAATTTCAGAGGTCTCAATAGTCGCTCCAAACAAAGAATGTTGAAAATGAAAATTCAGAAAGATCAACCAGCTGTTCTCTTTCTTTAGGAAACAAAATGTTCTAGTGACATAGCCCCCAAACTTATGTCCCGAATCTGGAAATACTGTCTCACTATCGCTATCAGTGCCAAAGGTGCCTAAGGTGGTATCTCCATCAGTTGGAATCCTCTTCTTGTCACCCTGAACGAGGCTTCCTCCTCTTTGCATTCTCTTTCTACCTCCTTTCACATCCTTGTCTCCAGCGTCAAGGGATTCCTCATGAACGTGTATGGACCTCAAACGGCTGATTCCAAGATGAACCTTCTAAACCACATTGATTGGTTACACAATATGCATATTGATTCACCTTTAATAATAGGTGGGTACTTCAACATGATATCCAACCTGGAGGGAAAAAAAGGAGGTATCAAGGCCCTCTCTACCAAATATATTTCCTTCAAAGCTACCATCAGCTCCCATGTGTTAGTTGAAATCCAAACCTCCTCTGGTTTCTTCACTTGGAACAATAGAAGAGGCGGAGCACAAAAAATTGCTAAGCATCTTGATTGCTTCCTAGTTTCTGATAAAATTCTCACTCTTGGAGGGCTGATGGATGCCTCTGTCTTACCCACAGAGGGGTAAAATCACTGGCCCATCTCCCTCTCCTAGAATAGTTAGGGAACCCCCCTTCACAAACCCTTTAGGTTTGAAAAATTCTGGCTCACTCATCCCACCTTCATGGACTCTGTCTGCTCTTGGTGGGAATATATGTCTGTGACTGGACGCTCCAAAATGGCCATCATGCACCAGAAACTCAATTGGCTACATGGTCACCTTAGACAATGGAATAATACCACTTTTGGTAATATCTTCAAGGACAAAGAAGCCATTCAAGAAAGCTTAGCTTCTCTCCAGCGCTCCGCCATGGACCATGGTTATAACCATGGAACGAAACTTCAGGAAAAGGACCTTCTGCACCAACTCAACAAGAGATGTGAACAAGAAGAGATCTACTGGAGCCAAAATAAAAGGGTCAAATGGCTAAAATAAGGAGAAAAGAACACAAGCTTCTTTCACAGATCCACCATTCAACACAGAATGAAGAACAGAATAAGAAATCTACATGCGGAAAATAATGAGATTCTGGAGGAGCAGGAAGCAATATCTGAAGAACTAATCATGCATTTCAATCAGCTCCTCTTGGAATCGAACCATTCCCGCCAAGAGGTTGTCCTCAAGGTGGTCCAGCACATCCATCCTCTGGTCAATCATGAACACAATCACTCGCTCATTCAACCCATAACTATGCAAGAAGTGGAAGCAGTGGTTAATCAAATGGCTAATAGCACGACCCCGGGTCCTGATGGCTTCACCATTGAATTCTTTCACCATTCTTGGAATATGCTAAAAGAGGAGGTCCTCAACTTGGTTGAGGAATCTCACCAAAAAATATGGATTCTTCTAGTGCTCAATGCCATGCACCTATCCCTCAATCCCAAATAAATTGGCACCTCTAACCCTGGTAAGCTCCGTCCAATCTCCCTCTACAATGTTATTTACAAAATCATCTCTAAAGTGGTGGCCAACATACTGAAACCCCTTCTCCCTCTCCTCATTTAACCGAAACAATCCAGTTATGTGGAAGGCTGCCAAATCCTAGATGGCATAATCCTTGCTCATGAGGTGGTCCACTCTCTCAAAACCAACAAAACCCCTAGCATAATCCTCAAATTGGACCTCTCCAAGGCCTTTGATAAACGCAACTAGTTCTTCATAGAAAAAATGCTGCTGGCCTTTGGATTTTGTAAAGATTGGGTCCAATGGATCCTATCCCTTATTTCCTCTACCTTATTCTCAATCTTGGTCAATGAATTTCCTTCCACTACCTTCTCTCCCTCATGAGGCATCCGTCAGGGTGGCCCTCTTTCCCCTTTCCTCTTCATTCTCATGGCTGAAGGATTAGGGAGAATGATTCAATCAGCTATTGCAACTTGCACCTTGAGGGGTCTATCGATTCACAATGCTCCCCCTCTAGCCTACCAAAAAATTTTGGATGAAAATATCCTCTTTGGTCATTCCTCTGTGAAAGAATCCCACACCATTCATTCAATTTTACACAACTTTGAAAAATCCTCTAGAAACACTTTAAACCTTGAAAAATCCCAAATATTCTTCTTTAATACTTGGGCTGCGGCACAAAGAAACATAACCAAAATCCTTTGCTTCTCTGTCTCCTCCCTTCATTCTAAATATTTGGGCACCCCTCTTTTTGATGCTGCCATCAAGAACGCCTCTTAGAAGGAGATTTTGGACAAACTTGAGAACCATCTAACTTCTTCGGCCTTCCTCTCCCTCAATCTCCCCAGTCATGCGGTCCTGCTCAAGTCCACTTTGCAATCGATGCCTTTATACCTCTTCTCACTTTTGGCAGCCCCTAAATGGGTCTTAAAAGCTATCAAATATCTACAGAGGTATTTTCTCTGGGGCTCCAACAACAATAATCAGTGTTGGGCACTGGTAAACTAGGATAAGATCTCTAAAAAAAAATATGGGGGCCTTGGCATCAGAGATCCGAAGTTGAACAATCAAGCGCTCTTGGCAAAAATATGGTGGAACTAGATTTCTAAAAACAAATCCCCCTGGACCAAGTTGTGAAAGAACAAATACACCCTGGATTATCTCCCTCATTCCCTAATCATATTTGATGAGGATACTTCGATATCTCACATCTGGAAGGTGGACAACAAGCACAGAGCGCTCATCCAACAACATAGTTTCCAAGAAATAAAATATGGGGACAAAGCCCTCTTCTGGTGTGATTCATGGCAACAATTGCCCAGTCTTAAAAGTCTCCTTCTTGACCCTGATAGTCAGAACTACATTCATTTTAATGCGCAGCTTAAAGTAGAAGAGTAATGGAAACCTTCAAATGATGGTTTCTGCCAGTGGAAATATCCCTCTACATGGCACATGGCCCCCAACAAAGATCTAACGGAAAAAATTTGGCCTGAAATATGCAGTCGTTGTCTTAAACAAAATCTTGGTGCAGACATCATTCGTTGGGGACATAGGTCATTTGGTACCTTCTCAGTCAAAGAAGCCTATGATATCTTGTCAGCCTCACCGGACAGCTAGGCCACCCCTGTTTGGAACCACATTTGGAAGGCCCCTCACTGGCCAAAAATATCCCATTTTCTCTGGTTACTCATGCACCGACGGATACTCACATGGGAGAATCTAGCTAGAAAATGGTTCCAAGGTCCCTCCAGATGCTGTCTCTACAATGAAGTTTAGGAAACCATAAACCACCTTCTGGACGCTTGCCTGTTCACCAAATCTTTATGGGACCAAGTTGCTGAATATTTTCGATGCACTAACAGAGTCAAAGGTAATGCTACAGATTCTCTTCAACAATGGATGGATTCTCCTTTTGAAAGAAAAATAATCTATCAACTTTGGACCCTCACCTCAGGGTTCGCGTTCTGGAGAACCTGGAAAGAGCGCAATAACATAATTTTTAAGCACACCAAAGACACAGTCAAATCACTCTGGGATTCGATAAAAAATAATATTCAGGAAACCATTCACTCCAAAGTCTGGATGACTGTGGACCTTCCCACTTCTCATAGTGAAAAGCTCATCCTGAATGCCTTAAGATTCAAATACACAGTCATCCCTCCTACCATTAGAAATCCCATAATGTGTACTAGAAGCCCCTGCTCTGGGAATATCCTCCTGTGACCATCTTCAATATGAACTTCAATGGGGAATCCAAGGGAAACCCAGGAAAGTCTAGTTTTGGCGAAGATATTAGAGACCACAATAGAGATATCATTCATATTTTCTATGGAAACATGGGTCTTGACCCCAACAATGTCGCAGAACTGGAAGGAATGGTAGCATGTTTAATGATAGTTGTAAGAATAAATCGTCTTCCTTTGATTGTGGAAGGGTACTCTGCGATCATCCTCTCCCTGGACGCTAAAATTCACAATGGCACATCGGTTTCCAAAGTCACATCCAACTGGTTCCTTTCCGATTGTTTAAGTCGATTCTGGCCACCCTTCTGCAGAGCATGCAAGCTCTCACCTTTCACCACATGCACAGGAAAGCCAACGCTTTAGCACAATATCTATCTAACTCAGGAGTGAATTCATTTTTCACCCTAGTGGAAGGCATGTTGCAGGATCCCCTTGATGCCATTATGCTGCTCAAATGCAGACATCTGGCCAGATATGACCTATCCATCCTGGATGTGGGTGATAGCACAGACGCTCAACGGCATGCCACACCTCATCATGTGCACCTATTGCGTGGCGAGCAGATTGTTCTCGAAATGTCCGCCAACTAGGACATCATGATCTACTAGATCCTTCGACGCTCCTCATGCATGGGAGATGAACTACATCTCTCTTTGGTACCTGAGACGAGGGTTGTAGACACCCTGTACTCCTCCTATCTTTCATGTCTTTGCAAGGTTATTCAATGCGCGCAGGTACTTTGGCAGAGCAGGCGGAGGATATGTGTGCCATGGAGAATTATTTCACCATCCTTACTGGGTTACGCTTGGCTCTGAGCGATTCTGGGTTTTCTAAACATTTGGAAGTTTGGCCTCCGCCTCAAGGTGGTGCCTTTATTTGGCGGGGATTTGTCTATAGTGCTCAGCTCGCAAGTTTTAGTAAAGTGAATTTAATCCTAGTTATCATGTCAAGACAGAGGGGAACACTGTGTCGAGATAGCTCGGTAGGGGCAAAGCTGAGCGTGGATGCATCCTGCAAGTCACTGAAAACTATGAAAACCATATCTCTCCACAGGTCTGCATCCTAGTTGAAGACTGGGAGGCAAGGGTCCTCAACCAGAAGCTAGCTTTCGGTCAGGGAGGAAGCTAGGTAAATCACTATTGGCTCGTTAAAAATAGGTTATGCAATCTATTTAAGGACATGCTCAACAACTAGTCCGATGCTCGTGAATTTGTCCTCACCATGAAAACTAGAATGGCTCAAATTGACTCTCATCTCACGACCCTGGATAATACGTTCGCATGGAAGGGCATGGTTGGCATCACAGGGCATGGCAGACTGGGAGGAGGTGGCAGTGGAAGTGTGACATGGGGCGTTGTGCATGTTGGTTGTGGGGGAGGTGGTAGTGGGAGTGAGAAAAGTTGCACGATTGCGGCTCCCAGGGCACCGCCTTTCCCCATCCCTTCGACGGTGGAGCCGCTCTTCAAACGTTTGAAGAACATGATAGGCCATAATCTAGAACAGCAGCAACAACTACCTCAACCTACTCCTGAGGCCGCTACCAAAACATCCAGCACTTCGCAAGAAGAATGATGGGCGTGCCCCATCATCGAGGAAAATCCCCCATCTTGAAGAATGCTCTCATCATCTGCAGAAATGACTTATCGTTTCAGGTATTTATGTAATAGTTGTCAATTTTGTGTATGTCTCTGTCTCTTTTTAAATTTGAACCCTATAACTATGTCTATGTTTGTTATGTTGTCTAAGACTCGGTACTCAGCTAGTTTTATAGTCATGAAAAATTTCATCTATGGTTTTCATAGAAGGCCCTCAGTTTTTAGAGGCTTGGGTGGTGGCTTCACCTCCTAATACCTCCTCTGGTCAAGGTTAATTTTGTACATTTTGTCCTTATATTTTAATAGAACTGTGCAACTTACAAAAAAAACTAGTTTGAGTTCAGCATAGGTAAATCCTTGATTAGCACAACAGTCCATATTTACTGTGCACTATTTTTCAGCACAACACGTGATAAAGTTACTTTTCTTTGAGTTAGACTAAATTTTGATTGAGTAAATTAAGAAGTTTTATTTATTTAATAATTTCGAGATATCCATCTTAGGTTGGCACCCTTTTTACTACAATTCTATCACATTCATCTTTGGCATTCACAGTTTAAAGATGTTTTCTAGATTTTAATGAATAAAGTATGTGTTTCCATGTAAATATGAGTATTTCCTCGTTCTTGTGGTGACCTTGGATAAGGGAACATCCAAGGGAATTACACGAGCCTATTTTTATTATAATATATTCATAGTTTATAACATGTTTATTTAATTTTTTAAAACAAAGTAGTTATTGTATATTCACTGCATTTTGCAGAAGTTACTAAATTTACTAATAGAATGTTGTTTTTAGTTATCTATGCATAGAATTACCATATATATTATTTTTTAATTTCAATTTAAAGTTGAACATGTCCTTTATTTCACATGTAATATTTCATCATCATAACTTGGTTAAGGCTAAGCGCCCTGCATGTCTAATCACTTGCATGGAACTCATGGCTTCTGAATGTGTGCATTTAGTAACCTGAAGGTATAGTAACAAGAGAATTTCACTGAAATATTTTAATTGAATGCAAAATATTTCCTCGTGCTTACCTTGATGGTATTAATAAATAATTAAGTGCCAACTAGGGAAATTGAATCTTATGCTCTCACTGTTAGAATATAATCCGTCAGGATTATTGTAAATAAATAATTAAATAGGAATTTGAATAGTTGCCCGGGAAGGTGAAAAGGCTGGTTCTCAACCGCCTCATTGTAATCTATAAATTAATGTTTTAGTCGTGAATAGAACATTGAATTGGGAGTTATTACCAACAAGTGGTATCAGAGCCTGGCTATTTGCCTGCCATAACTCCTGGCTGCATTGCATGCCTGCCATTCTCCCTGTGTCATCAGAACGCTGCCATTCTGCCTGCCAGTTTGCTCTTTCAGAGCTGCCTGCCAGTCTCTCCTGCCTGCATGCGTTACTCCTGGTACTCCTCCTCCAAGTGAAACCCTAATTCTGCATTGAAGCGGCTGGGTATAGTGCACCCTCAGTTCACTGAGAATTGGATGCTGCAAACCCTAAAGTAATATATTCCCTATATGTGTTGTGAGAAGACTGTCGTGAATGATAATATATGCTGCGTGAGGCAATATTATTGAGTCTGGAGCTACGTTCATATTGAAGAAGAGACTGCCTGCGATATAGTTTAATCTGAGCTTGCGTGGGAATAAATCTGTTCTGCTTGTTTTGCTGGTGATTGAAAGGCCTTCTGAATAACATGATGTGCGCCTCAGGGTGCTGGTGATTGAAATGCCTTTAGCATAGTGCTCCCACCCACGAGACTGCTGGTCAGTCTGAATTGTAATCTTCTGCTGCGACTTTGTATTTATAATGCTTGCAGCGTGGAGATTGCGTTGAGTATATCTCCCATTTTACACCTGCGTTGAGGCTAGGGTGGAAACCCTAATTTTTTGAGGGTGCGTGGAGCTGCGTATTGAAGATATTCTAAAGGCTACGATGTGAAGACTATAAGACTGCTGCGTGATATCTCTGCTGCGTTGAGCTAATGCCTGAAGACTGATCCATAACCTGCTCATGGAGAGAGACTACGATGTCCCTTTGAGAACTGCCTGAATGTGACCGTTGGAAAACCTAAGTTTTCCCTAGTTTTGTGCATGGAGACTTGAAAACTGTTCTGATAAATAAATGGCATGGGAAATGTATGATTATTCACAATTGCGCCCTCATTCATGATCCAGCTCGTCCAGCCTGAAGATTGGCTGCATGATATGTGACCTCTTGATGTTGGATATTACTGTCTTGACGTTGTGAATCCTTTACCAGTGAAGATTCATTCCACTAAGTGGAGACTGGTATACTACATATATTGGTGGAGCTGCGTTTTTTGGAGCGACCTCTTGGCTCTGGATATTACTGCTGCAGCATAGAAGCAAGATTATTATCATAAAGTATTACTACGTTGAAGTGTTGATAGACTGCGTGGAGAGCCTGAGAATCGTGGAGATGCGACCTGCTACACTGCGCGTTGGCTGCCTGAAAATTGTGAGGTATTGTGGCTGCTCTTGGATGTGAAGCTTGCTGTCTGCGTGGAGCTGTCTAAGTGAAGGCCCATTGAATGTTGGAGAATATTATTGCTGCGACTGATCGTTAGAGACTGCATATATCTCTCTTCATCGTAGAATAAGGCGGTGATGTCTTCAAGTGCTTCTTCTACAGTACTTCTGATTGTAGAGGCTTTTGGACGATTTTGAGGACTAATCTGAACATTTGGATCATTGGCACGAATCTTGGCCAGGAACTTTCCAGTTAATATGTTGCTTATATTTATAGAACCAACATATTAACTTGCAGGACGAATTTGACACTTATGATCCCAAGGCACATTGATTTTTTGATGCTGCAGTTCCTTAAGAAGAGGTCGAAAATCATAGAAATTGTTGCAGCACGTGATATTGTTTTTGCTTTGACCCAATCTGCTGTTTGTGCAGCTTTTAGTAGGGAGGCCAACAAGAAGATATGTTACCTGAATATAAGCCCAGATGAAGCCATACGCAGCCTCTTTTACAATAAGAATAATGATTCTCTTATCACAATGTCAGTATATGCATCTTGTATGAGTTCATGCTTTATCATTGTTAAGGTCTCACTGCTGCTGAAGACTGCGTTGTATGCTGAAGACTGCCTTGAAGACTGTGTTTTATGCTGAAGAATATCATCTCTCTCTAGTAACTGATATATTTTGATATATTTTGTATTGACTGTATTGTAAAAAGTGCAGAGACTCAGACCTGCATTGTGTAGAATAGTGCACAGAATTTAGAAATTAAATATAGAGCAGCTGTAAGATTGTTTTGATAGGATTGTAGAAATATTTGCAGAATCATATTGTAATCTGTAAAGGAGCAGGAATCAAAACCTGCATCCCATATATTTTTTCTAAAGCATTCTGCAAGTTATAGTTTCTAGATTAGAGATGCACTCTTTGGCATCCAGTATTGGTGCTGCCCTAGCTGGCAAAGACCAATCCAAAGACCCTTCCAAGGGAGATTGCAGCAAGAGAGGCAGAGGGGGCAGAAACAACTCCAGAAAAAGATCAAAGTGCAAGCGTTGTGGAAATACTGGGCACACTTCAGATCAGTGTTGGACTTCATGGGACTCAATCAAAGACAAGCATAACCAGAAGAAAGATGACCAAGATGCTAGTAAATTTTCTGATTCTTGTATTGTTGCACATTGTAATCTTG
>LPNX010245296.1:1143423-1170207 GCA_001517045.1 Pseudotsuga menziesii
CTTTCGACATTGTTCCACAAATGATCAAGTTGCAGACATCTTCACCAAAGCGCTTGGACGAGAAAAGTTTGAAAGATTTAGAAACATGCTCGGACTTACGAACACCCCTTCGGATTAAGAGGGGGATTGTTAGAATATAATCCGTTAGGATTATTGTAAATAAATAATTAAATAGGAATTTGAATAGTTGCCCGGGAAGGTGAAAAGGCTGGTTCTCAACCGCCTCATTGTAATCTATAAATTAATGTTTTAGTCGTGAATAGAACATTGAATCGGGAGTTATTACCAACACTCACAACCCATAGTTAGAAGTTATTTAGCATCTATGTGTATTATAATATAGATTACAATGATTCATTGATTGAAATAGGATTTTTTGCTACTAGATGCCTTTCATTCATTTTTTGTAGTTTCTTATCTTTCGCACAACCCTCATAAGTTTGTATAGAGCTTTGGGTTGAAAATTGAAAGTTAAAGGTTGTAGATATAGTATTCTTGCTGAGAACTTGCTCTATTGGGTACAAAATTGTTGTTGATATCAAGAGCCCACCAAAAATAATGGGGATGATGATGATATTGGTTATTTGTATTATGTTGATGTTAATGAATATGATGACAACAATTCTAACGTCAATGAAGATTATGCATGTGATTATAGAACTATTATTTTATCTTGATTGATACTAATGGAACCCAATTGAATCTAATGGCACCGGAGTGACCCTAATGGCACCAAAAAGACCCTAATGGAATATTATTGTCCCTAAAAACATTTGAGTGATGATAATGGGTCTTTGGTGGCCCTAAAATCATGATCACGATGCTAACAATGCATGATGGAAATGATTTTGGGGTTGATGATGATTTGACCACAAGATGATAACAATGACAATGGAAAAAAAACTACATCGATGATGAGGACGATGATGATGTCAATGTCAGTGTTGATGATGCATGTGATGACAGTAGTATTATTTGATCGTGATTGATCATAATGGAAATGAATCTAGTGGTGTAAGAGTGACCATAATGGCACCAAATTGACCCTAATGGAAGCCAGTTGTACCTAACAAGATTTGAGTGACCCTAGTGGAACTTTAGTGACCTTAATGACATCACCATGATGACAATGATGTTGGGGTTTATGATGATTTGATTACAAGATGATGAGGATGACGATGAGAATTGCATCGACGATGAGGATGATGATGATGATGATATTGTTTATTTGTATGGTGTTGAATGTTGGCAGGGGTTTTAGGATAACTCAGTTGCGCAGCATCGCAGATGCTGCGCAAGCTCAGAAGACACAAGGAGGAAGATAGATTATTTTGAATATTTTGTGTCACTTTTTGTACTTTTGGACCATATTTTGCAGATATTGGTCATGAGTTGGTAGAATCAGTTAAGAATTAGTTAGAAAATCATCCAAGTCGACGATGAATGTAAAGGCGCAAGCCTATAAATAGAAGAATTGTAAATGTGAAAACCATCATAGAATGAAAATTGAGAGCTCGAAACTCAATTGAATTGTTTTTTGTTTTTGGATCTGTGGTTGATTGCACATAATTAATATGAGAAGACAAAGGTTGATTTGAACTATTGTTATCTTTTTGTCTCTTTCTGTCTTCCTGTTTATTTGAATCCAATGATGAATGTGTGCGACATGGATCTATTTCTTATTAATAATGTTATCTTTGTGCAACAGTATGGTTATTTCTGTTATGAATGAATGGTACAATATTTTAAGAACAACAATGAATGTCCTTGTTGATGATAAAGTAACTGGTCATATCTGCTAGAGAAATTGATGAATTTTTGATGCCCATAGTCCTCTTCTATTTTGTGGAAACTTGGTTCCGTCAGCTCTCCCTCAAACATCTTGGGTGAGACTTCATCCACTTTGCAGGTGTTACCGGATGGGGTAAAACCTATCTGGGTCGGTGCTCAGGGAGATTGCGGTGAGTTGAGCGTCGACATAGTGGGAACCCTTATTGAATGGGTTTTGTTGGTTTGGTTTGCACCAACATATGGTTCCGTTTCCAGGACCTTATTGAGACTGAGAGGAGGAAATGTGGCATCCGATAAGACCAAAAAATCAGGATTGGTTTGATCAGAATCTACGAGAATTTGCTGAAGCAAAAAATAAGAACCCTGTACTGACGATGGACAAGTGGTTAGTGAGATACATACATGAGGTCCTCACGAATACGTTTTCTCTGAATTTCCCATAATATTGTACGAGTGGTTGGCGTGGTTCACTTACAAGAAGATAAATTTCCAAGGAGGAGAGCCAACATCCTGGACCCTTGAATTGCACAGGAGCTGCATGAAATTGACAACAAAGCATCGAGGGCTATTGAGGTCTAGATGGATAGTATCTTGGAAGGATATATCACTGAGTTAGCGGTCAACACCACCAAGTCCTACAGTGAGGTAGAAAGGGAATTTTTCAATGGACCTAGAGGTAGGTTCTTGTTGTCTCTACAATTGTCAATTAAGATACGTGTCTATGAAAAGGGCATACTAAAGATGCACCTCGAGTAGTAGAACTCTGGTGTGCAGAGGCGGTGGATACTGCAACAAAAGGGGGGAGAAAAATGGGAAGATAAGGGGTATATGGGTGCAATTTTCGACGAGACTATGAGGGAACCTGAGGAATAAAGTGGTATTATGAGGGGAGGAGCAAGGTTTCGACAAGAGAAGAGGCAGAGGACAATGGAAGGTCATGCTGCGATTGAAATGAAAGACCGTGAAGGAATACTACATGGGACGAAGTGAACCTATAGTGACGAAGAGGACAACTAGACCTAGACTATGCCCATAATAGCAGTAAGATCAAACCCTGGTAGTAACGTACCCATGCCTCCGTGCACTACTCCGCATTCAGGAAGAAACACAATTTCGGCCACGTCGACTTGCCCGATGTGCCAGCAGCATTCTAGTAGTATATCGACGTCTGTAGGAAGAAGGCCCAAGATGGTGGGCAGCAACACAAAGTTACATTTGTTCCATGGAAATGGGACTGATGATCCCAAGTAATATTGGTTTCTATGTGAGTTAGTGTGGACTGTCAGAAAAACCGTAGATGATGACGTTAAGAAGGGACAATTAGAGACTACTCTTAAAGGTTGTGCACTTGATTGGTATATGAAATTTATACAAGTTCAGATAGGGACCCCTTCAAAAAAATTGGATGAAGTCAGGAGAGGACTGACTGAAGACTCTTGGAAACCAAAATCTGAAGCGCAGTATATTATAGAATTAAAGGATATCAAGCAATTTCCTAATGAAACCATTTGGGAGTTTGAACAGAGATTTAAGACACTAATGGCATGAGTCAATTTTGATATGAGTGATATTCTGCACAAATAATGGTTCATTGTAGCACTACTACCTCATATCCGACAATCATTGATGCAACAAAAGATCGTGACATAGAGCAAGGATCTGGAGATCGCAATGAAGTTGGAGGCTTCGACCATTAGAGAAAGCCTGGCTGGCATGAACCAGATCTAGGTGTAGCTAGAGAACTTGATGCTTCAGTTCCAGGACATTAAAAGGGGAAAGAAAATCACAAAGATCTTTGGTGCACCCGTTGTCGTGCAAATGGACACACCAAGGATACTTGCCCCGATTTCTGAATTTTTTTGTTATCAGGAGTGCTGAACCCATTGCATTGTGGCAATGTGTCATGGTGTCACATATGCCAAGTATATGGGCATTGACATGAAGAATGTAGTTACATGCAGAATATGGTAACAAAGACAACGAGCTTATACTGGACTTTTTGTCGCTCGGTTGGGAATGAAGATAAAGACTATCGCGCTTATGACCTTCTCCAGGAAAGGATGTATGACTCATACTATGTGAAGGGGAAAGATCATCATTCCATCAAGCAACCACAGCAGCCACAGGTGGTGTAGCCACCACCTTAATTGCAGTATACACCACAGCCATAGATGTAGTTTTTACCATCGCAGCCAAAATCACAGTTTGCACCACAACCATAGTTTGCACCGCAGCCACAGTATAATCAGATGCTGATGGATCTTCCATAGCCATAGTATGTTCAGGAAGCACACTACATTCAGCAGTAGCCGAATACCCCACTGCAAGAGTTGGCTTATCCACAGTACCAACAGTAAGGAGGATTTCGAGGAAGAGGAGGTGGATGAGTTCATGGACCTATCCAGTGTTACAATTGTGGGGTATTTAGACACTACTAGAGAGATTTCCCACAATTGAAGTGTTAGTGTACATACTGCACCACAATTGATCATACTGTTGAGAAATGCCTACATCTAATCACAAGATGGTAGTCAGGGAATGTTCCTCAGTTGTAGAATCAAAACCAGATGCAAACTCAAAATCACCTACAAAACCAGAATAAGTTGTAGAACCAGGCTCAAAATCAAGTTCAACTTCAGAATCAAACTATGAATCAACCAATGAACCCACCAATAAATCAAAATCCACCAATGGACCAGAATCCTCCAACAAACTGGAATCAAGGATGGACAGTTGCAACGATATCGGCAGAACCCAGAGTGGAGGATGTTAGTGTCTCTATTGTTACCGATGGGGGTGCGACAACCGAAGAGGATGGGACCCACCCACAGGTTTGATTGGTTGGGAAGAATAAGGCATCGTTTGATATTGAACTAAAAAAAGATACATTATTTGAAGCTTGGGATGCAATCGAAAGAAACCCTGGTAAGTCGCTTATTTATGAAATGCCCTCTGCTTTTGATTCTTCGTTGGAGGCAGGACCATCATGGAAGTATGGTACCTTGTAACACTTATTTGAGAGTTTCTTGTCGCTGGCAAGATATCCTGATGCTCTGGCCAAGATTGAAAATTTGTTTCACAGCCCGGGTAAGGAGTGGAAGGACTCCGCGGTGAACTCTTTACACAAGAAAAAGATAGGAAAAGAGATGGTCATGAACATTCAGATTGGGGAATATGAAGTAGATTTATTCATTATGGACCTAGGCTCAGACATGAATATTTTGACAAAGTAGACCTGGCAGAAAATGGGGAGACCAATGCTAGGTTGGTCCCCTGTGTAGTTGTGATTGGCTAATTAGGATAAAGTACAACCAATCGAACGTGTGTCCAACCTGGTTGTGGATGTTGAAGGTATGAATACCTATGTCGATTTCAATGTGATTGAATTTTTTTATGGTGGAGGTTCCTATCTTGTGTTACTAGGGATAGGATGGGCCAACGATAGTATGGCAGTGATTAACTTCAAAGCAGATGATGACATTTGAGAATAAAGACATTAGAGTCATCGCTCCTATGGATCCAAATGAAGGACGGAGATATATTGAACCAATGAAATATGAATTTGTCAAGGATGGGATCATGTTTACAAAATTTATGGAGATTACATCCACTCAACTGCTAATGAAGAACTTGGTTAGTGCAGCGCTAGTTCTGCATCTTCTGATTTTGACGATGCGTTAGAGAACTAGAAAAATCGCATGCACTAGGTGTCATTCAGGAAATGTGTTCTGATCACGCAGTCAAAGTGCCATGTCATGACTGAGATTGTTGAATTACCAACCTACAAGGGAATTCCTAAGCTGTCTACATTCTTGATAGAGTTTAAAGAGAAGGTATCAGAACCACATCGATTGCTGTAACTGGAGGAAGCACTAAAAGATACTCCAGCACACTGGTGAGAGACTCATAAGAAGATGATTAGAGTATGGGTGCAGTGTCGATGGCTGATGAGATTTCACTTTGGTGACAAATAATTATATCATGTTGAGAAGTATGATCATTAGAATGACCCCAGCGGTCACCTGTTGGAATGCTATACTTTGAGGGCATCGTGACCAAAGCATGGGGACTTCACTTAGTGAACCTCTCATATAGCACGTGCAATCATGGGATATTAAAGAATACCCTTAATTTCCAGAGATATTGACCCAAACACGTTTTTTTGAAACCCCCTCCCAATACTTAAAACCTCCTCCCCACCCCTTTTTATACCTCAATCCTTATAAACCACCATACCCACCCCCACCTTAAACCCCTCATCCCCCCCAATACCTGCAATATATTGGTTCAATTTTTGATAATTTTAAAACCCACAATATGAACTAATGTGATAGGATATTGGTCAATAAGTGAAGCCCCGTGGACCAAAGGATGAATGGGTCCATGCCTTTATTCACACCTTGGACGAAATGACAAGGTTGTGGTATATATCAGCAGAGTTGCGCAGAGAAATAACCACTTAGGAGGAGCTGACGGTTTTCTTTGCTCATACCTTTACTTTTGTGGATACAAATCCTGATGTCCACAATGCAATTCATGTTATCCAGGATGTGGTATTAAAAGTAGTTCCAGTTGCATATCTAGTAGATCCACATGCGCATTGCCACATGCAGTCGATGATGGAATGTTACAATGTGTGAGGAGAACCTGAAGATGACGATGAGATATGAAATATCAATATTCCGGAAATAGAAGGAAGTAGGGATGTCACATCACCAAATATACTGACTGATCCCATGAATCAACTACTGAAAATTAGAATATTTAACCTTGGGACGGAGGAAAACCCAAAATTTTCCAGTGTTTGGGATTACTGGGATGAAGAGACCATGGCAAATATCACAGATCTCTTGCGTGAATTTCAAGATCTATTTCCGATTAATTTCTCGAAAATGAAGGGGATACTAGGTGATTTAGGGGAGATGAAGATCCCACTAAAGCCAGATGCGAAACCAATAAGACAGAGGCCGTATTTCCTGAATCCATGATCCAAAGAAAGAGTCAAGGCTGAGCTCGACCGGATGTTGGATGCTGGAATCATTGAGCAAGTGGAAGAATCAGAATGGATCAGTCCTATGGTGGTCCAAGACAAGAAAATCGATGAAGTTGGAATCTATGTTGACCTAAGAAAACTAAATGATTCCTGTATGCATGATCTGTTTTCGACACCATTCACAGATGAAGTACTCGAAGGATTAGGTGGTCAAGAGATGTACTCTTTTACAGATGGATTTTCTGGTTATCACCAGATAAGAATCACAAAATAAGATCGACATAAAACATCATTTGTCACTAAATGGGGTTGCTTCCAATACACAGTGATGCCTTTTGGGTTGAATAATGCACCTGTGATATTCTCTCGGGTCATTGTTGCTGCATTCAAAGAATTTATTCAGAAGTTCCTTCAAGTTTACATAGACGATTGAATAGTGTATGGTCTGATGAGGGATCATCTAGAAAACCTGTGATTGATGCTGGACAGATGCCAACAGCATTAGATCGCACTGAACTCTAATAAGTGTATCTTCTGCACACCATTTGGGATACTGTTAGGTCACATTGTTTGCAAGCAAGGACTACTGGTTAACCTTATGAAGATTGCACTAATATTGAGCCTACCGCCACCTACTAATGTCAATATGCTTAGAGAAACATTGGGCACACTGGGTATTATCGCAAATTCATATGAGGGTATGCTGTGATTAATTGAAGAAAGATGTTTCCTTTGTATGGAGTCCAGAATGTCAAGGAAGCTTCGACACACTGAAGGCCAAGATGGCTTCGACACCAATACTCGTGTTTCCATATTGGATTAATGAGTTTCATGTCCATGTGGATGCATCATCTGTTGTGTTGGGTGTGGTGCTCGCACAGCCAGGTGAAGGATATATTGATCACTTGATCGCTTTCTCTAGTCAATAGTTGTCATTTTCTAAGAAAAAATATACGACCGCAGAGAGAGAAGGTCTGGTGATGGTATATGCGCTGCAAAAATTCAGGCATTACCTTTTAGGCGGTCATTTCAACATGTTTACCGACTATTCTACTTTGAAGTACCTTGTCAATAAGCCTGTGTTGGGGGGGGAAGATATGTCGTTGGCTACTTCTCTTTCAGGATTTTGATTTTGAAATAATTGTGAAGCTCGATCGCTTGAATGTTGGCCCTTATTATTTGTCTCAAATTTAGACATGAGAGGAGCCCACCAATATTGAAGAAGGATTTCCCGATGCACAGCTGTTCAGAGTCAACATGGAAGACGACTACTACACTCAAATAATCCAATTTTTGGCAACGAGAATCACACTAGAGGAATTTTCAACAAGTCAAAAGAAGCAGTTGATGGTTAAAGCTTCTGATTTCCAGTTGATTGTTGGACACCTATATAACCTTGGAGCAAATGGAATTTTACGGTGTTGTGTCTTACCACATGAACAAGGGAAGATATTGGTAGAAGCACATGCGAGAATCACTGGGGGACACTATGGGGGTGATGCTACTGTAAGGAAGGTGCTTCGCGTAGGGCTTTAGTGGCCCACTTTATATAATGATGTGATAGATTGTGTGTGGAGCTGCGATGTCTGTCAATGGACTGGAAAACCATCACAGTGGGATGAGATGCCGCTAGTACCACAAGTAACCTTGCACATTTTTAATAAATGGGCCATGGATTTTGTGGGTCCAATCAACCCACTTAGGAAGAGAACTGGTACGCAGTATATAATCACAGCAATAGACTATCTGACTAGGTGGGAAGAGGCTACACCAGTTGTGGATTACATCGCTGCGATTACAACAAGGTTCCTATTTGATAATATTGTGACATGGTTTGGATTCCCAAGGATACTGATGAGTAATCAGGGTAGTCACTTGATCAACCACACAGTAAGAGCATTGACAGAGGAGTTGTAGATACAACACAAGAAAATTACCCCATATCATCTGCATATGAATGGAATTGTAGAAGCATTCAACAAGATCTTAGAGCATGCACTTACAAAGGTATGTAACGCTAACTGAGATGACCATGATGTGAAGACTATAGCAGTATTGTGGGAATATCGCACCACTTGCAAGATATTAATGGGACAGACACCGTTCAAATTGGTATATGTGCAAGAGGAACTCGTGCCTATGGAGCAAATTGTTCCCAGTTTGTGCATTGTAGCCGAGACGGGAATAGATGATGAAGCAGTGCTAGAGAGCGTGTGGCACAGTTGATACAGCTTGAAGAAGACCAATTTATCGCAGGTTTCCATTAGAACATCGAGAAGGATCAACAGAAGGCTTGGCATGATCGCCACATAAAAAACAAATAGTTTAAGCAAGGAGATTTGGTGTTGTTATATGACAACAAGTTCATGAAGCATCTAGGTAAGTTAGAGATGCACTAGTTGGGTCCATATCTTGTTAATTCCATTACTTCTAGGGGGGCAGTTCAACTGCAGCAATTAGATGGAGCAATGCTCCCAAAACTGGTGAATGATATCCGACTAAATCCCTATAGGATAGGGTCAAAATCGTATAGTGCTTAAGGCACTACGCAAGGAAAAAAAAGGGGAGGGGGGAGGGAATCATATATCCAGAAGAAGGGCACACCAGGAGGAAGCAGATGCGCAAGTAGGGGAGTCAGTAGCGTAGTTAGGAATATCTTTTGGAACAGATATAGGGTCATGACATAGTCAAATCAACAATAAATGTAGAACATTTAAAGCAGTTAAGCAGCAGCACTTGTTGAAGCAACATGTATTTATGGCAGATTCAATCGTTGGGTTGACTGGATCAACGATAGATTCGGGTAGTTAATGCATGATTTGGTCATGATGGTCACAGTTGATTTGCTAATTATAAGGATGGATCAACTATATTCTATAATAAGGTGCTCAACGCAGGTTGAAAGCACCACTATGCTAAGTTGAGTTGCAAGGATTGTTGAAGTGAAATTAAGTTCCAGATCTACCGAGTGAATTGCGAGAGTTGGATAGTGAAGAATAGGGTGTGTCATGACTTTGGGGCATTGCTGCAGCATGTAGAGAACCCCAGACACAATATATATTTCAAGTGAGAGGGACTTTCCATTCAGACCAGTCACCATTTTCGAGGAAGTTTCCAATATGTCGATCGGATCATCGTCGGTCCCGAAGAAGAAGTGGCAGGCGTAGAAGCCTAGCTCTCTAGCGCCGATGAAGAGGCAGACAAGAACATCTATAAGGGCACAATAAGATGTAGCCACAAAGACAGGGCCATCTAGCTCTGGTGCCATAAAGTTAGTGGTTCAAACCGAGGTATCCATTAAGGACATCCCAGGCTACATCCTTCCCACCCGACCTGGTGCGCAGCCTTGGCAGCTAACTAAGAATCAGAAGTATCAGCTGAAGATGCCACCAATTCCAAAAGGGATGGTGTTCAACATAGATAGTGTACCATCATTTGTGAATATGAAGTACGATGACCGCGACCTATTGGCGTTGCAGGATGTAGCGAATGAGCCCTATGAGTCTTTTCCCTTAGTCGCAGGTGGGCCCATAGTGAGTATCCCGTAGGAATGGGTGCAGGGGTTGGATAAAGATGGGTTGCTAGGGATCATCAACATGCCACATTTTGGGTGGCTGAATGAAGAAAATGCTTGTGTCAAGCAACTGTTAGCTTGCTTTCATGGAGGGACGTTGTGGTTGGACAAACCAGTCGCAATCACGGTGTACTTGATCTTAGATATTACGGGGTTTCCAAAGGATGAGCCAGACCCATCGCAATATTTCAAAGGAAGGGATAATGATAAGCGGCTTGTTGCACAGTTGAATATGAAGTATGAATTGCAGTGTGATGGTAGGGCATATCACATTGATAGAATCAATGATCGTGTGGTATGTATCGGTGCCAGGATCTTAGTAAGCAATATTTTCCAAAACAATCGCCCCATCTAGTGTACTTCAGGGGCGATTGCATGTGTAAAACAATGTGTAGAATGGGTGCAAATGAAATGGGAACTCTTCTTACTGAACCAATTGATAGAGGATGTGGTAGCACTTTAGGCCGGAGAGCGGTCTTTCACATATAGTTGGCTATTGATCCTCATCACATTAGTGGCTTGGATGGAGCCAGTGGATTACCAAGGGATGGAAGTTGAAGTAGTTAAGGTATGTAAAGGTGCATGCTATCAAAACCTGTGGTGGGTCGAGGAACCTACTAGGAAAGAGGATTGTGTGATCCACTTTTGGGTCTACTGGGAAGCTCTGCAGGCAATAGCTGTCAAAGTTCCCTGACTATCCAATGAGGTCACAGCCAAATATTGGAGGATCTATCGGTTCGCCATAGGACCATACACCATTCATGTGCAAGCTCAATGTGACCCAGATAAACAATGCTTACCCATGTCTTACTATTAATCTGCACAGTGATCTAGGAACTCAAACACAGTCTCATCAAAGATTAATAACAATAATACATGAAAATGGTGTAATTGTGCTACAAAATGAGTAGCAGCTCTATATATTCACACAAAGAATGAGTAATACAATACATGATCATGCTGCAAGCATGAATGACAAAGCAATACAAATTCCCAAGGAGTTCATTCGAATTGAATGAGTGAGTCTAGCTTAACTGAATGTAAGCCACAGTCAACACTCAAGTTAACCACCGATCAAAACCCTAATTGAATCAACTGAGGCCTAACTAAAGTCGAAGTGTAATAAATGACTGATTCTAACTGAAATTAGGTCAGACACATGTCACAACAAGCCAACCATCAAGTGGTAGCGCTTCAATGACTCCAATGACCCCGATGAGGTTAACTGAAGTGTAACTAAACATCAGAAGTGGTTGGAGGTGCCCCTGTTGACTCCATTTCACTAAATAATCATTAAATAATCAATTTAATGAAGGAAGGGGCCTTCACTACTTTGTTTAACTTATTGTAACCATCAGTTAGCAATATGGTGCATTACTCACACTCAGATCACCCCCAGAGTGCTCCAGTTAGCCTCCCCGAATGTAGGAGAAGGCTAAGTTAGCCTCCTTGACTGAAGGTAGGCATGGATGTGATATAGCTGATGTCATCTAGTGCTCCTCTGATTTTAATTAAGTCAATAATACTTAGGATAGTGGTTTAACTAGGCCAAATTGACCAAAATGAGTGTGTAAGGTGGTAAATGTCTCCAACACCCTCCCCTTAAGCTATACTCAGGAGGAGTTAGAAAACATAAATGCATAAAAATGCTAGGGCCATGGAAACTAAGGCCATAGGTCACCCTGTACAATGCTGAAACTAAAACAATTCTCAAAAACAAACTAAGTGAGGAAAAGAGGGAAAACCCAATGGGAAACCCCCCCCTCAAGTTGAACACTAAAAGTAGTTTGAATCACCTTGATGAACTCACCCCCAACAGTGAATGGAGGTAAGTGAAATTCTTTTATGAAAAGCTCTTGGTGAAGATGTCTGCAATCTGCTCATTAGTCGGGCGGTATTACAAAATGATGGTCTTGTCATGCACTAGCTCCTTGATATAGTGCATGTGGATCTCTACATGCTTGGTCCTCTGCTTGGTAAATGGATCCATGGATATATTAATAGCACTTTGATTGTCACAAAAGAGGACAGTGGACAAAGTAGTACCAAGATCAAACTTTGAAAGAATTCCTTGCAACCAAACTGCTTGGATGCAAGCATTCACCACTCCTCGATACTCGGCCTCTGCTAAACATAATGCTATGGCAGCCTGATTTTTTCTGGACCAAAAAATGGGGCCACCACCAAACATGAATACATATCTAGAATTATACTTCCAATCAATAGAATCACCCACCCAATCGGAATCTATGTATCCAACCAGCTCTAGCTCGGAGTCTGCAACATAGTGAATGTCGTAGGTCCTGGTTCCCTGAATATACTGGAGGATCCTCTTGACTACCTTCCAATGAATATCATGAGGCTGATGCATGTATCTTGATACAACATTCATGGTATAACAGATATCAGGCTGATAATGTGTCAAGTACAACAAGCTACCAATCAGCTGTCGATAGATAGTGCAGTCCATGGGAGGTGTGCTTTTTCCTTCTTCAAGGCTGATCCTTGAAAGGAAAGGGAATGGTGCAGGCCTACATTCAGCCGTGCTAAAATTGAATAATAGGTCCAATATGTATTTGGATTGAGTGACCATTATCCCATTAGAATGTTGCTCAATTTCGAGCCCCAAAAATTGTTTTAGGATCCCCAAATCACTCATTTCAAAGGCATTGTGGAGAGCAGTTTTGATGTCTGAAATGGAAGCAACTGTGCTACCTGTGATCAGTAAGTCATCAACATATAAAAAAATAATAATCAAATTACCATCAGACTGTTGTAAATACACATTTGGATCTGATCTACACCTTTGGAAGTTTTGCGAGAGAAGGAAGGCATCCATCTTGGAATACCACTCTCTTGGGGCCTGTTTTAACTCGTATAGTGACTTCTTTAGCTTGCAAACCAAAGATGGCTCAGAGATGTAGCCCTTAGGATGCTTCATTTATATCTCCTCATGAATATCTCCATGCAGTAAGGCTGACTTAACATCCATATGATGCACTTCCCAGTGCTTAGATGCCGAAATTGCCAAAACTAGGCGGATGGAGTCCATTTTTGCAACCGGTGCAAAGGTCTCATGGTAGTCCACACCTTGGACCTGAGAGAAACCTTTTGCTATCAGCATTGCCCTATATTTTTAGGTGCTTTCATCAGAAACAACCTTGGTATGAAACACCCACTTTCATTGAACCAATTTCCTTCCCGGAGGAAGAGAAACTAGCTCCCAAGTAGTGTTTTTATGAAGAGAATTCATCTCTTCATCCATGGAAACTTGCCATCTCGGAATCCTTCTGAGCATGGTAGTAGGAATTTGAGTCTGAACTAATCATCAAATAGAAAGTTTCATACAACAGATTATCAGGACAAGAGAGCGCAATACCTTCTCTTTGGAAATCAGACCGTGTTCTCCTTGGATCATTCGGATTTCCAATGTTATCTCCTGCGGAGGAGAGTGTCTGTCGGGCCCATGTGGGAAGATGATTTTGTACTTCAGGTTCTGATTCATAATTTGATGTTTTGTGCACATTGATATCAGAAATCAGAGGATCCAAATCAGGTTCAGCACCCCCAATTTCATCATCCAAATATTCAGTAGAATAGGAAGGAAATTCAACAGTTTTCTCCTTCACTAGTTCCACCTCTTGAAGAGGCTCATCGAACTTGACACTTCTCTCGATGATGATATGTTTTATTTTGATATACAACATATTGAAACCTTTTGATTCATCAGGATACCCAATAAACAGACATTCTATTCGTTGCGGTTGCAAAGCCCTTCTTTTATCAATGGAATCCAGGCCCATGCAGTGGACCCAAATACCCGCAGGTTCGACACATCCGGCTTGTGTCCGAAGTATTCTTTGAAAGGGTTCTTCCATTTCATGGATGAGTGTGGGACCCTATTTTGAATGTATTATGTAGAATGCATGGCTTCAACCCACAAATTTGCAGCCAAATTCTTCGATTCCAACATACAGGTGGTCATCTCCTTGAGAGACTGATTCTTCCTTTCTGCTACTCCGTTTTGCTGGGGAGTGTAGGGAATTGAATGTTGGACCTGAATACCACTTTGGGAGAATATGTGCAGCAACTCATTACTGAAATACTCCTCATGATTATCAGATCTCAATATCTTGATCTTAAGCCCAGAGGCATTCTCGATCAAGGCCTTCAGTTTAGAGAATTTTTCACATACTTCAGACTTCTTTTTGAGAAAGAAGATCCATGTGTACCTTGAAAAATCATCAATAAAAGTCAGAAGATACCTTGATCCATTCATGGATGTGACAGGCATCAAACCACTAATATCAGAATGTATCAGTCCCAATATGCATGTAGCTCAGTTTGCCATCCCCCGATCGAACTTGTGCTCAAGGTGTTTTCCAACCACACAGCCCTTGCAATTTCCAGTGGTTACCTTGATGACCAGGAGGCCTTCAACCATGAAGTTTTTCTGTAATTGCTGTAAATATTTGAAATTTAGATGGCTAAACCTTTCATGCCACAACCTACTAACTTCATTTCCATGAGTTAGCAGAGCAGTGGGCTTTGCATCCGCCACAAAGTGGGAGAACTCATAGGCTTTTGCATGATGGTTTGCAAGGCCTTTAGCAATGAGTTTCCTGGATGCAAGTTCCGTTATCTCAACATCATTTGGGCTGAAAGAAACTCTCTTAGGCACTCCTATATGTGTCATCTGATAGACACTAATGAGAATTGATGCCAGAGACAGTACATACAAAACATTTGAAAAATAGCCACTCTCAAGATCAACCGCACCTTGTCCTTCTGAAATGATGGTGGAGTCATCTCCCATGTGGATGGGGATGGATTTGCTGGTATCCAAGGATGAAAAGGAGTCTCTTTCAGCCATCATGTGGTTTGAAGCTCCAGAATCAATCAAGAGTGCTTTGGACGTCGAAGTGCTTTCCATGAGGGCATGACCTTTTTCATGATGTGGTTCCCAATATTGCAGATATCTCCTATGAAAGCTTTCCAAAATATTGATGTGATTTCTCTCAAGAAGAGAGGTAGCTTCATCAAGCTTCTTCTTCATGCAGGATTTTTCAGGGTGGAATTCCTTCCCGCAGTATGAAAACTTGACTTTTTCCTTTCCATGGTGCCCTTGTCCTTTGTTCTTCCTCGAGCCGGAAGACTCATCATGCTGCTGGTTTTCAACTTTAGGCTTAGGAGCTTCGAATTTAGTTTTTAGGTTCTTTTGCTGCTTTCCTTTACCCTTTAGATCTTTAGGCCCCGAGACATGGAGGGCTTGATCATGGGAGGATCTGATGATCCCCATATGGACAAGATTATCATGTTGACTTGTTAGGGACTCAATGAAGGAATTGAGTGTAGGCATCTTCCATCTAGGGGTTGTGAGATTCCCCACAAAGAATGTAGAGACAAAAACTGGATAATCGGCTCCAAGTTTGGAGAGTATTGTGAGGATGAGACGATCATCTGCCTTCTCCACTTTGCATTGCTTCAATAGTAAGACAATGTGCTTGAACTTTGTGAAAAAGTCATTCAAGGTCTCGAAATTGGAAGGCCGGAGAGACATCAATTCATTTTCAAGATGGTAAACTCTCAAATCATCCTACTTTCCATATAGGGTTTCCAGTTTGTCCCAAATTTCCTTTGGAGTCTTCAATCCCGAAAGATGGAAAAGAAGATCCTGGGAAATAGAGAGGCACAAGAATCTGAATGCTTCATCCTTCTTGTTCAAGAATCTTGATTTGTCTATAGCAGTACCAGGATCATTTTTAGTGTCCATGGTGACTCTATAGAGTCCTATGGCATGCAGCTGGATCTCAATGTCTCCTTTCCATGAGTGGAAATTGAACGGAGTCAAAAGATCTACTGAAGAGGCCATCTGAATCCGCTGGAGCAAATGCTTCACTTGTAGAAAACCTGAAAATCACAACAGAAAGGGAAATGTAAGGTCGGACAGCCTGCACATTTTAGGCTTTCATCACACCCAACATAGTCAATCAAGCAAGCTTGATCAACAAGTTCTTTACTTGGGGTATTAAGTGGTAAGCCTTGGCTTCTGGTGCAGTGCTGGATTTTTGAGCTATTGCTCAATTTTCATGCAAGATCTGTCAAAAACCTTGTTTTTTAGAGATTTGAGATTTGTCCCGTCGTGAGCTCTTATACCATATTAATTTGCATAGTGATCTAGGAACTCAAGCACAGTCTCATCAAAGATTAATAACAATAATACATGAAAATGGTGTAATTGTGCTACAAAATGAGTAGTAGCTCTGTATATTCACACAAAGAATGAGTAATACAATACATGATCATGTTGCAAGCATGAATGATAAAGAAATACGAATTCCCAAGGAGGTCATTCGAATTGAATGAATGAGTCTAGCTTAACTGAATGTAAGCCACAGTCAACACTCAAGTTAACCACTGATCAAAACCCTAATTGACTGTACTGAGCCCTAAATAAAGTCAGAGTGCAATAAATGACTGAGTCTAACTGAAAGTAGGTCAGACACATGTCACAACAAGCCAACTATCAAGTGGTAGCGCTTCAATGACTCCAATGAACCCCGATGAGGTCAACTGAAGTGTAACTGAACATCAGAAGTGGTTGGAGGCGCCCTTGTTGACTCTAGTTCATTAAATAATCATTAAATAATCAATTTAATGAAGGAAGGCACCTTCACTGCTTTGTTTAACTGATTGTAACCATCAGTTAGCAATATGGTGCATTAATGACACTTAGATCACCCTCGGAGTGCTCTAGTTAGCCACCTCGAATGTAGGAGAAGGCTAAGTTAGCCTCCTTGACTGAAGGTAGGCGTGGATGTGATCTAGATGATATCATCTAGTGCTCCTCTGATGTTATTTAATCAATAATACTTAGGATAATGGTTTAACTAGGCCAAATTGACCAAAATGAGTGTGTAAGGTGGTAAATGTCTCCAACACTAACAAGGTGACAGATGAGGAATTGGATGTGATGATTGATGACTGGACTACAGCATAGCAAGAGCCAGTTAGTGCCAATTAAGTATCGGTAGGACCACTAGCAGATGCACCTAAGGATCTAGTAGTAAGAGCTGACCAGCAGAGTCACCATGAATCCGATGGTGAATCATCGACAAAGACTCCCACTGACCCAGATGCATAACACATTCTTTAGGAGATAAGGACTAAGAGACAAATGGAGCAGGCTTCAAGCAGCAACACAATATCAGCAATGGAGGCACAACTACAATGACTCGTCAAATATGTCAATGATGTAACTGATACAGCCACCAAGGAAATGAAGAATTATGTGCAGGAGGGATTCATGGAGGTAAGATCTAAGTTGAACTCTGTACATAATGTTGTTTTGAAATGAGCACCAAAGAGAACAGCTACGTAGGAATATGCGTCAATTAGCATCGAGCCATGGGTCAGGAATGTTCATATTCCCCTGACTGTGATTGATGCTAGATGATAGGATGTGAATTCCTCACTGCAGCAGCTACAGAGCATTGTAGTGGATATCAACAAGTTGTATACCCATACTTTAGTCGACATGTAGTGGGTCACCAACTAGGAGTTGGCCAATAGATAGAAGGATATCAGTGACCAGTACTTGCGGTTATAAAAGGAAGAGGAGGCACTATGAAAAGAGGTAGATGAATTGCGTCATGCAAATTCAACATTGATGACAGAAAAAGTGCAGGAAATCGAGGCGCTGAAGAAGGCACAAGAGGAGCTAAAGACGAAGACTGTAGAAGAGATCATCGAATTGAAGAAATAAATTGACCGCCTTGTTATTGAGAAGGTGCACCTTTTTGCTATTCAAGGGAAAGTGGAAGAGGCCGTTAAGGATGCTTGTCAGTACATCCATGAAAGCAGTGCAAAGTTGGATGCAGTAGAAAAGGAAAAGTGAATCGAGAAATTTATCGCGAAGTTACAGCAAGACAACAGTATTTTGAACGCTCTGGTCTACCTAGACACACCACCATAGAAACTTGTGGAATGGAAGGGTGTCATCAAGGATATCGTAGCGCAGTTTAAAGAAATGGATCAGGATTCCAAAAATATTACTGAAGTGACAACACAATTTTGGGGTAGTTTTGTTCAAGATGAACAATTAGAGAAACTGACAAATTCGTTGCAGGAAGCCAAGGGTTAGTTGGCAACGCTGAAGACAGCATTGAGGAAAATGCCACCAATTGTTCAGATTATGCGGTCAGCAGAGTTAAATGAGTTACAACAACGAGTTGGAAAGGATCAGGAGTGATAGCGAAAGCGCAATGACCAGTTCAACAGGTTCCAAGAAATAGGAGCCCAATTGTTGGTGAAAGAAGTTGTTGCGCTGTAGGCTGTGCAGGAGGGTAAGAAGGAAGTGAATGCAAAGTTGGTGGAGCACCCATTGAAGTGGGATTTTCTCAGAAGTCAGGACCTTGCTGAGAAAATTAAAACACAGGTAAACGAGATCACTCGGCAGTACAACGACTTCAAGATGAAAATCAATAAGTACACTATGTCCAACTGACATGGCTCGAGGGTGAGCCACAAGATTGTGTTGGAGGCCTGTTGGCAAGGGTTTTGGGATAATTCAGTTGCACATAATCATGGATGTTGCACAAGCTCAGAAGACATCGCGCAAGTGAAAGATGGTGTGCAAGGCAGAAGATAAACTATTTTGAATATTTTCTGTCACTTTTTGTATTTTTGGACCATATTTTGTGGATATTGGTCATGAGTTGGTAGAATCAGTTAAAAATTAGTTAGACAATCATCTAAGTGGACCTTGAATGTAAAGGCGCAAGCCTATAAATAGGAGAAGAATTATAAATGTGAAAATCATCATAGAATGAGAATTGAGAGCTCGAAACTCAATTGAATTGTTGTATGTTTTTGGATCTATGGTTGATTGCACATAATTAATATGAGAAGATGAAGGTTGATTTGAACTACTGTTATCTTTTTGTCTCTTTCTGTCTTCCTGTTTCTGTGAATCCAATGATGAATGTGTGCAACATGGATCTATGATGCGATTTTTATTGCTTATGAATAATGTTATCTTTTTAGATCTGTTTGTGCAACGGTATGGTTATTTATGTTATGAATGAATGATGTGATATTTTAAGAACAAAGATAAATGTCCTTATTGATGATGAAGTAACTAGTCAGATCTACTAGATAAATTGATGAATTTTTTATTCCCATAGTCCTCTTTTATTCTACAGAAACTTGGTTCTGTTAGCTCTCCCTCGAACATATTGGGTGAGACTTCATCCACTTCATAAGTGTTTCCAAACGGGGTAAAACCTATTTGGGCCGGTGCTCAGGGAGATCACGGTGAGTTAAGCGTCAACAGAGTGGGAACCCCTATCGACTGGTTTTTGTTGGTTGGGTTTGCGCCAACATTGACAATGATCACTAGGATGATAATGGTGACAATGATTTCAATGTCAATGATGATGATGCATGTGATTACACATTGTTTGATCTTGATTGATTCTATTGGCACCTAAATGACCCAAATGGAATCCAATTTATCCTAATGGAACCTAGATGGCCCTAATAGAATTTGGTTTTCCTAACAACAATTGAGTGCCCATAAAGGAACTTGAGTGACCTAACAGCATGAAGATGATGTTAATGACACATGACGGCAATGGTGTTAGTGTTGATGATGATTTGAATACAAGATTATAGCGATGACAATGAGCACTACATCGACAATGAGGATGATGCTAATGAAAATTATGACGATGAGGATGATAATGATATTGATGATCTGTATGATGATATTGTTGATTTATATGATGTTGAAATTGATGACTATGACAATGATCACGATGATGATTTTAATGTCAATCATGATAATGCATGTAATTATAACACTATTATTTGATCTTAATTGATCCTAAATGCATCTAAATGATCCTAAAAGCACCTAAATGACCCTAATGGCATTGTAGTGAACCTATGGAACCTAAATAACCCTAATGGAACTTGATTATCCCTAACAAAATTTCACTAACCCTAATATAACTTGAGTGACCCTAACCCATGATGATGATGCTAATGATGCATGATAACAATTATGTTGGTGTTGATGATGATTTGACTACAAGATGATGACGATGACAATGAGGACTATGCTAACGATGAGGATGATGATAATGAAAATTATGATTATTAAGATGATGACAATGATGATATTATTTATTTGTATGATGTTGATGATGATGATATTGTTTATTTGCATAATGTTGACGATGAAGACTAGGACAATGATGACGATGACCATGTTGATGTTTGTGATTACACACTATTTGGTATTTATTGATCCTAATGGAACCTAAATGACCCAAATAGCATCTAAGTGACCCTAATGGAACCTAAGTGGCCCTAATGGCATCTGGTTTTCCCTAAAAACATTTGAGTGACCCTAAAAACATGACAAGGATGCTAATGATGCATGATTCCAATAATGTTAGCATTGATGATGATCTAATTACAAGAGGATAGCGATGATAATGAGCACTACATCAAAGATGAGGATGATGATGAGGAAAATGGAAATAAATATGGTGATGATGATATTATAGATTTGTATGATTCTTACGATGATAAATAGGATGATGATGTTGATGTCAATTACGATGATGTGTTTTATTATGCATTTTGTTATCTTGATTGATCCTGATGGATCCTAAATGGCCCAAATGGAATCTAAGTGACCCTAATGGCACCTACATGGCCCTAATGGAATATGTTTGTCCCTAACAACATTTGATTGAACCTGATGGAACTTGAGTCACCCTAACAACATGATTATGATGCCAATGATGTTGGAATTAATGATGATTTTCTTACAATATTACATGAGTTTTCTAAAATATATTTGGGCTCTAAGTGGGAATGTATGCATCAATTTTGATTGATATCATCTGATAATTATCAAATCATCGTCAATGGAATCATAATTTTCATAATCTATTATCATCATGTTGTTAGGGTTACTCAGATTCCATTAGTATCACTCTAACATTATTACAGTCATTTAGTTTCCATTAGGATCAATTAGGATCCATATGTGTTATCACATTCATATTCATCATGGACATAGGAATATTCCTCATCAACATAATACGGTACATCATCATCATCGTCATCATCATCATCGTCATCGTCATCGTCATATATCATAATGATATTCATTCATGTCATCAACATTGTGATGATGACTAAGTTGTCCTAATACCTTATAATAATTTTGTAAATGATGTTTCTCCTCACCTAACTAGATCAATGGGTCTTTATGTTTAGTAATTGTCATGATCCTCATCATAATCATCATCATCATAAGTGTAATTATCATCATCATTGTATACATAAACATTATCACCATATTGATCATCATTGACATCATCGTATGTCATCATCATAGTAAACATAGGGATCAATTGTTATTGATATCGTCTTATTATTATCAACTCATTATCAATGCCATTAGTGTCATGTTGCATTATTATCATGCTTTTGGGGTTACT
This sequence comes from Pseudotsuga menziesii, assembly GCA_001517045.1. NCBI lineage: Eukaryota > Viridiplantae > Streptophyta > Pinopsida > Pinales > Pinaceae > Pseudotsuga > Pseudotsuga menziesii. Next base: position 1,165,301 of record LPNX010245296.1, read on the forward strand.
CATATACTTTTAGGTACACTTGAATTCCAATAGAGGAATTAGGTGACATTAGGTTACTTAGACGCCATTAGGGTCATTTAGGTGCCATTAATATCAATTAGGATCTAGATGTTATATCACAAGCATCTTCATCATGGACATATAAATTGTCATCGTCATCATTTTCAAGATCATACAGTACATCAAAATAACAATAATAATCATCATCATCATCATAATTGTATCATCATATAGCATCATGATGGTATTTCATGCCATCAACATTGTGATGATGAACAAGGCATCCTACTACCTTACAACAATTTGTAAAGGATGTTTCCTCTCACCTAATTGGATAAATGGGTCTTTATGTTTATTAATTGTCATGATACTCATTATGATCATCATCATCATCATTGTATACATCAACATTATAACCATACTCATCATCATTGAAATCATCATATTCCATCATCATAGTCAACATAAGGATCAATTGTGATTCATATCATCTTATGATTATCAACTCATAATCAATGCCATCAATATCATAATGCATTAATTGCATGTTGTTGGGGTCACCCATATGTTTTTAGGTTCACTTAAATTCAGTTAGAGTCATTTAGGAGATATTAGGTTTACTTAGACACCATTAGGGTCATTTAGGTGCCATTAACATCAATAAGGATCTAGATGTGCTATCAAAAGCATATTCATCATGGACATACACATCATCATTGTCATAATTGTCAAGATCATACATTACATCAACATCATCATCATTATTGTCATCATCATATATCATCATGACAGTATTTCATGTCATAAGCATTGTGATGATGAAAAAGGCATCCTACTACCTTAAAATAATTTATAAAGTATGTTTACCCTCACCTAAATGGTTTGATGGGTATTTATAATTAGTAATTGTCATGATAATCTCATTCAACATCATCTTAACCATTTTCATCATTGTCATTGTTGTATACATTGACATTATCAACATAGTCATCATCAATGAAATCATCATATTCAATGTAGGCATCAATTGTGATTAATCACCTCTTATAATTAACAACTCATAATCAATTCCATCAGTATTGTCATGATATTGCGTCATTTTCATGAAGTCAGGGTCACTAATATTCTATTAGGATCATTCAAATGTTTTTAGGGACACTCAAATTCCATTGGAGTCATCTAGGTGACATTATGATTGCTTAGTACCATTGCGGTCATTTAGGTGCCATTAGGATCAATTAGGATCTATAATTTCTATCACATGCATCATGATCATGGGCATCAACGTCATGGTCATCATCATCACCGTCGACATCTTTTTCATCATAATCATCATCATCATCATCATTATCATCATCATCATCAACAACAACAACATTGTCATCATCATTATAACCATATTCATTTTTATATACATACGAGTTAATATTACCATAGTCATCATCATTGAAATCATTATATATCATTATAATAGTCATTGTAGGCATCAATTCAGATTGATATAATCTTATAATGATCAAATTATTATCACGCCATTAGCATTGTCATAATGCATCAATTCCATGATGTTAGGGTTAATAAGATGCCATTAGGGTCACTAAGACGTGGTTAGGTACACTTGAATTACATTAGAGTCATTTAGGTTACATAAGGATCACTCAGACACCATTACGGTCATTTAGGTTCCATTACGATCAATCAAGATCTAGATGTGCTATCACATGCATCTTAATCATGGAAGTAGACATCATCTTCTTCATCATCATCAACATCATATGGTACATCATCATCATCATCATCATTATCATATATCATCATGATGGTCATTCATGTCATCAACGTTAAGATGATGAAAAATGCATTCTACTACCTTACAAGCATTTTGTAAATGACATTTCCCCTCACCTAACTAGATTGGCGGCTCTTTATAATTAGTAATTTTCAAGATCCTCATCCTCCTCCTCCTCATCATCATCTTTATAATCATCATCATTTTCGTATACATTGACATTATTATCACTAAACTCATCATCATTAAAATACTCATATATCTTCATCATAGTCAATGTAGGCATTAATTATGATTGATATCATCTTATAATTATCAAATCATGAGTAATGCCTTCAACATTGTCATAATTCATCATCATCATGTTGTTAGGGTCACAAATATTCCATTAGAGTCACACTAATGTCATTAGACACTCAAATTCCATTAGATTCATTTATGTGACATTAGGGTTGCTCATACGCCATTAGGGTCATTTAGGTGCATCTTTCACATGCATATTTCATTGTGGACATAGACATTATTATTGTCATCATCATAAAAAACATACGGTACATAAACATCATCATCATAAAAAACATACGGTACATAAACATCATCATCATCATCATTTTCTTTTTCATACTCATCATGCTAGTCATTCATGTCATCAACAATGCGATGATGAACAATGAATCCTATTACCTTACAGGAATTTTGTAAAATATGTTTCCCCATTGTTACGGAGAGAAATTCCTATGGCTTGGGGTACCACAACAGACAGCTTGACTCCAGAAATCAATCCTTTCCAATATGCAATAGAAAGTAAATGTCTAACACTAAAGGATCATACCTCGTACCTTATTCCGGACGGTTGAAGTAGATCCCCGTTGAGCTTTCCAACTTCAGCTTGAATTGATAAATTACTTCCTCAACAACAAGTAAACAATACAAGCATACTATATGTCATGGTGTTATATCTATTCTAGCATATATAATCAACAATGTATAAGAATTTGAAATCATCCCATGGATAAAATATTCATTCAAACACACATTATTGGACAGGAAAAGATATTTCTATTAATATAAATCAGAGATTACAATAGATACAACCTCTGTCAAAACGTCTGCTAATCGGAGAAACTGAATCCCCCACTTGGGCTTCCACCACCTCAATCCTCCATCTCTCGATAGCAAGCTCACAAGCAAAAGGCAAGCTTGGGAAGAACACAAAAGTGCTCCAAGGGACAAAGGGATGCAGACTCAAGCATAAGTTTCGGCAACAATGGACTATAGTTTCTTTGCTCTCAATTCTCTCATATGCCTTCAATGTACCATAGAGTTCCTTATATAGCTTTTCAAAGGGGTAATGAAAGGTCGAATCCGAGTGATCTCAAGGCATAGGGAAGGCCAGGAGACAAGTGAGTCGGATCCATGTCAAGGAAAACTCCAAAAGGATTTGGATTTTGTACACATCCTGATGTACGCGGTTTTAGGGGTCAAACCCGCGTATATACGTGATTAAGCGTTTAAAAGTCATGTGTATCAGTTTTCACATGTTTTTAGGGATGGTCAAGGAAACATCGAAGGACAAAAAATGGTCCACGAGGTCTAAGGAGTCTGTAGAGGGACAGGGGAAGGCCATACAAAGTGTGATTCACCTCGAGTAGTAAAATCAGCTATAATAGATGCCCCCTATTGTGTGAGGTCATAGGGGTCATATGATGGCTGAAATACATTATAAGTCCATCCTAGAAGTGGAGTGATGAAGAATCCCAAATGGAAGACCAACCACCCAATTAGCATAGTACAATGATACAACTCTGCACATAACTGCAAATACATATAGCAGTCCTGGATACATAAGAGTACAAGTGGCCATGAATAGGCATGATACAAGATATCACATAAGTGGGCATTGCCACGTACAATATACATAGATCAGAATCTCCATGATGAAGATATACAAAGGACCATGATCTCCATAATGGCTGAAGATATATAACAGATCAAGATCTCCATAGTGGCTGGAAATGTCTGACCTATACTGGAATCAAGTCACGAGAGCTGAAATCTCATGAACAATGGCACAATCAAGGAGGTAGCATATAAGAGATGCCACCAATTTGGAAAGTCTTCTTCACAAACCGCTACGAGTACATGTCCTACTATGTGAATAGAGGTGTCAAGGTTGAACATAGTAGTCCATCGTCTGATTACCGGTCATTAATGTATACCGTTAACAGACGCGAGATCACCCATTGATAATGAAAATGGGAATTAAGGTACTAGAGTGCAAACTAACAACTGTGAATAAATGTGTTGAGGTTGAACACTTGAGAGGATCCATTGATCAGGGGAAATTGATGTATTCCCAAAGGCTGTCAATGGCGAGAGAACCTGCCACTAATGACTGCAAGTCTCAAGGCACTCAAAAAGACTCTAGATTCCAATCCCAGAATAAATGATCTGAAGTTGATGGGATGAAATCCGCTGGAAGGAGGGCATTAAGGCATCCCCCATCATCCAACATGAGGTACTTAACAAAGCTGTATAATGTGGAAGGACTCGATCATAAGGTGCATGAACCAGTAACTGTACCGAGAATGGCCGACATGCAAAGCCAAGATAACTGAGGAATGGACGACTCAGGCTTCAACTTCCTTAGAACAAGAGCATAACAATGTATGGCGACTGAATAAAGGCAGCATAGACTCGATATACAAGCTGGGACATCTCTGTGACACAGGAGGCATCGACAGAGGCTCCATGGGGACTGGAAGCTTAACCAGTTGATGGAGATAAACTCAGATAAACGAGTACAGCTCCTAAAGTCAAACTATAAACCCAACCAATGGATGTGATGTACAGTGCTCTGTTCGAAGGTGACACGACTCGACAGCTGCCAAAGATAACATCTTTCCTTGTCCGGCTTTTTGGTTTTTTTATTTTTTTTGGACTTTTTCAAATATTTAAAAATCTTGAAAAAGAATAAAATTGCTTTATAGTTACAGACTAGTAGGAGATGAGTGTCATAAGGGAAAACAAACTAGTTCCAAGCAGTGGAACATACCTATGCTCAATGCAAGGATACATGTGTAGGATATCGACACTTGGGGGGAAATCCCCTCTTGGT